>PVIU01002072.1:0-184588 GCA_004026605.1 Ondatra zibethicus | reverse complement strand
AAAAACAAAAAACCAGAGAGACAGGGGGAGCAAGGAAGGAGAAGGAGGAAGGATTAGAAGGAGGGAGGGATAGAGGGAGGCAGGGAGGGCAGGCAGGCAGACCATATTTATAGCTTCCATCACAAGCCCTTGCGGAAGCAAGCTGGAGAAAGAAGGGTTTACAGAAAATCTGAGTGGGAGAGAGGAAAAGGAATGAAGCTAAAACAGTTCCCAGAAGCTGGCAGGAGAGAGAGAGAGAAAGAGCATGTGAGCTAGCAAGCATCCATGTGCGTCCCACTGGTTAATTAGGGTTGCTTGAATGAACATGAGTTGGGGACTGTTTTGGAGCAAGGGCAACCTACTAATGGCTACACCACTGAGGAAAACAAATCTCCTTCCCTTAGCAACCACTCAGCCAATAGTTCCCCAGGAAGAGATGGAGACCCATGAGTCTTTCCCCATCCATTGTGAAATGTGGACAGGCTCCATCTCATGCCAGTAACTGCAGCTGCTGTGTGTTCATCCTGCTTAAACTCAGTTTCTAGCACCCCTCCCCATCCTCCTGCTCTTCCTGCTCTTCTTCCTGGTCCTTGATGCTTCCCGAGCTGTGCAGGGAGTGATATTTCATGTAGGACTGAGTTTTCAACTGTCACTTGTTCTCAGCACTTTGACCAGTTAGGAATCTCTTCAATACCCATTGCTCATGACAAACCAGAGTTCTGATCAAGGCCAAGAGAAGCTCTAGTCCACTGGAATAAATATAAAAGACAGTTGACACCTTGTTCATTTAGCAAAACAATGGTAGGGTTCTCTCCCATTCCCACCCCGAGGCTGCACTCTCCCTAGCCAAGGGCTTTTGCCAAGGTTTGCAGTATCAAGCCTGGACTTCTTCCTGTGGAGCAGGCCTCACGCCCAGTCAAGCCTACATTTCTGGATATTGAAAATTGAAGCGCCCCCGCGGCAGAGGCAGCTGCTCCAATTAGTGAGGGCGTCTTGGTAGATGACACCCCAGTGATGGGGTGTAAAGGAATAGTAAGCAGTATTTGAGGAAGGGTTCACAGAGATGCCTAGCTCCTTTATAACATTCTTCTTTTTGTATGAACTAATCCCATGAGACCTGCATTAATCCCTTCCAAGGGTAGTGCCCCGGGGCCTAATTATTTCCACCAGGTCCACTTCTTAAAGGGTCAAGTATCTTGACATCACCATACTGGAGACTGAGCCTTCAGACATGAACTCATGGGACAGGACCCGTATCCAAGCCATACCAGCCAGACTCCGATCCCTGTCCAGGCTCCAGAGGGTCTGTAAGGACATCTAAGTCTACTTCCCCATTCATCATAGTTCAGCCAGTGGTGCCTCTAGCTTGGGCTGTTCTAGCGTAACTCCTAGTGCTGTTCTCTCAGCTAGGGAGCTAGCCCTGGAAGTCACTCTGGCTTCCCTCTTCATGGATCCCCAGACCTGTGCTAACGGAGGAAAACCTTAGTGAATCTGGGACAGTTTCTTGTCATTTCTTTATGAAAGAAAGTAAGAGGCGGAAAGACTGAGTTCTGTGAGAGTTGAAACAAGGATGCGTTCATTCATTCACTGAACACACACGCAATGTTACCAGCCGTGTGCCAAGCACTGCTCCACATACCTTAGTGGAACCTTCCACAGTCTCCTCCACATCGGACTGTGACTTTCTCTTATTGTACAAATGCTGAATAAGTTGCTACTGCCTACATAAATGAAGGAAAAGAAAGAGCCAATGAAAGACACTAAAGAACATTAGGCCAAGTTACATTAAACAAAGAGAACAAGAATAGTCCTTTACTTTGGATATTGTCATTATATCAAACTAAAATTAAGTATTTAGCAATTATTAGACTAAATGTTTTTTCATTTGTCTATCTTATTCTTATTTTTGTCCCTTTTGTGAATATTTTTGTGTATTTGTAATTTTTTTAAAATATTTATTTATTATGTATACAATATTCTGTCTGTGTGTATGTCTGCAGGCCAGAAGAAGGCACCAGACCTCATTACAGCTGGTTGTGAGCCACCATGTGGTTGCTGGGAATTGAACTCAGGACCTTTGGAAGAGCAGGCAATGCTCTTAACCACTGAGCCATCTCTCCAGCCCTGTGTATTTGTAATTTTAATTTGCTTACCGTGCCATCTTCTGCCTGTCCATCTAACAGAATGACACTTGTGAATGTTTTAAGATTTTTTTTTTTTAGATTTAGTTATTATGTATACAGTGTTCCACCTGCATGTATGCCTGCAGGCCAGAAGAGGGTGTCACATCTCATTACAGATGGTTATGAGCCACCATGTGGTTGCTGGGAACCGAACTCAGGACCTCTGGTAGAGCAGCCAGTGCTCTTAACCACTGAGCCATCTCTCCAGCCCTATGTCTTTAGGTTTTAATCGCCTTTGTGACTCTCTAATTTCCCCCTTAGTTCTGAAAGGTCTGTAGGGTTCTCTGTGGCCACTAGCCGTGTAAACCCCTGAGCCTGTCAAGTGTTTTACACTTCTTCCACAGACAGCAAGGTAAGGGATCCCTTGGGGAAAATAATCTCATTCTAGAGGGAGGGATGGTGCTACATCTAATGGCCGCCAGTCCCAAGTGCCCCGAAGAGAAAAATGTGCCTGGCTGTATTTTCAGAACAGAGGCGGCTATGCAAAGGTTTGCATTTAATTCTCTTCTGCCACTGGATCAGCTTGTTTCTACCTCTCAGCCCTCATGGTGCAGCCTGCCTGGCTACCATCTGCTAAATCTTTGCTTTTTCTGTTTTGCATAAATCTTTTGCTTTCAATATGCTTGTTCTTGAGTAGGAAAAGAGACAGAGAGAGAATTCCAAATCTCGGAGATCTGTCTTTTTCTCCCCTGCAGTGGGTTTAGCTCTTTTCCTTATTGTTATTATTAAGTATGATATTGAGAAAGAGTCCTGCACCTGTCACAGGATGCTGCCACGTGAGGGGAACAGAAGAGGACAGGTATACATGAGCCTCTCCTGTGCCGCTCATCTGAGGAATTAGTAAATCTATTTACAAAATTACAAAGAGAACAAATGGGGAAGGGTTGCTTTACTTTATGGCCACTCCTCTGAAATGAAACGAATTTTCAACATTATTGTAGGAAATAGACTTTGCAACCAAACATTGACTAACGTGTTTGGAGCTATAAGCCGGATGGGAAGGTCATATTCATACCAAGGAATGCAAAAGTGGACGTGTCTATTGCCTAATGGGTCAGGCCTCTGAACTTGGACATCAGCCATATTTTATAAACCCAAGTATCTAGACTTATTTTATGTAAATCTTACCGTCTCTCATTTGCTACCACTTATTAGGTTATGATCTAACAGCCCAGGAATGCTTTGGGCTGTGTCTATGCTTGGGTAAGAGTTTAATGGAGAACAGCAGAACAGCCTCCCCCCAGAAACCAGCATGGCAGGTGTAATGAAAAGTCTTAAGTGGAAGTAAAGCTGCCGAGGATACCTCAAAACGGGGGCTCAAAACTCAAGCCCCTTCCCCGAAGGAGACCTCCTGATAAAGCATAGCTCGAATACTTTTTTCAATTTTATCTTTGTTTTACTAAAACTGGTACTTAATAAGGAAGATGATCCAGCCTGTAAGAATTTGTTTGGAAATATTTAAGCTAAGGTGAAAAGTTCAACCAAGCAGAACTTCATATTTTTATAAGCTATAGGATTAGCATCAATTAAAGAGCAAGTGTAAAAGAATGGAGTTACTGCATAGCCAAGGACTCAGCCACCTTGACGTGTTTATGACAGGTTTAATGATCCGTTTAGTCACCAAACATTAACTGCGTAACTGTCAGGTGACTGGGGTTAGGTGGCAGGAAGAGTGTATATTTTTAGACATGTCGGCTTTTAATAATTTCAAAATCTATTTGGAATAGAAAAAGCTAAGTGTGTAGATCAATAATACTTTAAGGTATACTACCTGCTCAGGGCCTTAACTTTGCTCTGCTAGAATATCTGTGCATCCCTGAGAACATCACTGAAAGGACAGAAGGTGACTGATGCCACCCACATTCTTCTTATATTATGCCATCTACACTGAAATTCTGCCACCTTAATCATTGTTTATAAAGTTCTACAACTAAAATACCAGGTAATTACAAAACAATGACCCCTATGAACTTGAAACACACCGAGGAGCATTTGCCTTCATGGCAGACATCCTTAAGAACAAAATGGTGGTCGGGAGCAGCTACAGCTATCGGGAACACTCTGCTAAACAGTCTGTGTTGTGACCACAAATTAGAACCTTAAGAGAAGGCAAATCAGCGCTTGACGCTACCGGGAAACAACACTTTTTGTTATGCAAGAACCCACTGCATTCAAACTGAGAGGAAGGATTTGACAAGTTAACCTCAGCTCTGAAAGCATTTCAGCTGCTCAAATCTGTCTGCACTCCAAAGCTGCCGGCTGCTCTGCTCGTGTGGGTAGCCATTCCGTACCTCTCACGGCATTTGCAGTTTACCTTTGGAGGATAGAGGGGAGAAGATAGTTCTGTTGGGACCTGAATAGTGTTGGTCATT
Organism: Ondatra zibethicus; assembly: GCA_004026605.1. Lineage (NCBI taxonomy): Eukaryota > Metazoa > Chordata > Mammalia > Rodentia > Cricetidae > Ondatra > Ondatra zibethicus. Next base: position 180,054 of record PVIU01002072.1, on the reverse strand, counting down.
GGAGGGGAGATTTATGGTTAGGGTTCAGTGTTAAACATTAGATCACCATTAACAGTCACTGTGTAGGTTTCCTTTGGAAAGGACATGTGGATGTGGGTGACAGACAGAGATACAGAAAGAGGAACACACACACAGATATGTACGGTCATTTAATACCTAGAATTCAGGAGCCCTTCTTGCATCTAAGGGGTAGTAATTAGTAATATTAGGAATTGGATGTCAACCTCTTTTTCAGGGTGCACTTTCTTACTCCTTTCAGCAGGATTTTCTTACATCTTCAGCATCAAAGATAATCTAACTAGACTGATGGTTTACAGAACTGAAGCATATTTATTTTAAAGAAACAGAAGAATTAACATAACTTTTTTTTTTGCAGAGATGGCTCAGTGGTTAGGAGCATGACTGTTCTTGCAGAGGGCTCAGATTCAATTCCAACACCCACACGGTGGCTCACAACTGTATCTTCAGTTCCAGAGGATTCCACACCCTCTCCTGGCCTCACTGGGCACCAGGCACACACATGGAGTACACATATAACAGGCAGACAAAACACTTTTACACATCAGTCTTTTAAAGTAGTATATCAAACCAGCATTTTCCCACCATCCAACCCCAGATATCAATTCATGGCCAATTTCGTTTCATCTGTACCCTAGCCTTTTGTTGCACTCCTATGAAAGACTGAGCAGATCATAGATGTCTTATCCTTATGTGAATATTTATGAAGGATAAGTCTTATAAACATATAACCGCTATCTAGTTATCTTTTACATTTCATTCATATGAAAGACAATGGAAGGTTTTTACTTTCCGGGAGGAAAATAATTTCCCATGAAGAAAGTGTTATCTTGTTCATGTTTGAAGACAAGATCTTTTTTGTTTGTTTTTTGAGACAGGGTTTCTCTGTGTAACAGTCATGGCTGTGCTGGGACTCACTTTGTAGACCAGGCTGGCCTCGAACTCAAGAGACCCGCCTGCCTCTGCCTCCCAAGTGCTGGGATAAAAGGCGTGCACCACCACCGCTCAGCTGAAAATACGATTTTAGGGAGGTGTGGTGTGCATATTGTAGCTAAAACTACACTAAATTATTTGTGGAGCTTGGCTTCAAACTTGTAGATTTTTGACCTGGCTTAATGAACTTGAGATCTCTATTCTTTTTTAAGCTTTTGGAAAGTAAGGCATGGAAAGGAATTTAGTTTCTCCATTAGGCCGAGGCATGTTAAAACTTGTGTCTTTTGTCTGAGTGTACAAGTTGGTAAGATTACCGTGGGTTTTTTGAGCGGGCCTGGAAGGGTCGCCTTTCGGGTCACGCCTGCTCTCTGCAGGAGGTCGGGACTGGCTGGCTCCCTTGTGACCCACAGCAGGGCCTGAGTCTTGCAGGCGACACTGGGCGTTTCCTCCCTTTCCGGCCTTGGATAGTTTTGTTTTGGATCTTACTTCCCAGTCAAGGAAAGGCTCCCTGTTGACCAAAGGTTTCCCAGTCTCCTCGGGGTGGCCAGCGGCCAAGTTTCCTAACTCCCAGCCTGCCAAGCCCTGGGTCTGTTGGAGATCCTCGAAGGCCCGGACCGACGCTGGACTCACGAGGAGGAGAGAGTGGGCGGGGTCTTATTCGCTCCGCCCCCCGGGCCTGCCGGTCGCCCCGCGTCCGCCAGCCTGGGCGACTCGCGGAGACTCCGCTCTGCCCGATTCCTTGCGAACGCTCGGACCCCGCCAGGCCGCGCGCACGCGCACTCGGGGCGCGGCGCCCGGGAGCCCGGCCCGCGGCGGCGGCCGCTAGGTGGCGCATGCGCCTTGGAGGGGCGCGGGCGGTCTTTGGGAAGAAGGCGGCGGCGGCGGCGAGAGAGGCGGGGGCGCGGTGGGGGCCGGTCCGTGTTTACACAGCGGCGGGCGGGTGCGGACGCGGAACCCGGCGCGGCGGCGGCGGCGGCGGCGGCAGCACGATGGTCATGGCGCATTTCGTGGAGAATTTCTGGGTGAGCGGAGGCTGTCGGGAACGCCGCGGGCTTCGGCTTCTTCCCGCGGCCTGCGTGCGCGGCGGGCGGCGGCTCTCGAGGCGTCCGAGCGAGAGTCCGCGGGGTCCGGGGCTGCCCGGCCGAGCTCCCCGCGGGGGCCGAGACTCTCCGGCCAGCGATTCCTCCGGGCTGGCAGCTGCGCGGGGCGCCGGGGCTGGCAGCGCGGCCCGGGAGCCGCGGCGGGGACTCCAAGGGCCCGCGGCGCCGGGCGGGGGGGGGGGACAAAGCGCCGACGGGGCGTGCGGGGAGCCGGGCACCCTGCGGGGTCTGCTTCCCGCGGCGCAGGCCCGGGACCCCACGCAGAGTCGGTGCGCGGCCGGGCGGGCTGGGAACTTCCTCCCGGGCGCGCGGCTGGGCTCGTGGGGCTGCGCCCAGGACTTTGCCTCCAGGCCTGCTCACAAAGCCCGTGCAAGTTGCCTTGCTCGGACTTTCCTCATTCTCCCCACACCCCTCTCTCCTGCCCCGCGGTGTGCTTGCGTGCGGTAGCTGTGTGCCGGTAATGGCAAGGACGCTTGAGCCCCGTACCGGAAAAGTAACACGTTTCCTCAGGTAGCTTGGCCGAACTTGGGTTGTATGGCCCGACACTTGCAAATCCCGCGGTTTCATTTTGGTAAGGTGTAGAAGTGTCGGAAGGAGTCAGCTTCCAGTCGCCAGCCACTGCTGCCTCAGAGCCTTAATTCTGTCTCAAGCACGGGCTTGCTCCATAATACGGTCACTTCATAGAGACTTGTTTCGAAGGTTACTCGTTTCCCACAAACATCTGGATGCCCGCCGTGGTTTTTTTTTAAGAGCTTTTTTTTGTTTGTTTGTTTTAACCGAGGTTCCCTTTCCATGCATACAGTGCATGCATGTACAGTGCATACTGTGAAGAGTTCCTCATTGTTTTGTGCAGACATCACCACAGTCAGTTTTAGAACAATTTCATAACCTCAGGAAGAATCCTGTGCGGGTCAGCAGTCACTCCCAGTTTGCCCCTTGCCTGAGCCCCTGGGCAACTGATCTCTCTGCTTCTACAGATCTGGCTTTTCTGGACCCAGCATATAAATGAAACTCTTATGACAGGCTTATTTCACTTACTATAATATTTTCCAAGGTAATCCACGAGATAGCAATGTTAATACTTAATTCCTTTTTATGACCAAATAATATTCCAGTTCACATTTTACTTATCCATTCATTGGTGACGGGTGTTTGGTGCCCATCCTAACTATCCTTTGTTTATTATGAGTAATACTGCTGTGGACACTTTTATACACGATAGTCAGAACATGTGCATTCTTTTGGGAATGGAATTTATTGGGTCACACGGTTAACTATATTTGCATTTGATTAGCCAAAGGGCCAAGAAGCAGATACTAACTGTATTACTAGGAGCTGCTAGACTGTGCCTCAGAGAGGTAACAGCATTGTGCAAATGCTCTACAGTGTCTCTGGGTATGCTCACCAACACTTGTTATCTCTTGTGGTATAGTATTATGATGGTGGACATGAAGTAGCATTTTGTGGTTTTGATTTGCATTTTTCTGTGGCTAATGATGTTGAACTTTTTTCTTGTTCTTATTGCCCATTTTAAGTATTTTCCTTTGGGTAACTGTAGACCTATTGCCAGTTTTAAAATTGAATTATCTTTATTGACTTTTGCTGTTATTGAATTCTTTTTTATATTGTGGATTACCCCCACCTACTCTTGTGCTCACTTTTTAAAGACAGTTTCCTGGTTTTCTGATCCTCCTGTCTCTGCCTACCAAACGCTGGAAATATAGGTGTGTGCCATTTCTATCAATCGTGGGTGCACATTTCTTTTTGGTTTTTGTTTTTTGAGATGGGGCCTATTTACATAGCTCTGGGTGTCCTGGAACTCACTATATACAGCAGGTTGGTCTTGAATTCAGATTGCCTGCCTCTGCTTCCCAGGCACTGAGATTAAAGACGTGCACTACCATTTCTGGCCCCTTTCTCCTTCCTTCCTCTCTTTCTCCTTCCTCCCTCCCTCCCTCCCTCCCTCTCTCCCTTTCTTTCTTAACAATGTTTTGTTTAATAAAAGCAACAGGTAAAGTAAAACAGACATCAAAAAAAAGACAAGAAAATTATTTAACAACTTAAAATAACCTACTTGCAGTTGCCTTTAACTGAACTCTTGCTGTGAAGGATACAGCTCATGTACATGTATATATAAGTGCGTTTTTAAGTATTCATTAAATACTAACTTATGTGCTCATATACATTAAATTTGAAAAAGATTAGGTGATCCCCCGGTACTTCATTTTTATTTGTTTGTTTTTTGGAAGACGTTGTCTAAAGAGAAGAATATGTGGTTAGTGAGTCATGTAATGACCCCATTATAGACTCTGCACACCCGGGCTCCTCCGCTCCTCTTCAGACCTCAGATGAGTTTTTGGTACTTTCCTGGAGAATTCTCTGGGTAGCATGGTAGCTTGTCAAAGTACTTGCCCAAGTAGTAGTAGGTCTGCTTGTAGGCCATCCTGCCATTGAGCAGAGGAGAAAACCAGGAGCTCCCTGGCCGCCTAAGGCTGTTGGAACAACGCACAAGTAGACTCACAGATACATGGTGTGGAAATAGCTTTTCCATTCTTTTTTTCTAAATATTTTTATGGTTTATTTAACTTTATTTTACATGCATTGGTGTGAAGGTGTCAGATCCCCTGCAACTGGATCTTCAGACAATTGTGAGCTGCCATGTGGGTGCTGGGAATTGAACCCAGGTCCTCTGGAAGAGCAGTCAGTGCTCTTAACCACTGAGCCATCTCTCCAGCCCCTAGCTTTTCCATTCTTTTCTTTTTTTTCTAGACAGGGTTTCTCTGTAGCTTTGGAGCCTGTCCTGGAACTAGCTCTTGTAGACCAGGCTGGCCTCGAACTCACAGAGATCTGCCTGCCTCTGCTACCCAAGTGCTGGGATTAAAGGCGTGCGCCACCACTGCCTGGCTAGCTTTTCCATTCTAAAGACTGTCTTTTTATTTTATTAATAGCATCTTTTGTAGTTCAGTTTCTCACTTTGATGAAATCTTTGTGTCCATTTCCCAGCTTCTATGCCACTCCTAAGTGTATAATCACAGGTTAAGCTCTTTAGTTCCTCTGTGAGCCATTTGAACTTAATCCTGGGTGTTCAAAGAAAGGGTGCACCTTCTTTCTTTGCAAGTATATGTTTATTTTGTTCTAGCATCTTTTTTTTTTAGTCTTCTTCCCTCCTTGTGCTTTAGTGACATCTTTTTCTGGTATCACTTGACCATGAATGTATGAGTTTATTCTTGGAGTCTCAGTTTTATTCTATTGTCTACTTTATACCAGCTGCTACTATACTGTTTCATACAGCTTTGTATAATGAGTCAGGAAGCAGGAAATAAGCTAATCCTATAAGTTTTTTTTTTTTTTTTAAAAAAGATTTTGATCATTCTGGGGTCTTTTCCATTTCCATATGAATTTACTACATACACTTTAGACTTAAGTGGAAACTTACTAGAGGAGCAATAATATTGAATATATTTGAATATCTGAAATCTATGTTTCAGTCTTTGCCCTCATTTTCACTATTAAGGAACAAATAGTAAAATAGATTAAAAATAGATTGAATGTATTTCCCGGTATGGAATTGGGGCTGAACGGTCTAAATCAGAGCATGAAAGGCCCCTAGAGGAGGCAGAAGGGCCTAGGAGAGCCTAGAGATTAACTAAGCAGCCAGTTTATAAGGGCTTCCGTTTCTATGTTAAACATCTTGCAATTTTACATAGTTCAGGGCTGTTTGTGAAGTAATTCCTTAAAGTAGAGAATTTAATATTTATTCCCTCCAGTATTCAGAGTGGTAAGAAAATAAAACTTGTTAAAGTTGAAAACATATTGTATGTGGTAAATAAACACACACACACACACACACACACACACACGAGTCAGTTCAAAAAAATTGGTCAACGTGAGGTAATAGAAAACTGAAGTTTAAGTTTCTAACCAAACAGCCTATGAATGGTTTCTCCTACCTCTATAAAGACAGACCTTCTTACTGTGGCACTCTGCTAGGGGAAGCTTGAGTCATTGCAACACCTTTCAGGTTCTTTTGAAAGCAGCACATCCTCCACCCCTTTTCCTAACTGAAACTGCTTAATTAAAAATTCCTTAATACTGTGCTTTAAAGAAAAAACATGCTCAAGACTTCCTACATAACAGATGTTTTGTTGCTGATAAGTCTGTTGCCATAAAGCGTAATGCTATTGATGATCAAGATGAAAATATTTTTCCTGTTAAAAATAATCCACACCATTACTCTAAATATATAAAAACAAATGTTAGCTTTCTGACAGGTTACATAACTTTAAAAGGGTACTGTTCAGTATTTTAATGTCTCTTAGGCTGCATCTTGCTCAGAGGAAGAGTTAAGTACTAGTTTATAATACTGAGATTATCTGTAAAAGCACTGCACTGTAATAATTAAAATGGCTGTTTTTGTATAAACCTAGATTATTCATCAGTAAAAACATTAAGGGAAATAATTCCACAGATAATAATTACTTACAGGGGAAAAAAAGCATGGCAGACTTGTGCTTAGTACTTTACAAATGTCATTTTACACAGTAAACACATGTATTCCTTAGTGTATGTCACTTTACAGTAAACGGATGCTTTGAGTTAGGAAACTTTCTGCAGAGGGTATCTCAGTCAATAGCAACAATTAACAAATAAGTGATGGTAGGTATTTTGATCCCGAAGCTGTTCCTTTTAATCTTACTGTTTAACCTGAAAAGTCTCATCTTGCTGGGCAGTGGTGGTGCACGCCTTTAATCCCAGCACTCGGGAGGCAGAGGCAGGCGGATCTCTGTGAGTTCGAGACCAGCCTGGTCTACAAGAGCTAGTTCCAGGACAGGCTCCAAAGCCACAGAGGAACCCTGTCTCGAAAAAACAAAAAAAGCAAAAAAAAGGTCTCATCTCATTTACTGCTTCATTGGCACCATCATACTTTAGTTTAAGTTGGAGCACTTGGTTATCCAATCCGATCTATAGTTAATATGGATAAATATGGGAGGATTAAAATGCTTTTAGAAAATCTGTATTATTCTATCAATAGGATTTTGGAGAGTAAACCATTATTATCTTTTTGTTTGTCAAATTTAAATCTAGTATCTTAGATGAGTGATTAATACATTTTGTTTTTTTTTTAAATTCAGATTAAAATTTAAAAAATATGTATCTTTAGAAAAGTATTTGATATGACTGCGGAAACCCAAACTAGAGGCTTGTCTTTTTCATTACTTCAAAGTTATAAATATTGTAATTTGGCATTCTTGCTTAGAATATGACCCCATCAGGTGATATACTAGAATTAATATTTGTATACATATGTGGATGTGGATATAGAAATATGTAGGTTTTTTTCTTTTTTTTTTTTTATTAAACTCTGGGGCCTACCACCCAGCTTCCAAATAATATATGGAGATTTATTCTTCCTTATGGATGTCTGGTATTAGCTTGGCTTGTTTCTAAGCAGCTTTTTAACTTAAATTATTCTGGTTCTTTTTAACTATGTTTGCCTCAGGCCTTTTTACCTTTCTCTATTCTATATATCTTTCTTTACTTCTTGCCCTGTGGCTGGCTGTATAACTGGGTGGCTGGCCACTGGCATCCTCCTTTCCTTCTTTTTTCCAACCTTGCTCTCTTATTGAGATTTCTTCTGTTTATTTTCTCCGCCCACCAGCCCCATCTATTTCCTCTCCTGCAGTTCAGCTCTTTATTAGACCAATCAGATGTTTCAGGCAGGCAAAGTGACAAAGCTTTATAAAGTTAAACAAATGCAACATGAAAGAATTCAACATATCTCTGCATCATTAAACAGATATTCCACGGCATAAATGATTGTAACATATCTTAAGCTAATATTCCATAACAGAAATATTTACTATGTACTAACAGACTTGCAAATTGTTTTATGTCTGTTGATACTCAAAAGGTACAAAAGACTAAAATATAAAATCTCCTTTCTCCAGTTGTTATGATCTCCCTAAACATAGTCGCTTATTTCTTTTTAGCATTCCAAAGAAACTATATATACAAGCATATGCATACACAGAGTGAAATGTTTTAGTGTATGACTGTTAACTAGTTAGCCATATGCAAGTTATTTTCATGCAACAAACAATATCCAGCTATAGGTTCAATTAACTTAGTTGAATTAGGCTTGATTATTGGCATTCCAAAATTATAGTATTTTTTAAAAAGACTTTTATGTGTTTTGCATTGTCTTTTCACCATGTATATGCAGTGCCCATAGAGGTCAGAGTGTGTCAGGTAACCACCATATGGGTATTTGTTGTAAGAGGCGCGGGCCACGTTCCCGGTGCCCGGCTAGCTTAACCCCCGAAATAATTACACAGAAACTGTATTCATTTAAATACTGCCTGGTCCATTATCTCCAGCCCCTTATTGGCTAACTCTCACGTATTAATTTAACCCATCTCCATTAATGTGTATTGCTACTTGACTGTGGCTTACCTGCATGAGTCTAACCAGCGTCCATCTCAGGCAGGAAAACCATGGCGTCTGCCTGTCTGTCCTTCCCAGAATTCTGTTCTGTCTACTCCGTCCACCTAAGGGCTGCCCTATCAAAAGGCCAAGGCAGTCTCTTTATTCAACCAATGAAAGCAACAGAAATACAGAAGGACCTCCTACACCAGGTATTGGAATTCAAACCCAGGTCCTCTGTAAGAACAGCCAGTGCTCTTAACTGCTGAGCTATCTTTTGAGCCCCATATTTAGTTTGTTTTTGAGATAGGATTTTTTTGCCCAGGCTCACCTTAAAATAAGACAAAACAAACAGAAGAAAACAAATCTGACTCTCTGTAGCCCAGGCTGTATTGTAGCCCAGGCTGTACACAAACTCATGATCAATTTGCCTCATGAGTGGGATTACAGGTGTGTGATACCACGACATTTTAAAGTTATTTTAGGCTGCATTGAATTTTATTGTGAGGTACTTAGAATTTTGAAAAGGGCATTTTATTTGTATTTTTACTTAATCTCAGGGGAAATTGGAAGTGAAAAGTTGATGGTGATTTAGTCTGCTTATTTCTAATTCAGAGGGAGGAACTTTAGAACACTAACATGGAAGCATACAATTTTAATATGTTAATTTCTTTTTAGGTTTTTCAAGACAGGGTTTCTCTGTCTAGCTTTAGAGCCTGTCCTGGAACTCACTCTGTAGACCAGGCTGGCTCTGCCTGCCTCTGCCTCCTGAGTGCTGGGATTAAAGGCCTGTACCACCACTGCCTGTCTGTGACTTAATTTCTAGTCTATAGTCTCACTGTGTAACCCTGGTTGGTCTGGAACTCACAGAGCCACCTGCCTTTGTCTTTGGAGTGTGGGATTAAAGGCCTGTGCCATTGTGCTTTGTCTAAACTTTTTAATTAGAAATTTCAAAGTTACTTTGCTTGTTAACGCCATATTAGACTAGAAGAAGCCTGAACATTTTCAGTGACTTGACTTTATAGTGTATCTTTTTAGTTACATTTCAGCTTAATTGAGAATGTCAATCCAAAACTAAGCATAATCAAGTCTTATTTTCACTAAACTGAATGCCGAATAATATTAACTGCAGTCTTGGGAAATGTGTTTTCCTTTTAAGGGCTTGTATGATTCTAAGAATATCTTTTTAGGGTTTATCAAATGCTAGGCAGGCACACTGCCAGTGAGCCACACCCCTAACTTGGTTTAAATACCTGCCTTGGATTGGTGGTTTGTTTTTTTTAAATTTTAATTTAATTTAGTGTGTGTGTGTTTTGAGACAGGGTCTTGCTTTGTAGCTCTTTTGCTGTCCTGGAACTCATACAGATCCCCCTGCCTCTGCCTCCCAGAACTGGGATTAAAGACATTGCTCTCCCAGCCCTTAGATTGGGCTTTAATAAAATGTGGTTTCTCCCAGGACATGAACAGTGAACAGTGAGTGAATGAGAGTACTACCTCTGTGAAATGCTTTGAAATCAGCAGGTAAAGATCCCATCTGTGATCTTAGTGTAACACTTGCCTAGCCTGTCCAGTGAAAAATCTTAAACTTCATTATAGCTGCCTTTTTTTTTTTAAAGATTTATTTATTTATTTATTATGTATACTACATTCCTTCCATGTGTGCCTGCAGGCCAGAAGAGGGCACCAGATCTCATTATAGATGGCTGTGAGCCACCATGTGGTTGCTGGGAATTGAACTCAGGACCTCTGGAAGAGCAGCCAGTGCTCTTAACCGCTGATCCATCTCTCCAGCCCTTATAGCTGTCTTTCTTAGACCAGGAATGGTATTAAAAGCTGTTCTCAGTTAATAATGACAGTTTCTGTCAAGGACGGCTTAATTTAATTAATTAATTAATTTGGATATAGGGTCTCTTTATACAGCCCTGGCTATCCTGGAACTTGTTATATACACTAGATTGGCTTTGATTTATTAAAAGAGTAAGTTGAATTCTAGCTATAGGTCTATCCTTAAGGACTTCAGAGAGAAAATACATTTAAAAAATTTACTTTGTTCTTTAAAAACAGCTTTTGATGTATGCCTTTTTGCCTGTATGTCTACTTTTTGAGACAAGGTCTCCTGTTGCCCAGGCTGGCCTCAGACTCAGGATGACCTAGAACTTCTGATTTCCCTGCCGCCACCTTCTCAGTGCTAGGATTTGTAGACATTTGACATAATTCCCAGTTTATGTAATGTTGGGGATTGAACCTAAGGCTGGTACATGCTAGACAAGCACTTTACCAGCTGAACTACATCTCCTCCTCCCTAAGGTGCTTTTTATTGTTATGTTAAGTGACAGTTCTTGCAGAACTCTTGAGTCAGAAGGCCCTGCAATTGAATGACAAGTTCCATACAACCCTCCCAAATAAATAATAAAGATGTGAGTAAATAAAGTGCAATTCGGGAGGTTTTGGTAATATAGATGTGCAGCTGTGCTGACTAGTTGTTACTGTCTGTAGTCTTCCTTGGGAAGAGGGAGTCTCAGTTGAGGAATTAACCAAATCAGATTGTATTGATTGATGTGGGAGGGCCTAGCCCATTGTGGAGGACACCATCTTTAGGTAGGTGCTTCTGGGCTGTATAAGAGCTAGCTGATGCCTGGTGGTGATGCACACCTTTAATCCCAGTACTGTGGAGGCAGGGGAATCTCTTAAGTGTTTGAGGTCAGCATGGTCTACAAAGAGAGTTCTAGGACAGCCAGGGCTGTTACACAGAGAAACCCTGTCTTGAAAAACAAACAAACAAAAAACCCAACCAACCAAACACTAAATAAATAAATAAATAATAAATAACTAATACTGGAGAGTTACTTGAGCATGAGCAGAGAGCTGGCTAGTAAGCAGTGTTCCTATATGGTTCTGCTTCTGTTCCTACCCTGACTTTGCTCAGTGATGGACTGTGACCTGAAATAAACGGTTCTAAGTTGCTTTTTGTCATGGTATTTATCATTAGCAACAGAAAGCAAACTAGAGCAGCCATCCTCTCATATAATTTCAGAACATTTGCAGCATCTCAAAAGGAAACCTTTATACATTTGTTGTTCACCACATTCCCCCCGCCCCCAGCACCTATTTGTCTCTCTGTATGTAGCCTCCCCTACTCTAGGCTTTGCTATAAATGAAGTCCTGATAGTAAGTGTGTGTGGTCTTTTGTGATCAGCAGCTTTTCACTTTTCCTTTTTTTCTTTTTCTATTTTCTGTTTTTTTTTTTCTTTTTGAGACAGGGTCTCTATATAGTCCTGACTGTCTTGGAACTTGCTATTGTAGACCAGACTGGCCTGGATATCCACCTGCCTCTGCCTCTGGGGTACTGGAATTAAAGGCATGTGTCACCATGCTTAGCTCTTACCATAATATTTTCAAAGTTCACCAGTGCTGTAGAATGTCACTATTTCTGCTTTATGGCCCAGTCATCATCTGTCATATGGATATACTGATTTTTTAAATGTGTTTCTTAGATAGACATTTGGATTGCTTCTACCTTTTGGCTGTTTTGAATACTGCTTCTATAAATGTACATGCAAAATTTCTTTGTGGACATAAGCATTTGCTTAACTCATAAATGTGAGTCAGATTATATAAGCCTGCTGAAAATGAGCTTACCAATGATGAGTGGATACTTATTTTTAAATTTAGCCACTTGGATATGGATATATTTTGGAGAACAAAAATTGATTGCTCTGAAAATTGGTTGGTACTCCAAAATTGATGGTGATATGCGTGTGCACTTACTATACTGTCATCTCTTATCAGGCCAGTACAGGAACTTTGTTTGATGAGACAGGGTTTCTTTCGTTTTTTTGAGACAGTTCTTCTCTGTGGCCCTGCTATCCCTGGAACTCTTCTGTAGACCAAACTGGCCCCAAGATCCTAAGTACTGGGATTAAAAGCGGGTGCCACCATGCCCAGCTGTGCAGTAACTTTTTGATAGAGTTAAAAGAAAACCTATGTGTTATTTGTTAAACATCTCAACTTTGAAAAGCATGTTTGCATATATATGTATATCCTGTACATAGAGACCCATTTAAACTATTTACAATTTTGTTTAGTTTATAACAAAGTGACAGTTCATGACCAATAAATACTGTATTAATAGTTTTGTGAAATTAAAATGGTTGGTCTGGAATTCACTGGGCTGGCCTTGAACTTGCAGAGATGTATCTGTCTCTGCCTTCCCAGTGTGGGGACTAAACACATGTGCCACCATATCTACATTTTTTTTTGCAAACTAAAATAAAATTTGATATTTTTATTTTTTATTTCTAAAATAATTTTTTATTGTTTTTAATGAGCTATACATTTTTCTCTGTTCCTGTCCCTTCCTCCCCTTTCCCCTTTCCCCTTGTAGCCTTCCCCATATCCCCCATGCTCTCAATTTACTCAGGAGATCTTGTCTTTTTCACCTTCCTGTGTAGATCCATGTACATCTCTCTTTGTTGTCTAGTTTCTCTGGGGTTATGAACTGTAGGCTGGTTTTTCTTTGCTTTATGTCTAAAAGCCACCTAAGAGTGAATACATATTATATTTATCTTTCTGGGTCTGGGTTACCTCACTCAGATCCATCCTTTTGCCTGCAAATTTCAAGATCCGGCCTTTTGCCTGCAAATTTCAAGATGTCATTATTTTTACCACTATGTAGTACTCCATTGTGTAAACGTGCCATATTTTCTTTATCCATTCTTTGGATGAGGAACATATAGGTTGTTTCCATGTTCTTGCTAGTGCAAGTAATGCTGCTATGACATAGTTGAGCATATGTCCTTGTGGTATGATTGAGCTAGCGTCCTTTGGGTATATACCCAACAGCGGTATTGCTGGGTCTTGAGGTAAATTATTTCCTAATTTTCTGAGAAATAGCCATACTGATTTCCAAGTGACTGTACAAGTTTGCACTCCCACCAGCAATGCAGGAGTGTTCCCTTTACCCCACATCCTCTCCAGCATAAGTTGTCATCAGTGTTTTTGATCTTGGCCATTCTGGCAGGTGTAAGATGGAATCTCAGAGTTGTTTTGATTTGCATTTCTCTGATGGCTAAGGATATTGAGCATTTCCTTAAGTGTCTTTCAGCCCTTTGAGATTTGTCTGTTGAGAGTTCTCTGTTTAGGTCTGTATGCCATTTCTTTTCTGTATGCCATATTTTAAATTGGATTATTTTTCTTTTGTTGTCAAGTTTCTTGAGTTCTTTGTATATTTTAGAGATCAGAGCCTGGCAGTGGTGGCGCACACCTTTAATCCCAGTACTCGGGAGGCAGAGGCAGGCGGATCTCTGTGAGTTCTAGGCCAGCCTGGTCTACAAGAGCTAGTTCCAGGACAGGCTCCAAAGCCACAGAGAAACCCTGTCTCGAAAAACCAAAAAAAAAAAAAAAAAAAGAAATCAGTCCTCTGTCCGATGTGGCGTTGATGACCTTTTCCCAATCTGTAGGCTGCTGTTTTGTCTTGTTGACCGTGTCCTTTGCTTTACAGAAGCTTCTCAGTTTCAGACCGTCCCACTTATTAATTGTTGTTATCAGTGTCTGTGCTACTGGGGTTATGTTTAGGAAGTGGTTTCCTGACAGCACTACATTTTTTGACACGAGTAAATCAATGAATTCCCAAGTAGGATGAATAGTAATTGCAAGGTTTTGTCCTTAGTACCTGTTAAAATTCTTACGACATTAGAGTCTACTAGGGTGTTTTCCTTCTTAAGAGAAGATCTAAGGGGTGAAGTAGACAGAACTGATCTGAAGGTAGTATTGCTGTGTTGTATAGCAGCTAGTAAACGGACCTCATTTTTTCCATTGGGACTTCCTAAGTAACAGGCTGTTCAGATATCTGACTTTCCCAAATAAGTAGCTTGTTCTTCAAGGGTGCGTGTGTTGTGTAAGGCACATTTAGGTGAGTGTATAGGTCTTTGTGCCTATGTATGCATGCAGAGGCCAAAGGAGGTCATTGGGTGCCTTTCTCTACTGCTCTCCTCCTGTCTTGACGTAGATCATCTTGTTGAATCAGAAGCTTACTATTTTGGTGAGGCTGGCCGGCAGCTCTGGGGATTCATCTTTCTTTGTCCTCCAGTGCTGGGGTTATGTGCAGCCATTCTGACTTTTTGAGTGGGTGTTGGATATTCAAAGTTAGGTCTTGAAGAGCAAACACTCTTACTTACTAACCCATCACTCTGGCCCATTTCAGGGACTTTTCATTTGGAACATAGATTCTGAATATAACTCAGCCTTTTATTTTATTTGCTTATTTTTGAGACAGAGTTTCATTATAGAGCCCAGGTTTTCTATGGTGTAGAGAGCCTTCTGCTCCAGCCTTTCCATTAGTAGGAATGCATGCCATCACCATCACATCTGAGTCAGTTTTTTATTTTTGTGACAACTAGATCAAATTCCAGGACTTTATACATAATAGGGAAGAACTCTACCCATGAGCGCATTGCCTTGATTAATGTTTAGGTGCTGTGTTGTTCAGGGGCTTAGCTTACTAGATGGTCTTCAAGTTCTTGTTCCCTTTACAACATGAGAGGTTTTTGTTATTTTCCTTGTGAATTTAGTAAATATTTATCATAATAATCTGTGTTTGTTTGGTAGTAGCCCTTTGCTTCCAACTCTGATTTGTCTTTCAAATTTGTGCACACACACAGACACACACATTTGGAGTAGGGGACTAGCGATTGAACCAAGGGTCTTATACCCTCCACTGAGCTTGCACCTCCTGGCTACCTTTTTAATATTTATAATGCACATTGAGGACTGGGTAACCTGACGTATGTATGAATAAGAACCTTGGGGCATGAGGTCCTCACACTTGAGTTTTTGTGATTTTGTATTTCAGTAGTTTTGTTTCTGTTTATTTAAAGGTTTCTAACTCAGCTGTAAGCTGGTAGGTAGTCAAGCACATGTAGTTTGTGTCAAGTGATGGAATCCCTTGGAAGATTTAGATCCTTTGCTTTTGTCTGTTGCTTCTAAATCTTCGTGCTGATATGTTTTTGCTTGTTGTGGGCTCCTAACAACGATTAGCTGAAATTTTCTCATTTTGACTGGAAAGATTGTTTGAAAACAGCATAAGTTTAAAAACCTCACAAAAATCTAAAGTTAGTTAATAACATTCCTAAATATGAAAACCTGTTGAACCAGTGGAAATGTTGTATTCATAAGCGGCAATGATATTTTATTTTTCTTCATAGATAAAAATGGATATTCAAAATATAAAGATAGTGTTTTGGGTAACATTTCATTTGTTGTATGTGTGGCAAAGTACTTGATGTTTACAAGCTAAGAGCTTATTAGAGATTAGTTCAGCTTGATTTGAAGTTCCTGTTTCCTGTTTTTTGGTGAGCTGTTGAAAACAGATTTCCGATCCTGTGATACTTGTTAATAGTACTACTTTTATATCCAACAAATATATTTAATTCTTCATTTAATTTTTATTCAAGGAAATTAAAAACTTAAGTTATAAATATGGGAGTTGTTAGGCTTAGTTTATTGGTCTTTATTTTACATGTTAAATAGACATTTTTGGAATTTCCTTTATGATAATTTAATGTAGAATTTACAGGGTTACATAGCATAAAGATTTTCAAGACATATATTTGCGGAATTCTATTAACATTCTATCCAGTGGAGATAAAGCAATAGCCTATTTCTTATCTTTCCTTAAATTTTTATATATGGAAATAAAAATCTTGGGGTTGGAGCTATGACACAGCAGTTAAGAGCACTGATTGCTTCTTGAGGACCTGGGTTCAATTCCCAGCACCTTCATGGCAGTTCACAACCATCTGTAACTCCAGTTCCAGGGGATCTGATACCCTCACACATACATTCAAGCAAAACACCAATACATAAAAATAAGTCATTTAAAAAAATGTACGATTTTTTTTCAAGTTTATTAAAAAATTTGAATAGGAATTACAAAATATTTTGTAGCTACAAATATTCTTCATTCTGCAGGTCCCTCTGGACTGGTTTCTCTCCACCCACCAGGTCCCACTCATTAGCTCCTGCAACGGCTTATGAAGTAACCACTCTGAGGCTTAATGTTAATTACATACTCTTTAGCCTATTAGCTTAGGCTTCTTATTTTAATTGCATCTTAAATTAACCCATTTCTATTATTTTATATTTTATCATGAGGCTCATGGTTTGTTACTTCTTGCCTCTTAGGTGGCTACATGGTGTCTGCCTGACTCCACCTTTTTTCCTCCCTGTCTTTGCTTGGATTTCCCACCTTGCTATGTTCTGCCATAGGCCAAAGCAGCTTCTTTATTAACCAATGGTAGTAATAAAACATATTCACAGCATATAGATGGCAATCCTACATCAATATTTCATGATGTTCAGAGCTTATATCATTAGTAGTATGCTGTTTTGACTCAAAAGTCAGGATTTATTTTACTTAAACAATTTTGTTTGTTTGTTTTGGCAAGGTCTCACTGAAGCTGGCTAGCCTAGAACTTTACGTGTAGACAAGTCTGGCCTTGAACTTGCAGAGATCCTGCTTCCTCTACCTTCTAGTGCAGGGATTAAAGGTGTGCATCACCATGCTGAGCTAGGATTTAGTTATTTTAAAGCATAAACTCTTGAGTTAAATAACCTAGAATCTCTTGATATGTATAACGGAGTTTTGTAATGTATTTTAAAAGGTCCAGATTTATATTTCCTAAACTATGGTGTGTGTTTCTTACAGTTTCATACTTAATTTCATTGATTGTACGCTTTTGCATATTTATAGAATGTGTGTATAGTAAATTATAAACGTTATCAAAGGCATATTGCTTTGATAGTATGTAATCATTTAACAGTTGTTAGGTTAAGAAAAAATGGCTTACCAGAGCATAAGAGCTGTATAATAATTAATGTAGCATTATTGTGCTTTCACATTTTTTATATCTGGTTTTGTTTATCTCTTGAATTTCAGGGGGAAAAAAATAATGGCTTTGATGTTCTCTACCATAATATGAAACATGGACAGATATCAACTAAAGAACTGGCAGATTTTGTTAGAGAAAGGTATGTATTTTTATAAGTGGTTTAAGAACTTACCAATTTAAATTTTAAAGTATAGATAATTGTCAAAATTTTAGTTGAATTTGAATAATCAAAGTTCACTTTTTAAAAACATAATTCTATTTTAAAGGTGTGTTTTACAAACTTTTATCATTTCTACATTGATAGAAAGTGGCATTGTTGAATCCCCAGTTTGCAAATTACTGCTTTATAATATCTATACATTTTGCATTGAATATGTTAGCAAAATAATAGAATAAAACAAGAATTTCATGGATTGAAACATTGCCATTTCTTTCTTTCTTTTTTTTTTTTTTTGGTTTTTCGAGACAGGGTTTCACTGTCCTGGAACTAGCTCTTGTAGACCAGGCTGGCTCGCAGAGATCCACCTGCCTCTGCCTCCCGAGTGCTGGGATCAAAGGCATGCACCACCACCCAGCTTGATTCTTTTTCTTTAAATCATTCCCTGTGTTATAGCTAGAGGGTTTTTTGTTTGCTTGTATTCATTTATTTATTTATTTATTTTCAAGCTACAGGCTAGCTTGTTGATTTCTTTTTTTTAATATTTTTATTTATTTATTATGTATACAATATCTGTCTATGTATATGCCTGAAGGCCAGAAGAGGGCACCAGACCTCGTTACAGATGGTTGTGAGCCACCATGTGGTTGCTGGGAATTGAACTCAGGACCTTTGGAAGAGCAGGCAATGCTCTTAACCGCTGAGCCATCTCTCCATCCCCTGATTTCTTATTTAAACCATTTCATGGGTTTAAGCCTGAGTTGTTTTAGCTCACATTAGGTTCCTTCTTAATTTCCATCCTGATATAATAGTCTTGAATTGGTTTCCTCCACTCTAGGCATTTCATTTGCCTGTTCCTCTCTACATTATTTTTCTGAGTTTTACAGTGTACCCACTTATCCTGCCCTTCCTGGTCTCTGTGACTAGGGTAAAACACACCTATTGTAAACTCTTATGGTGTTTATAACGTCTTTTAGTTACTCATTTGTATTTGTTTCTGTGGTTTTGTTTTACTTATGGAACAGTGTCCTATTGTACCACAGCACTTAGCACTTCATTATTGTCTGATATAAGTGCTATTTATTGCCTCTTTTACTGAGTAAAGCCCACAATGCAGGGTGCTTTGTTTGTCCTGTCATCTTTCTGTCATATTTTGTTTTTTTCCATTCTATCATCTGCATTTATTTTGCAGTAGAGCTATGATTTGTCAATCTCAGTATTAATTTCCTTTTTTTTCCCCCTACAATTTGTTGTCTGCTTTTGGCTTTTGTAAAAATCTGTTTTATTAGTTTAGAAGTAATATGTGCTCTATATTTTTCAATAGTTATTATCCTGGGTATTACAACATAAATTCCCTGTCCTATTACTATCTGATGGCAGTTGTTACTTTTAGTGCTTCCCTGGTGTGTTCTGAGGTTTCTGTCCTGCCAGGTTCCCACAATCGTTAAGTCCCAAAGAAATCACACAGAGGTCTACATTAGTTATAAACTGATTGGCCCATTCGCTCAGGCTTCTTATTAACTCTTATAATTTATATTAGCTCATTATTCTTCTCTGTGCTAGCCACGTGGCTCTGTACCTTATTCAGCGAGGCAGTCACATCTTGCTTCTTCTGTGGGGGGCTCACAACTGCGTCCTCTCCTTGCCTCGCCTCTACTTCCTGTCTGGTTGTCCTGCCTATACTTCCTGCCTAGCTACTGGCCAATCAGCGTTTATTTAAAATATAATTGACAGAATACAGACCATGGTCCCACACCACCCTGGAAATATGCAGACCTCAGAACATCACATTCTCCTGAGTTGTTTGGAGGTCAGAGGACAACTTGCAGGACTGGCTCTATCCTTCATGTTCCGTGTGTCTGAGATCACACTAAGGTTGTTAGCATTGGTGGCTGTCTTATTGGCCCCTTTCTTTAAAATATTTTTTGCTTGAGTCATGGTCTTGGCTGTATAAATTCTGACTGTCCTCACTACATTGCTGAGGCTGACCTTGAACCCATGGCATTCCTCTTCCTTTAGCCTCCTAAGTGTTAGGATTACAGATAAGTGCTGCTACCACACCTGCCTGTTCTTTTACTTTTCAAAAACTTCATTATGGAAATACCCATTCATTCATAACATTCTTGCTGTGCTTTTTTCTTAGTAGTTTTAAAATGGTTTAATGCTTTTGTTGCATGTACATCTGCATCATATATGTGTTGGTACCTGATGAAGCTCCAGAAGAAGTCACTGGATCCCCGGGATTGAAATTATAGCACGGTGGCTTTAAGCTGCTATACAGGTGCTGGAAATCAAACCTGCGTCCTGGAAGAGCAGCCAGAGCTCCTAACCACTGAGCCATCGCTCCAGTCCTTTATCTTTTCTATTTTTTATTTGTTTTGAGACAAGGTCTTACTATGTAGCTCTGGTTGTTGTGAAACTCACTGTGTAGACCAGGTTGGCCTCTGCCACAGAGATCTGCCTGCCTCTGCCTCCCCAGTGCTGGAATTAAAGGTGTGGGTCACCACGTGTGACTCCTTCATTTAACTTTTTATTGGGAAAATTCAAAAGTCAGGAAGCTTTACAAACCAACATCCATCATTTATTTATTTAGTTAGTTAGTTAGTTTCAAGGTAGGGTTTCTCCGTGTACCCCTGCTTGTCCTGGAACTCTCTGTACACCAAACTGGCCTCGAACACGGAGGTTCACCTGCCTCTTCCTCTTGAGTGCTGGGATTAAAGGTGTGCGCCACCACACTGGTCCTAGATTCTTATACAGCCAATATTAGTGACATTTTCTTCACTAACACTGAGGTCACTCATGCTTTCCTTACCTCTTTATAAGTGCTGTTCGTGGAAACCCTCAGGTGTCCTGTAGGGAAAGCTGCCTGATACACCTGATGGGCTTCTCAAGATACCCTTACTGTTTGCTTGTTAGTTCCTTGATGCTCTTTTTTCATATGGATCCCCACCCAAAGCTACTTCCTAATTCCAAGTTGTTCTAATTTTCCTTGACAGACATTTTTGATGTCTAATTCATAGATATTTCATTATTTTTGTTTCTTTTTTACATTTATCATTTTTATGTGTATGGATTTTTTGCCTGTATGTACCATGGACTTGCAATGCCCATGAGGGCCAAAAAGGAGCAACAGATTCCCAGAACTAGAGTTAGAGATGGTTGTGAGCCGCTATGTGGGTGCTGGGAATTGAACCCAGGTCCTCTGGAAGAGCAGCCAGTGCTCTTATGTGTTGAACCATCTCCTCAGTCCTATGTTTTTCTAGTTAATCTTAACCATTTTACTAAAATAACAACAACAAAAACATACCTCGCCTCGTGGTTAGTGGCACATGTCTTTAATCCTAGCACTCAGGAGGGAAGGCAGGTGGCTCTCTGTGTTCTACAGAGAGTTTCAGGACAGTCAGGACTACACAGAGAAACCCTACCTTGAAAAACCAAAAAGAAAAAAAAAGGCTAGTATTTCTTTCTATATTAACTTTTTAAAGATGATAAAAAGTTCTACTTATAGCATTATTTAAAAATATAGAATAATGAAATTTTTTTTTGTTATTGTCTATTTGTATGAGGTATTGTCTTGCTGTGTTTCCCAAGCTGACTTGGGAATTTGTGATCTGCCTCAGCATACTGACATACTTGGGTGGTGGATAAAGGATAAAATCGCAGTAAGGGGGTATTTTTGTTAGTACTTTCTGGGCAGTTGTGGGGCTTTGTTTTTGTCTTGTTTTCTTTTCTTTTCCGAGATAGGGTTTCTCTGTAGCTTTGGAGCCTATCCTGGAACTCGCTCTGTAGGCCAGCCTGGCTTTGAATTCACAGAGATCCACCTGCTGGGCAGTTGTGTTTGTGTGTGTGTGTGTGTGTGTGTGTGTGTGTGTGTGTGTGTGTGTGTGTGTGTGCGCGCACGCATGCCTAGGAAGAATTTGAAGATGAGTGTGGAAATTTGGAGTTGAGGTGATGTAGATGTCTAAGTGAAGAAGCAGTGTGGAACCATTAAACTAAACACAGACAGGGACGGTTGAAGACTATTCTACTATTAAAGTTAGCGGGGAAATTATGGAAAAAGTAAAGGTGTAGCATTTAGAGGTTACATGTATAGGACAGTTGGTGGGTTTTTTCCTCATTCCTGCATTTATTTTATATGTAATAATACTAATTTGTGTGTTTGTGTGTTTTAATTTTTGAATTTAATCACTTTGATTGGTTTCTTAGCCTAAAATTTTCACGCTGTTGGTAGCTAATACTTTTTAGTGTAAAATACTTAAATGTTTTAGACCTTTTTGTTGTTGTTGTTTTTTTTTTGTTTTGTTTTGTTTGTTTGTTTTTTTTTCGAGACAGGGTTTCTCTGTGGCTTTGGAGCCTGTCCTGGAACTAGCTCTTGTAGACCAGGCTGGCCTCGAACTCTCAGAGATCCTCTGCCTCCTGAGTGCTGGGACTAAAGGCGTGTGCCACCACCGCCCGGCTTTAGACCTACTTTTTTTTTTTTTTTAAAGATTTATTTATTTATTATGTATACATCATTCTGCCTCCATGAATACCCGCACACCAGAAGAGGGCGCCAGATCTCGTTACAGGTGGTTGTGAGCCACCATGTGGTTGCTGGGAATTGAACTCAGGACCTCTGGAAGAGCAGCCAGTGCTCTTAACCACTGAGCCATCTCTCCAGCCCCCTTTAGACCTATTTTTAAAGTAAATTAAACTCTTAAGGTTCAGGACCTCAGAAACGCCAGTGATTCAGTTTTGTGCAAATGATTGTCATAAGGCTCATTATTAAATTGTTTTAATTGCATCTTTAATTTGTGTGCATGGGTGTGTATATTTGTTGGGGTGGAGGTTAGAGAACATTGTGGGATTTAATTCTCTTCTTCTACCATGTGGTTTTCAGGGGTTAATTCAGGTTGTCAAGCTTGGTGACAAATATATTTAGCCATTGAGCCATCTCACCAGTTCAGGTTCGTTATTTTAAATATGCATCACAGTCTTGAACAATAGTAAAACTCTATTAAGTGTGTTAAGTACAGTGACTCTTCTTATAGCTCAGGCTGGGATTATTAAACTCAACTGTGTCCTGGTCTTGAATTTGTGATTTTCCTGCCTCAGCTTCCTCAGTGTAGGGATTATAGTAGGTATGTGTTACTATGCTTGGCCTTGCTGGTTTTATTGTTGTTGTAGTATTTTATTAGTTGTTATTGTTAATCTCTTAGTGTACCTAATTTATAAATGAAAATTTTATCATTGATGTATGTATGAGGGCAGATTAGTTACTTATACTTGCCATCGCTATGACAAAAATACTTGAGAAAGGCAGTATAAGAAAAGATGTATTTTGGCTCACTGTTTCAGAGCTGTTAGCCCATGGTCAGTCATTTATATTGTTTTGAGCCTGAGGCAAAGCCATTTATCACAGCAGTGAGAGACTCTAGCAGGGACTGCTTACCTTATGATGTTCAGGAAGCACAGAGCTAGATATAAAAAGAGGCTTAAGAGTGAGGTCTGCCTTCCCAGGATACATAATTCCTCCAAGTAGACTCTACCACTTATTTTTTTTACCACCTCCCAATATCACCAGATTATGAATTAATCCATTACTTAGGGCAAAGGCCTCATAACCTCATGCCCACTCGGTGATTAGAATAACCAGCTGGAGACCGAACATTCAACATTGGGGCTTTTTTTGGGACACTACATATCCAAACCATAACCATAGAGCTTAACACTATCCATGATTTCATACATCCACTGGGGCCCCTGCTGATTTTCACCATGTATTTTGAGGCATGCTCTCATTTTTTCATTTTTAATCATATTTTTGTAACTTTACTATGTTTGGATTGCTAAACAATAGGTATTATAATACCACAATTTAATTTGACAGAGCTACAATAGAAGAGGCATATTCCAGATCAATGACAAAACTAGCAAAATCTGCAAGCAATTATTCTCAACTTGGGTGAGTTAATTTCTGACTGTTTTTCAAATGTTTATCTATTATTACGTTTTTCTTTTTTTCTGAGACAAGGTTTCACTGTGTTGTGTAGCCTTGGTTGTCCTGGATCTCACTCTGTAGACCAGGCTGGCCTCAAACTCAGAGATCTGCCTGTCTCTGCTTCCCGAGTGCTAGGATTAAAGGCGTGCACCACCACTTCCCAGATGAAATTTCTTAAGTAAATCTGTAAAAATTCATGTTCTTTCATATTTGGAAATTAGCCAATAAAGCATGTGTGTGTGTGTGTGTGTATGTATGTGTATAAACAAATGCACTCATGTATACACAAAAACATGTAGAAAAGAGGAAAAGAAAGAATAAATAGGAAAATGGTGAAAGGACCAGCTGCAAACACACATTTTTAAAGAGGATATATAGCTAATAATTTTTCTGACTCTTAGCTTTGTCATGGATTTTTTGGTTTTCATGGAAGATAAGTGCATAAAAACATTCAATAGTGAAAGTGCTTTATGGCTTCCATTCCAATGGCTGCTCTAACTGCATAGAAATTACACTGAGTTGTGTCTTTTGGTCTGGTTAATTTTGTGAGTAATTTTTTTTCTTTAATTTGCAACTTTTTTTTTTTTTCGAGACAGGGTTCCTCTGTAGCTTTGGAGCCCGTCCTGGAACTAGCTCTTGTAGACCAGGCTGGCCTGGAACTCACAGAGATCCGCCTACCTCTGCCTCCCGAGTGCTGGGATTAAAGGCATGTGCCACCACCGCCCGGCACAACCTTCTTATAATAAAGTTTAAAATAAAATTTAAAATGTATTAACTTTTTTACATTTATGGAATTGGAGAGATGATTTAGTAGTTAAGAACTCTTGCTACTCTTCTAGAGTACTCATGTTCAATTCTTAGCACCCACATTGTGGCTAACAATCATCTGTAACTCCAGTTCTGGGGGACTCACTGCCTTCTGGCCTCCTTGGGCACCAAACACTCACACAGTATGCAGACGTGCACACAGGTATGCTGACGTACACACGTGAAATAAAATAAAAACAATTGTCTTGTGTAGACTGGTAGGAAGGTAGGGCAGAGGTGCCTTTGTGGGCTCAGTGCTCATCCTTCTATCTATGCATGGGCTCCAGAGCTGACCCCAGGCATTGGGTTTGCATACCAAGTGCCTTTTCTGACAAGCCATTTTGTTGGCCATAAGAAACCTATTTTTAGAGAAATCTTGTATTGAATCCCCTTTTGGTGTAAAGAATACATTGGTAGCTGGGCAATGGTGGTATACATCTTTAATCCCAGCACTCGGGAGGCAGAGGCAGGTGGATCAGAACAGTCCTAGTCTAAGGAGTTTAACTAACCTCTTTGAACTTCTTTATAATTGCATATCATGATTGTTCCAGCTAATTTTTCTACTGGTTAGGAATTATAGTAGTTGCAATAAGTCATTCTGTTCTCTGCCCTCTTGCCTTACTGGCTGTTGTTGCTATTTGTTTTTTTCTATTAGAAGCTTTATTGTAGAGACTTTTAAAGCAAATACTTGAGCACAGAATTCTCTATCTTTAGAATATTCTACACTGGCCAGGTGGTTGTGGAGCACCCAGCACTCAGGAGGCAGAGTCAGGCGGGTCTCTGAGTTCGAGGCCAGCCTAGTCTACAGAGTGAGTTCCAGGACAGCCAGGACTGTTACATAGAGAAACTCTGTCTCGAAAAACAAAAACAAAAAAAAATTATATAGTATTTATTAAAAAAAAAAAAAAAGTAGTGTTCTGTCTGCATGTATGCTTGCGGGCCAGAAGAGGGCACCAATCTCATTATAGATGGCTGTGATCCACCATGTGGTTGCTGGGAATTGAACTCAGGACCTTTGGAAGAGTAGCCAGTGCTCTTAACTGCTGAGCCATCTCTCCAGCCTTGAGAAACTTTATTTTTGATGAAGCATCTTTAATGAGATACTCACAGTTTGAAAGTTTGATAAGTTAATTTTTAACACTAGTTGATCATAGAAAGGCTTATGATGTGCCTGAACACAATTAAATGGCAGGAACTGTGAAGACCTGTGACATAAGATTAACCAAGTTTAATTGCTCCCTGTGATTCAAAGATATTTTAAATAATTAATCAAGGACAGACATACGCAATCTATGGGTCATTTCATTATCTTAATTTCATCTTTTACCTAAAGAAAATTGCTGAATATAGTGTTATTGATTCCATTTGGTTTAATTTAGAACCTTAAACTTTACTTTTTATTATGGTATGTGATGATATGTATGCATGTGACTGGACACACCTGGGCCATGGCACACATGAGCAGCAGATCAGAAGACAGCTTTGGAAGTCAGTTCTCTCTTTTTGTGGTGGGCTCTGGGGATTGAGCATGGGTTATCGGGTTTAATGGCAAGCATGCTTTTCCTTATTGAGCCATCTCACTGGCTCCTTTTTATCTTAATTATCCCCATACTGTGCTTTTCCCTTAGAACATTTGCACCAGTGTGGGATGTGTTCAAAACATCTACAGAGAAATTAGCAAATTGTCATTTGGATCTTGTTAGAAAATTACAGGAATTAATAAAGGAAGTTCAGAAGTATGGAGAGGAACAAGTAAAATCTCATAAAAAGGTAACTTTTTTCTTGTGAAACAATTGAGTGGTCATATGGTAAGTGCTTTATAACTCATTTTATTGAACCACGTCTTATCAAACAGACTAAAGAAGAAGTTGCAGGGACTCTTGAAGCAGTCCAAGCCATTCAAAATATAACTCAGGCCCTCCAGAAATCTAAGGAAAATTACAATGCCAAATGTGTAGAACAGGAACGCCTGAAAAAGGAAGGAGCTACACAGAGAGAAATAGAAAAGGTAATTATATAAAAATATCTCTATACTTCCAAAGTCCTTTCTTTTTTGTATGTGTAATGTGTGTGTGATGTATGTAGAACAGATGCATGCACTTGTGGAGGCCAGAGGCCACTCTGTCCTCCTCTGTCGTTCTTCCTTATTTTTTGAGGCAGGGTCTCTTACTGAACCTGGAACTAACTGAGCTAGACTGACAGGCCATTGAGTCCCTACTCCAAGAGTCTCTACTTTGTTCAGTACCAGGCTTACAGAAGTATACCACCATGGCTTTTGTATAGTTGCTGGGGACCTGAACTCAAGTCTTTATGCTTCCATGGCATGAACTTTAGTGATCCCCCCCAGATACTTACATAGTAAATAATTGGTGAAATAATTTAGTGTATTTAGAAACACATAGCCAATTAAAGATAAGCTTTAAGTGTATGTTGTTGCTGACCAACCAAATTTATGTTACATTGCAGTGGACTATAACTTTTTCCCTATTCTATTTAAACTGAAAGTAGGTCTTTTTTCTGTTTTTGTTTGTTTGTTGAGAAAGAAAAAAAAAAACAGACTTGGCTAGTCTGGAACTTGTAGACCTGGCTGACCTCAAAGTCAGAGACACCTGTCTCTGCCTCCTGCTTGCTGGGATTAAAGACGTGCGCCAACATGCCCAGCCTTTCCCTTCTTCCTAAAGCAGTTCAGCCATTCATTTCTTTGACATGTATCTCATTTAAAACTAATTTTGGAATCTTAGTAAAATATTTAATATATCTAGTTAGAAAAACAAATGTATACTTTCATATAGAAGTTAGATGAGGAAAACAAAAACATTGATGGGATTTGAAGGAATGAGTCCTTTCAAGTTTATATAATGAGTAAAAATTGGGAGACAAGAAAAAAGGTGAGGTACAATTAAATTTGTAGTTTGAAACCTTCTGTTTCAAACACTTCAATTATAAATAAACTATGAACAGAAAAGCCAAGAATGAATTCAAAGGAAGAGGATTGTCTTTGGGAGTCAGCAGCCAAGATGACATGAAAAGATTGTAATCAAAATTTGTTGGGCTCAAGTTCCAAAGGTAGGTGGAATTTGACCCTTACATGACAAAGGAGAGCAGAAGTTCCCATTTCTGATAAGCCATAAAGAACTTGGCTCACAGCTGAAAGCCGTAAGTGAAACAGCCATCTAAGTCCACAGACTCTGGGACATTGGGGTTTTGGAGAAGTAAACTATAGGTGCATAATCCTGATCTGGAGTCAGTTTATAGAACTGTTCTTAATATCCTAAAAGGAGAGTAGTTAAAACTGGTTTTTGTTTTTTTGGTTTTTCGAGACATAGTTTCTCTGTAGCTTTGGAGCCTGTCCTGGAACTCGCTCTGTAGACTAGGCTGGCCTCGAACTCACAGAGATCCAACTGCCTCTGCCTCCCGAGTGCTGGGATTAAAGACGTGCGCCACCACCACCTGACTAAAACTGACTTTTAAAAATTAGATCTTGGAGAGTTGCAGTGGATAACCTGAAAACTCAGTGGTTGAGCATGTGAATGATAAAGTAATGCATGGAAGGTGTGAAGTGAGTGTACTTCACATCCCATGGGAAGGGAAACTCCCATTAGGAATGAGCAAACAGGTAAGATTCTGGAACACATTTAAGAGATCTAATATTGAGATAGGTTGCTAATGCATTTAATAACTGGAATAAGAAATCTCATTGGATAAAATTTAAATTTAAAAAGCATCACAACAAAAATGTGTTAGGTTGTGCAAAGAAATAAGTGAATATGAATCATACTAGAGAGGATTAAGAAATTAATGAAGTCAAACCTCAGGTAAATTTAAAAAAAAAAGAAATTAATGAAGGCATGATGAAACAAGATTTACTCAATAAAACCCAGCTAATTTTAAAATATGGAAATGAAAAATACTGAAAACATTATTTTTAAAGCAGCAGAGCTCAAGAAGTTAATAAAAAATTTGGAACATAGGTTACTTTGAATATTTACTCTTTATCCAAAATGCTTACAGTAGGAACTTTGTCATTATTTTGGACCTTTTTCAGATTTTTAATTATTATCAATAGTACTTATTATTTTTTGAGACTGTTTCACTATGTATTCCTGGATGACCTAGAACTCACTATGTAGACCAGGGTGGCTTTGAATTTAAGAGATCCACTTGCATGTGCCTCACAATGCTGGGTTTAATGACTTACACCAGCATGCCTGACTGGATTTGAATATGTATAATAGGATAGTAGTAGGACCCAGGTATTTATACAAGGTAAATTTCTTTGTTTGGACTGGAGAGATGGACTGAGTTCAGTTGCCAGCAACCACTTGGTTTTTCACAACCATCTGTAATGAGATCTGGCGCCCTCTTCTGGCCTGCAGGCATACATGCAGACAGAACACTGTATACATAATAAATAAATAAATCTTTAATAAATAAATAAATAGCTTTGTTTATATTTATATGCTTTTGAGGAGTGGGCGGGAAAGATGGCTCAGCAGTTAAGAGCACTGGGTGGTCTTGCAGATGACCCAGGTCTGATTCCCATCACTCATATGGTGGCTCACAACCATTTGTAACTTTGGTTCTGGAGATCTGATGTCTTCTTCTGTCCTCTGAAGGCACTAGAAATGCACATCATTCACAGACATACATGAAGACAAACACTTGTACACATAAAATTAAAATAAATACATTCTTAAATGCTTTTGTTTTGTTACAGGCAGCTGTTAAATCTAAGAAGGCTACAGATACTTATAAACTCTATGTGGAAAAGTATGCATTAACAAAAGCTGATTTTGAACAGAAGATGACAGAAACAGCTCAGGTTGGTATTTTCAAGTCTTTAAGTTGAAGACAGAATGATTATATTTATATATACTGATTAAATAATAGAATGTTTTTGTTTTTTTATTTTAGTATTAGAAAAATTTAAATGAACCACTTCAGTTCTGTAATAATTTATATTGTCTTCTTGTTTTGGAGATAAAGAGCTAACATGCCAGAGTGTTAATGCTTGTCATACATACCAATTATTTTTCACATTACTGTGACCAAACACCTGAGAAAAAGGGCTGGATATACCTTGGCTCGTAGTTTACATTTAGCCCATCATGATAGAGAAGAAAGAATATGATGCTATGTTCTTACATCTTAGATGATCAGGAAACAGAAAGTTTGGTCTAGAACTAGAGCTAGCCTAGACTCCTCAGGCCATGGCCCTATCTTCTACATCGACCGAAGGATTCCACGCTCCCTCAGAACACTTCAACCAGCTGGGGAACAAGTGTTGAAACACATGATCCTGTGATGGACATTTCTTTCTTTTTTTTTTTTTAAATATTTGTTTATTATGTATACAATATTCTGTCTGTATGCCTGCAGGCCAGAAGAGGGCATCAGGTCTCATTTCAGATGGTTGTGAGCCACCATGTGGTTGCTGGGAATTGAACTCAGGACCTTTGGAAGAGTAGGCAATGCTCTTAACCTCTGAGCCATCTCTCCAGCCCCATGGACATTTCATATACAGACTGTAACAGTGTCATAAAGGTTCAGTCAAATAAATAAGAAGAGCAATTTAAAGATCGTTGAGGAAAATGAAGGCATTTGTAGATGATAAAGACAGTGCTGGTTTATGATTTACTTCTATGCAAGAATACAACTGGAAGATATTCAGTAATGAAGATACAGCAGTAAACAAAACAATGAAAAAGCCCTGTTCTCACAGTGCTTAAATTTTAGTGGAGGGCCGGGTGGTGGTGGCACACGCCTTTAATCCCAGCACTTGGGAGGCAGAGGCAGGTGGATCTCTGTGAGTTCGAGGCCAGCCTGGTCTACAAGAGCTAGCTCCAGGACAGGCACCAAAGCTACAGAGAAACCCTGTCTCGAAAAACGAAAAAATAAAAAAAGAAGAAGAAGGCCATGGCAATGTTTGTGTGTTCTTTTAACTTGGGATAAATTATATGTAATTTGGTGTTCTTTCAGTCCTAGTTGAAGGCTTATTTTAAGGGAGGTGCATTTTATGAATCCTACCTAATAACATTTTTGCTCCCACTCTTGTTTTATGTTCTGAGCACCTAGCACCATTTAATACGTCAGGAATTTAATTTCATCTACTAGACAGTGAGGGCTCTCCAGGTCACAGTGGCGGCTTACCATGTCATGCTGCATAGCCTTCATGGTGTGCTGCAGCTCTGGACCTGAGGCTAATGAGGAGACTGGAACATTTTAGTCATTGTTTTTGAAGGACCACACCACAGTGAAGTACACTGGCGCCTTCACTCCTATTTGTTGTGTCTTTTCCCATTGAAATGTAAATTATATGAGGACAAGAATTGGATGCTTTGTTTATTCTTATTTTCTCAGCAGTTAAAATAGTTTTTATCTTTTGATGGGCATATATTAGATATAAAAAAAGTCTTGATAAATCTGAAACTTTGATTGCTAGGGTTTTTTTTTGTCTCCTCTCGAGAAAATGAATGACTTTAACATTTCACAACCCAGAAGGTGTAGGTATTCGCTTTCATGCTTACCTATTATGTGAAAGGCATTGTGCTAGATGCAGGGTGCATTCAGATGCAGGGTGCATTCATGGGGCAGTACAGAGGATGGAGGCAGTCATGGAACACATGGAAAATAGCACATTTTTATAAATGTTATACAGGGAAGGACTAGGCTTTCAGGAGATAAAAGAATAGGAGCGACTTAATTTAAAACAGGAGGTCATGAGACTTCTTTTGGAGAAGTTACATTTAAAACAGACTTGGGGCTCAGTAAGTAAAGGCAGTTGCTGCCAAGCCTAACATCCATAGTTCAATCCCTGAAGTCCATTTGGTAGAAGGAGAGAATCTGTTCCTGCAAGTTGTCCTTTGACCTCCACATGAGTCATGGCACCCTGCTTCCATTAAATAAATAAATAAACTAATAAATAAATGTAAAACATAAAAATAAGGAAAAATGAGACTTGCGAAAAATGAGTAAAACAGTAGGGTAGAAGTGTCCTAGGCTTTGGGGCCGTGAGTATAAAAGTTCAGAAGGATAAAATAGGTGCTATATTCTAGAAAGAAAACAAAACTGAGAAAAATCAAAAGGAAATAGTTAAAAGAAATGAGGTTAAAAAGATAGGTGGAGACTGGGCTATACGAACGATTAATTGTTCTCTTGAGAGCAACTGGCAGCCTGGTAGTCGCCTATGTTTGGTTGTAAAATGATTGGGTCTGTGTTTTAAAAGTTAGTTCTGGCAGATTTATGAAGAATGCATTTTTCTAGTTGCAAAGCGGTGAGTCGTCCGGTTTGGAAGTCAGCATCCTTCAGGTGAGAAAGGCGAGGGTCTGGTGCGTTTTAGAGGAGAGTTGCAAATGCTGTGGAAGTCTCAGGGATTAGGGAGGGAGAGAAATTCTCAGGCATTGGTAAAGAAGAATGGGAGAAGCTTCATGAAGCTCTTCGTTGACGCGTGGAGAGCAGGTCAGATGTTCAGTTAGAGAGTATGTTAATTTCGATATACCAGGTGCTGTTACAGTGCCGGATGTAATGTTTTATTGTCATAGCCACAATTTTGAATCCTCAAAGTTCTGAAAACCCAAAATTGTTTTTATTGTAGCTCTTTTGACTGCAAAACTTGACCTGAATCTGTGGGAAGTTGTTTATAATTTTGATTATTTTAGACTGAATGTATATGCTTATCAGTGTGATTGATAAGCTCCAGGTTGTGCTGATA
Organism: Ondatra zibethicus; assembly: GCA_004026605.1. Lineage (NCBI taxonomy): Eukaryota > Metazoa > Chordata > Mammalia > Rodentia > Cricetidae > Ondatra > Ondatra zibethicus. The sequence continues at coordinate 148,037 of PVIU01002072.1, read as the reverse complement.
GTACTAAAAATATGTCATATTTTTATAGTACCACTTGTCTTTATTTTAAAAATCAAAAAATTGAATTCTAAAACATACCTGGCCCCAAAGATTTTGGGTAAGAAATTATAAGCCGAGTCTTTTTAAGATAGTATAAGTTCACAAAACTATGATGAATTCATGTTTGATTTGCATGGGTCACTGAGAACTTGATAGATGAAGAGAGGCTAAGACCCAAGTAAATGCCAGAGTAAAAGAAAACTGGGCCGTGCTGTGTCAGTGCAGCCACAGAATTGCTCCATCATTTGTGTTACATGGAAAAGATGATGCTTCCACAAGAAGGCTTTAGTTGTATTCAGTGAGATTCTCTAAAAATAGTGAAATTTCTGTTGCAAAGAAGACTATCACAGACTGCAGCAAATGGTATTTTGATGGCTCAATCCTTAAGAATGTCTATTTATCCGTGTGGCGGTGGTGGCGCACATCTTCAATCCAGCACTTGGGAAGCGGAGGCTAGCCTGGTCTACAGAGCCAGTTCCAGAACAGCCAGGACAGAGAAACCTGCCTTGAAAAAACAGAAAAAAAAGAACATGTTACTTGATTTGTTAATTTTACATTTCTGCTGATTAAAATACTTGAGCAGTTAATCATTTACTTTAGAATAGGAGTTATAATTTGCTGTTCAGTAATTTTCTTTATTGATGTTACTTAACATTTTAAATTAAATTTAAATTTGCCTGAAGAGGGCATCAGATCCCTGGGACTATAGTTACTAAGTTAGCAATAGTTGTAAGCATTCATGTGGGTGCTGAGAATTGAACATGGGTCTCTGGAATAGCAGCTAGTGCTCTTAACTGCTGAGACATATCTTGACCTAAATTTTTAAAACAATTTTGTTTGAGCGGGGCAAGGAACAGCTCTGTGGAGTGGAATCTCTCCTGCCACTTTATGTGATCTAGGATCCAACTCAGGACTATAATTTTATAAATATACACAAACAAGTTGTTTGTTTTGTTTGTTTTTTAGGTTCTGTGTGGACCAAGCTGGCCTCCAGCTTGTGTTCTTACCTTAGTATCTTGAATACTGGAATTACAGGCAGGAGCCACCATGTTTGGTCTTGACATTGCATTTTTCCCCCGGAGATGGTAGCCCAGACTCTCTTGAAACTCACTGTGTAGACCAGGCTGGCATTGAGCTCCCCCTGCCTCTGTTTCCCAAGTGCTAGTGGGTGTCAGCACATCCAGCTTTGCAAATATTTTTAATAGTATTATTTTAAAAGTATTTTTCTGGGCTGGAGAGATGGCTCAGAGGTTCAGAGCACTGGCTGTTCTTCCAGAGATCCTGAGTTCAATTCTCAGCATCCACATGGTGACTCAGAACTATCTGTAAAACTATCTGTAAAGAGATTTGTTGACCTCTTCTGACCTGCAGGGATACATGCAGGCAGAACACTCTATACATAATAAATAAATCTTTTTTTAAATTTTTTTTTTTTGTAGGGAAGTTGTGGCACACACCTTTAAGCCCAGTACTTGGGAGGCAGAGGCAGACAGATCTCTTGTGAATTCAAGACTAGCCTGGTTTACAGATTGAGTTCCAGGACAGCTAGGGGCTACGCAAAGAAAGCTATGTCTCAGAAAACTGGGGTGTGGGGGGAGTATTTTCCAGCTACATTGTTCCGTTTCCTTATCTTTTTCTTCTTTCTCATTGCATTTCCTTCAAAATAGCATTTTAATTATTTACTCTGACATTTGGAAATGAATATTAATTTACTTGAACAGATGTGAACCACACTACTTGTGAAGAGAGAGATATGTTTATACTGATTTAAATAATCCTTGCTAGTGTGTATATTTTCTCTTAATGGTTTTCTTTGTCTTTCTTTCTGATAGCTCATGTAATGTGCACTTGTATGTAGGCACACACAACTGCCTAGTTTTTTTTTTAAGATTTAGTTTTTAAAATTATGTAATGTGTCCCCACAGAGACCAGAAGCGAGCATTAGGTCCCCTGAAACTGGAGTTAGAGGCAGTTATAAGCCATTGGGTTCTTTGCAAGAGCAGTACATGGTTTTAATTGCTGAGCCGTCTGTCCATTTCCTGTTATGTTTTCAAACAGGATTTCCATTGGTAGCCCAAACTGGCCTCAAACTCATGACCTTTTTGCTTTACCCTTCCGGCTCTAATAGTAGCTGTAAGCTGCTATATACCAATAGAACTGATTCCTGCTATTTCTTTTCTTTCCCTTTTTTTCCTAAAGAAACCTCTATTTTTATTTGTGTGTGTGTGTGTGTGTACATATGTACTTATATTTGGTGAGTGTGCCATGTGTGTCGGTGTCTGGAGGAAGCCAGAAGAGGGTTTTAGACCCCCTAAAGCTGAAGTTACAGGTGGTTGTGAGCTGTATGGTTAGTACTTAGTGTGTGTGATTTAAGTTTTCTCATTTGAGTAGAGAGTAAGAATGGTTGAAATTGTAACTTCTGTGAGAGTAGAATGGTAGCTGTCAGCGGCCGGGAGATGGGGAAGAGAAGGTCAGTGAGTACTAAGAGTTAGATAGGGGCAAGAAATTGTTATATTCAAAGTCTCTAACATAAAGAATTGATAAATGTTTGAGGAGATAATGCTTTTCCTGATGTAAACATTATGAAATATATGTGGATCAAAATGTTACATAGTACCCCACTAATATGTATAGCCTTTATGTTTTTATATGTCAGTTTAAAATGTAACTTCATGTTACATTCTTACCTCTTTTCCACAGTTATCTGATAATTTTAAAAATTAGAACCATAATATGAAAATTTTGTTTACTCGGATGCAATGATATTGCTCTCTGTGGAAATAGATTCTGAGCAAGATGTTGCTTTGGGGTATCTTTGGTGGCTGACGAGATTGTGATTTTTAATAGTAATAGTGAATGTGAGCATTATAAGGGGAGAAAGTTCAAGAAAGTCATTCATTGGGCTGGGGAGATGGCTTAGTGATAAAGTGCTTGACACCCAGGAGTGAGGACTGGCGCTCAGAGCCCCCCAGACCCCACATAGTGCCACACTCAGTGTGTTTATGTAGTCCAGTGCTCCTATGCAATTTGGGTGGCGACTCACAGGACCCCTAGCTTGTTATATGCTAGCTGGGTAATAAGAGACCGTTTCAAGGTCAAAGTGAGGACTGACACCTGAGGTCCTCTGACTGCATACACTCTGCAGCATGCATGTGCTGGCACTCAACACATTAATATGCACACAGGTATGCAACCACCTTTAACTTCAGCTTCAGTGCATCTAAAATCTGCTTCTGGCTTCCTCCAGATACTTACACACATGGCACATTCATCAAATGCATACAACATACATACACACACACAAAAAAAATTTTAAGCTCAATTTTTTTAAATTTAAGAAAAATGTTTTCATTTATCCTTAAACACATAAGACAATATTCATATCCTACTGTTGAATTAACTCTGAATAAGTAGCAGTTACTAGTTTAGAGTAATAACGTTAGTTAGTGGTGTGCTTTTTTTTTTTCTGTAGCGTGAATAATAGAAACCCAGAGACAGATATTGGGGTTCAACATGAAGATCAGAAAAGCAAAACAGCCAACCACTAGAGAGACCTTTTATTTTTACTAAATCTTCAGACTGAAGGGGCGAGAGCCTGTCTCCACAAATCCTCAGGCTCAACACTCCTGAGTTGCTGTCTCTTCCCCTTTATATTCCTTTTATATCTCCTCTGCCCAGCTATATCGCTCCTGTTTCCACCTCCCTAGTGCTGGGATTAGAAATGTATGACTCCTAAACATTGAGATTAAAAATGTGAACCACCACCACTTGGATCTCTTTCTGGATCGATTTTGTGTATCCCAGGGTATCCTTGAACTCACAGAAATCCATCTGACTCTGTCTTTTGAGTCATGGGATTAAAAGTGTGTGCTACCACTTCCTGGCCTGTATGGCTGATTAGTATGGCTCCTTTGCCCTCTAATCTTCAGGCAAGCTTTATTTATTAAAACACAAATAATATACCACTATATTTCTTATTTTTATCTAAAAGAAGGTTATAACAAATAGAAGAACTACATACAATAAGTACAATAACTATATACAATATATAAGGCAATAAATATATCAACAATGTCTAGTCCATTTGCATTTGACAAATTCAGAGAAAATACTCCATTATCTATACTATCTTACTGAGTTCAAAGTGTTGTACCTAATTTACTTTCTATCATAACTTGCTTTCTGTGTCTGGTAAACAAGGAAAACTATAACTATCTAGTCTTCAGCTCCCTCAAGATCCAAGAAGGAAATATTATTAACTGAGTAAGCAGAAGTTCAAGCAAGCAACTTCCAAAACATGTGAGAAATGACAGAAACAGCTGGCTGCCTGGACAGTCACCCCAAGTTTGTCTGCAAAGTTGGGCGTCCACCTTCAGCCTACAGGCCTAGCATATCCAACAGACTTTGCTGTAAAGCAGGCTATTCTAAAGGGCTGTCCATCTTATCTTGATGATGTTTTAGAGTCACTCTCTTACGTCCCGCTTGTCTGATTACGACAGCGTGCTGTCAGCAGTCCAAGGGCATTTTCTTGCCCAGTGGCTTTTTTTTTTTTTTTTTTTTTTTTTGCCACAAAGAAAGTAAACTCCATGTAGATGGAGTTTCTTCAAGCCCATTATCTTCTCTGAAGTAGATTGGTGCTTCCAGGAGCAGGCATGTCTCATTGTCATAAAAAAAAAAGAACCTATTTATTAAATCATCTTAAATGCCTATGCTGTAGATCTGAAGTATTTTAAGATGACATGTCTATCTAAAATGTCTTTATTTGACCTTGAAAACCTAATATGACTACAAGTTTGATTGTAATAGGTGATTAATAATAACCTGCATTTCCTTATTATCCTAAACAGTTGGTAATAATAACTTTCAAGATCTAGAAATTTGGGAAGGTTTATGTCATGTTCTTAAATTTACTTCCTGCTGTCTGGGTGTGACGTCAGTTTTAGGAGATCCTGAAAAGAAAAATTTGGGTTAATTGTCAAGTCCTGGGAGAGATAGCTGTATCATTTGTTGTCCCGTCTCCGTGTAATGGGACAGTGCAGGGTTTGTCTCAAGTCCTGGCTAGAGTAGTCTGTGAGGCTGGGTCATCTCAGCTGGCCACCTCAAAATTGTTCTGAGCAGTTTCTGATCGAAAGCCAATCTTTAGGTGGTGTTTTCAGTTTAGTGGTGTTATCATAGTCCTGGAGGAATTGTCACTGTGGGGTCCCATCCTCTTTTCGGAGACTTCAAAGGTTGCTGTTAGGCATGCTCATGGTTCATGCTCTGCAGAAAACTGATAGAGACTCAAACCCGAAATCATGTACAGGAAGGTAGATGAAACCTCTTCCTAAAATTAGTTAGTACTCTATATGACCATTAATATGACAAAAGTTTAGAATATATATATATATATATTAATCTTGTAAATTTTACACCTTAAGAAAAACTGTTAAAGAGTCAGTATAAAACCAACGGATTATGAGATTAGTGGCAATAAAATAGTCCTTAATTGTTTTTATTCTGTCCCATATCAGTTGGCTTTTCTGACAGGAGACAGAGATTTTGGATTTTAATTTAATAAGCATGTGTGGGTTTATAGACAGAAAGAGCCACACTCCAACTCCAAAACCAGCTTTAATTTTTAATTATAGACTGACTACAAGAAGACCATTTGTATTATATGTCTGTAGAGAATAGCAGAAACAAACATTTGGGAAGATTTATGGAATTTTATCCTGTTGGAAATGTGATATACCAATAGGCCATTTTTTTCTTGGGACTTTTTTTTTCTGAATGATTTGTCCTTTTTCTTCAGCTGTCTCATTTGTCCAGTGGTCTCAGGATTCCTTAGCTGGATTCCTTTATTCTTCCCTAGCCCTAATTTTGGGGAGATTCTCTTTTGGCAAGTTATATCTGATCAAATGAAAAGCATTTTGGTGAACTATCATCTCTTCTAATTAAGAGGTGTCTCTTGTTTAAATCAAATCTTTATCATTTTATGGTATTCATAACTTCTCCTGTGGAAACAAAAGCAAAACCTTTTCCCCAACATAACACATGTCCTGGTTTCCATTTTGAGGTTAGTACATCTTTAATGTATATCGACAGATTTAATTTTGTAGTTTTTTTCTGCTATCCAATGTCTCACCACAGCTGTTGTATCTTTCTCATTAGCCTTAAAAAAATTCAAAATTAACAAAGCATTATGCAGTCCATTTCTGCGGGGTCTTTGTCATCCCAGTTTTTTTGCTTAGCATATCCTTTCAAGTTCAGTGTGATCTTTCTATAACTGCCTGGCCTGTAGAATTGTGCAGTATACCTGTAATATAATATTTATATTATTATTATAAGTAAAAAGCTGTTTCATTTTTTTAGAGACATATGCTGGACCACTGTCTGTCTTTATTTGTACAGCTATACCCCTGATAACCATAACTTCCAGGAAATGTGTAATTACTGAATCAGTAATTACACATTTTTCCAAACTCAAAACAGTTACCCATTGAAAACCTGAATAAATATCATTGGTGGTGTACATATTTTAGTTTTCCAAATGCTACAAGATGGAACACACCCATCTGCCAGATTTCATTCCTTTGAGTACCCTGAAGAAAGTGGCGTTTGGTTGTGTAAAGAACAAGTAGAACATTTCCTTATAATTTCCTTGGCTTGTTGCCACGTGATGAAAAAATCATTTTTAAACTTTTGCTGTTGACACAAAGTTTTTTTTGAAAAAATCAAATTCTGAGGCCTTCAGCACGTTTTTGATCAATAATTGATCAATTTCTGTATTACCTTGTGCTAGAGGACCTGGCAGACCTGTATGGGATCAGATGTGTGTTATGTATATGGGATGATTCCTATTCCTGATTGTATCTTGTAACTGAATAAATAATAAAATCAATTCTGTATCATTTGGCATAAATTCAGCCGTTTCAATATGCAAACCAACTATATACTGTCAATCAGTGATTATGTTGAGAGGTTCTTTAAAATCTCTTAGTACTATGAGAATAGCATATAATTCTGACTCTTGGACAGAATCATAAAGACTTTGAACCACTTTACTTAAATTTTCTGATTTGTAACCTTCCTTTCCAGATTTATTTGCATCAGTATGGAAAATAGGGGCTCCAGTGCTAGGAAGGATCCAGTTAGTTCTCTGTATAAGTTGAATTCTCTTGCTTTTGGGATAGTTGTTGTTAATCTCTCCCAACAAATTACTATAAGCTCTTTGCCAGGGTTCACTTTCTTCCCATAATTTGTCAATTCCATCATTATTAAAAGGTACTATAATTTCTGCTGTGTCTATTCCTGCTAATTAACGAAGTTTCAATTTTCATTTTAGAATTAACTCATAGACCTTTTCCATGTAAGTTTTTAATTTTTTTACTCGGTTTATGTGGTAAAAAGAGCCATTCTAAGATAATATATTCTTTCTGTATTAAAATTCCTGTGATGCTGGGCGGTGGTGGCGCACGCCTTTAATCCCAGTACTCGGGAGGCAGAGGCAGGCGGATCTCTGTGAGTTCGAGGCCAGCCTGGTCTACAAAGTGAGTTCCAGGACAGGCTTCAAAGCCACAGAGAAACCCTGTCTCGAAAAAAAAACAACAAAAAAAACAACAACAACAACAAAAAATAAAATTCCTGTGGGAGAATGTTTGGAGGGTAATATTACCAGAATGCAGTTAAGATTTGGATCTACATAATCCATATGTGTCTTCTGTAATTTCTCTTCAATCAAAGCCTATTCTCTCATCTTCATCTGATAATTTCCTGGGACTAGTTAAGTCCTTGTTACCATAAGGCTTTGTTTAAGTTCATCAGTTGACCAGGTTTTACCCCAGTAGTGCACCATAGGTGGGAAATGTGTCCTAGTAACCTTTGGAAGTCATTAGAGTCTGTAGTCAGCCCCTTCTAATTTGTGCCTTGTGGTCAATTGTCTATAAACTTATTTTATAGCCTAAATAATTAATAGAATCTCCTTTGTGGGATCAATTTGTAATCCCCAACAAGGCAAAATTTTCTTCTTCAAACATTCTTTCTAAAGCAACTACATTTGAATCAGATAGTAAAATGTCATCCATGAATGGTAAACTACAGATTCAGGAAATTGCTTAAGTATTATTTTCAGTTGCTAACTTACGAAATATTGGTACAGGGGTGGGGGCTACTTAACCTTCCCTGTGGGAGAACCTTCTACTGATATCTCTTAGCAGGCTGAGAATTATTATAAGTAGGCACTGGGAAGGCAAATTTTTCTCTTTTTCTTGTAAAGGTATAGTGAAGAAACAATCTTTTAAATCAGTAGCTATAAGTGACCATCCTTTAGGCAATAGAGAAGGCAGAGGAATGGCAGACTGTAGAGAGCCCATTGGCTGAATCACATTATTAACAGCTCTTAGATTTGTTACCATTCTCCCTTTTTCAGATTTCTTTCTAACAGCAAATACCGGAGAATTCTAAGGGCTGGTTGATTCTTCAGTATGCTGAGCATCTAGTTGCTCCTGTACCAGCTGCTCTAAAGCCTGTAGTTTCTCTCATGTTAAAGGCCATTGTGCAACCCATGCAGGTTTGTCTGTCAATCATTTTAAAGGTAGGGCTGTTGGTGTCTTTGGAAGATCAGTAGCTATGGTACCTTTTTCTTTATAATAGCTTATTATATTTTTCCCAGAAACATATGTTAATTTATGGTTTGTTTCTAAATTTAAGGGAATGTTAATCTTAGTATTCCATTGCTGTAACAAATCATGTTCCCACAAATTCATTGCTAGGTTAGCCACATATTGTTTTGATACACTTTACTGGTCTCCTGACCCTATTCATTTGACTGATCTCATGCTCTGCTTTACCTGAAATATAGTTCCACTTCCTAAAAACTGAACATTTATGTACTGAAGAGGCCAATTTGGATGCTAAGATTCTGATGAAATTATTGTTACATCTGCACCTGTTTCTAACACACCTTTAACAATAACACATTTATTTATATTTTTAATTTTGGTCTTTGCTCTTTCATAGAAATTTGCAAAATACTCTTTATACTTTCTCCTGAATTTTTTGTTCTCTCTTCTATAGCTGTTCTATTATCCAAAACATTATCATTTCTTACAGTAGGCTTTAGGTTCTTTAATTGCTCTGGGAAGGAGTTTCCTCTATGATGGCAGGAAACAACTGAACCAGATAGGGCCTGCAAGAGGCTCTTCATGAAGTTTACAGATGGCAAAAGACTACCTTGAATATTCCTCCTTAGACTACATTCATTAGTTCAGTGCCTGCCTTTGCTACACCTTTCACATAATCCAGAAGGGGTGTCCCAAATGGATTATTCTTAGAAAAAAAAACATTGTTTCTAGGAATGTCCTGTGGTTTTTCAAGACAGGGTTTTTCTGTGGCTTTGGAGCCTGTCCTGGAACTAGCTCTGTAGACCAGGCTGGTCTAGAACTCACAGAGATCCTCCTGCCTCTGCCTCCCGAGTGCTGGGATTAAAGGTGTGCGCCACCACTGCCTGGCGGAATGTCCTGTCTATAGTTCCTTTTAAGGTGACTTTGTTTGCCATAATTATAGCATTTAACATTTAAATTTTTCCTCAACCTAGTGGTAATCGCCTCTTATCTATGCATCATCATGTTCATGAAGTTCAGTATTTATTGTATCTTGGATCCATTCCTCCAAATGTGCTGACCTTGCCTTTAAGGGCCCAATTATCCTTTTTCATAGGGAATTAGCATTCTCAAAGGCCAGAGATTCCATTATTATTGTGTAGCTTCTGAATTTGATATCATTCTATGTCAGTCTTTGTAACAGTCCGTAAAGGCTTTCTTTGGGCTCTGTATAACTTTAGTAAATGACTCAATTATCTTTCCTATTTCTCCATTTCTGTCCCAAGCATTCAAACCTGTATATGGCATAAATCCAGGTTGTGTTCATCATATACAAATTGCCTTTATAGTAGCAGTTATACTTCTCTAAGAATTACATTGGGAGATTTCCTTACCTCTAGCTTTACTCTTGTTTTTCAATAATCTTAGCTTCTTTTCTGAACCAGGTACTACATTGTATTTGTGGAGCAGGCTCTTAAACACTTTATTCTATCCAGTCTTCAGGGCTAATTCTATTATAGACTGACCATGAGTTTTAACATTTGCTTCACAAAAGGTGAATGCATGCCACATGAGACTTGCTTCTTTGAATTTTCTTCTTTTTTTTGTTGCCTACAATCTTTATTGACGTTATACAAAAAGAATCCCCGAAAGTGAAAAAATATATTATGTACAAAACCACTTTCCCTTGGGAAAAAGATTGTGTTCCTGCTTAACCTGCAGTGCCTTCAACTATAGCTGCAGACTCCACTGTCCCCTCTGCTGTTGCTGGGCTTTTAGCCTGGTTCTCAGCCTCAGCCTCCATGTTTTCTGAAACTTTGTGTCCACTGGGAACAGCATCCCCACTGCCTCCATTCAGCTCTGGCTCCTGCTTGGCTTTCTCTGCATCATCTTTCCAGGGGCTCTCTTCTTCTGCTTTCCTCTTCTTTCTGACAAGATGGGAAATAGCACTCACACAATTTGATGAGGTAGCACCATCTGTTGGTTTTCTATTGGCAGTCATGGAGACTGAGGTGCCTGCTCCACTACAGTGAAACCTGAAGAGGAGCTCTCTACCAGAGTAGCTTTCAAGGCCAGTTCCGCTACATTCCCACTACGCTGAGACTCCTTTGCATCTTCTGTCTTTTCTCTAATTTCAGGTAGCAGTTCTTTCAGCTCCTCAAGTTCTTTCTCATATTCAGTAAATGATCCTCAGCCTCCTTCCTCTGCTCATTTAGTACAGCCATTCTTTTCTCAGTGACTTCAGTAGATCTGCCATACTGTGCCGCTGCCTCATCGTACTGAGAGTTGTAACCGTAGGCCAAACCCAACTGGTAGTGATCTCTGCAAGGAGACAGTCATGGGCTTCCAAATGTTGTTCTTGGAGGGTTAAGCAAGCCTGGAACTCCTCCACAGCCTGGATATAATTCTCAGATTCAACACTAACGTCTCCAAGTTTAGGATGGGCTTGGGCAGCATAAAGCTGCGCTTCTTTTGTTTCTTGCCTTTTAAAAATGATCTTTGCTAAATCCAGCATATCCCAGGCAAGCCCTAGGTTCCCAATCTCCTCTTTGTTTTCTTGAAGAGACTTGTTTTTAAGAACTGACTCATTTGTGTTTTCTTCAGCCTTGTTATTTTCTTTGTCTTCTTCCTCTGAGCCTTCAGTTTCATCTACATTATCATTATTTTCAACCAAAGATTCATCTTCTGTTTTTTCTTCTTCCTCTTCTACATGTACTCCTTCCAAGGCTTTCCCAACACCCCATTCTCCATTCTGGCCAGCTCCAAAAGTGACTTCCCATAAAAAAAGAAGGCTTCTCCACATTCATTAGCTGTTTCTCCATACTTCTTACCTAAAAGACTAGCTTCCTGGAATGCATTAACCGCCGATGGAATGTCCCCCATTACCAGATGTTTTTGTCCTAACCCCAATAGTTTCTTAGCTTCACTATCCATATCCACACTCTCCATTTTATCTGCAGAGATAGAAGGAACAGGGACATCTTCAATTTTGTCAGCGGAAACTAGCTCCCCGGCAATGGCAGCAGTGGCTGTCGACTCTGTGGCCATTGTTCCCCTGAGGTGGCAGGCCAGTGGGCAGAACACTGCCTGTGAAGAACGCAGAGGATTCAGGGCAGCGAGGACTTACTTGGGGACAGAAAATGGCAGATTGGATTAATCTTATTTATTTATTTAGTATACAATATTCCGTCTGTGTGTATACCTGCAGGCCAGAAGAGGGCACCAGAGCCCAGATGGTTGTGAGCCACCATGTGGTTGCTGGGAATTGAACTCAGGACCTTTGGAAGAGCAGGCAATGCTCTTAACCTCTGAGCCATCTCTCCAGCCCTGGATTAATCTTCTTCACTCTAACTTTGGCCCAGGAGTCCATTCAGCTCTTACTCTGTCTTTAGGCAATTCCTGTAAGGTTACTGCCTACAATTCCTGTAAGGTTACTGCCTACAATTCCTGTAAGGTTACAACTATATTAAAGTTGGTTGTTTGAAAACCTTAGACTATTCCTTTCTATTTTGGTTCTTTTTTTTTTTGGTTTTTCGAGACAGGGTTTCTCTGTGGCTTTGGAGCCTGTCCTGAAACTAGCTCTTGTAGACCAGGCTGGGCTCGAACTCACAGAGATCTGCCTGCCTCTGCCTCCCGAGTGCTGGGATTAAAGGCGTATGCCACCACCACCCGGCTTCCTCTCTATTTTTATAATGCAACACTGAAATTGGTTTTCCGTTACATTCCTCTGTATTTGAATGTCTCTGTGATCTGTTTTATTAAGTTTTTCTTAGGCCTGCCTCTTTGCACTCAGACTAACCAACTTTTTTAGTGATACAGCATAAATGATGAAACTGATAATATTTACAATTGACATTACCTAAGTCCCATCTAAGTTATCCTCTCATTTAATAGTTCCATTTTCAAACTGCCAAGCATATTATCATACAGAGATCCAAATCTCTCCATTGTAATGGTTTTTCACATTCTTTTCTATCCTAAAAAGAAAAATCTTTCCATCTCAGAATTGTATTTGAATTATTTGTGAATTCATGCTTCAAGATACTTCTAAGTAGGGGCCAGGAGAGATGGTTCAGTGGTTAAGAGCACTGGCTGCTTTGAAGGTCCTGGATTGAAGTCTCAGTACCCATCCCCATGGCAGCTCACAGCTATCTGTGACTTTTGTTCCAGGGGGGGTCTCACATCCTGTTCTGGCCTCTTCAGGCACAGCAGGCATGTGGTGCACAGATAAACATGCAGGCAAAACACTCATACACATAAAAGGTAAAAAGATGCTTCTGGGTAGTTCAAAATATAGCTTATTTGGTAAAGCTATTAAAAGGGAATGAAGACACACTTTCCTTAGAAAATGCTGGGGTAAGCCAAGTGACACAGGTTCCATTATTTTGGTGATTCTAGGGTTTTTGATCATGAGTTTTGCAATGCAGGAGCTAGCAGTGGTATTCTCTGGGAAAAGATATTATCATAACTGGGAAAGTTTCCTTCCCTGTAGCATTCCCACCTTCCTACCCCAGACATCCAGGAGACCCACGCTGTGGTGTGACACACCCTCAGCTGGTCCAGTGCATTCCTCCCTTCCGTAGAAAACTGCTGAGACAGTCCCTCAGGCTTCCCCAAGGTTCTCTGACCACAGACTCTGCTAACTTTTCAAAAGTTAGGCATGTTGGGAATCTTAGACCAGATTGTAAACTTCAGAATCAAATGGTAAGGCTTTGTTCTGCTAGCATCAGGTTTTAGTTTTGGAAATCTCTCTGGCTTTTATAATGCTCTTATCTTTTCGCTCTCCTAATTTTTTAAAATCCTGATTTTAGAGTTTAACTTCTAGTAGCTTCAGACTCTGAAAAAGTTTATATTTGCCCAAGAGAATGGGATAAAAAAATGGGATAACAAAAAGTTAAATTATTAGGTTTTTGTCTAGAAGTATTTTAAACATAGTGCTAATTTATTTAATTTAGTTGTCTATGTTAAAATAGTTTCTAAAACTTTTAAATTAAAGTATATATTTATATGTATATATGTATATTTTATAATCAGAACTTTTATATTTTAAATCTAGAAATTTCAAGATATTGAAGAAACTCATCTCATTCACATAAAGGAAATTATAGGATCCTTGTCAAATGCTATAAAGGAAATTCATTTACAAATAGGCCAGGTAAATTTTTTGCTTTATGTTGAAGTGGCTTATGAAATTTTTATGTTCACTTATAGCTCTTTATTAAGTCTTTTATTAAGTTGTTTATCAAGTCTTTTATCACATTATTTGGAAATCACGTATGATAATTATTTCAGATGAAGAATATATATTTATATGTATTTTCTTATTGGTCACCAAGCAAGATAATTTTTTATTATTGTTGTTATTATTTGCTTTTTGAGACAGAGTTTCTTTGTGTAACCTCGGCTATCCTTGAGCTCACTCTGTAGACCAGGCTGACCTTGAACTCATAGATACCCTTCTGCTTCTGCATCCCAAGTTCAGGGATTAAAGGCATACACCTTCCTACCCCAGACATCCAGGAGACCCACGCTGTGGTGTGACACACCCTCAGCTGGTCCAGTGCATTCCTCCCTTCCGTAGAAAACTGCTGAGACAGTCCCTCAGGCTTCCCCAAGGTTCTCTGACCACAGACTCTGCTAACTGTTCAAAAGTTAGGCATGTTGGGAATCTTAGACCAGATTGTAAACTTCAGAATCAAATGGCAAGCCTTTGTTTAATAAAAAAATTTAATAAATAAAGTCATAAATAAAGCTGAAATTTATTTTTTTTAAAGTTTACTTTTGATTTTTTTAAAAATTATGTGTGGGTATGTATATATGACAGAAGGTGCTTGAAGGTCAGAATTGCCATCTTGCCCTGTAAGTGGAGCTACTGGTGTCTGTGAGCCTCTTCAGTGGGGATTGAATTTGGGTCCTCTGGACAAACAGCCACTAAACCATCTCTCCAGCCCCAATTTAAATTGTTTTATAGTAACTAAGATGTATAATTATATGGTTACTATATAACTATACTTATCAGTATTACTATGTAATTAACCATATACTTAGTATATATTAAACAACTGGTTATTTTAAATAGTTATATACTTCTAAGAATTAACTATATAGTACTCGTCATACAAATTGGATGTTACCAACTTCTGAGTATTTTTCTTTTCAAGTTTTACTATTTTAGGTTTAGAGCAGCAACTTCAGTAATTAGAAAATATAGATGTGAAAGTGTTCAGTGATCATCTGGGGTATATTGAAGTAAGGAGAGAAAGGAAAAGTCTTCCTTTGCTACTTAAAATGCAAACATTAGGTAGGCAGTGGTGACCCATACCTTTAATCCCAGCACTTGGGAAGCAGAGGCAGGCAGATCTCTGTGAGTTCAAGGCCAGCCTGGTCTACAAAGAAAGTTCCAGGGTAGCTGAGACTTACAGAGAAACCCCGTCTTGAAAAATCAAAAAAAGGAAGAAAAAAAAAAAAAGAATTCTGTCTCTAAAATAATCAAAGTAGCAATAATAAATTGCCTATAAAGTAATATCTTAGTGGAGAAGGTAAGCAGAAGTTGGTCTCTAGAAATCTGCCAACATAGGAAACAACATGGGAGATAAAAAAAATCTGGTGTAACTTTTGTTTTTTGAGACAGGGTTTCTCTGTGTAACAGTCCTCACTCTCCTGGAACTCTCTCTGTAGACCAGACTGTCCTCCAACTCACATAGATCTTCCTGCCTCTGCTTCCTGAGTGCTGGGATTAAAGGCTTGTGACTGGCTTTGTGTAACTTTTTAAATTGCTTTGTAAAGTAAGAATGTTAGTTAAAAAAAGAAAAATAAAGTAAAAACTTTATTCTTTTTTAATAGGTTCATGAAGAATTTATAAATAATATGGCTAATACTACAATTGAAAGTTTGATACAAAAATTTGCTGAGTCAAAGGGCACAGGGAAAGAAAGACCTGGTAAGATGAAACAAGTACTTTCCTTATTATTGTTATTTTTTAAATTGTAACTTTTTATCACATATCCTGAACAACATTTTTTTTTTCCATTCAAAAATCTACTTCCCCCCTCCTTCCCATTCCCCTCCTGTTCCCTCCCCCACTCATCCTCCTCCCTCCCCCTCCAGCCTTAAGAGGGGGCAGGGTATCCTGCCCTGTGGGAAGTCCAAGGCCCTCCCCCCTACATCCTGGCCCAGGAAGCTGTGCATCCAAATAGACTAGGGTCCCAAAAAGCCAGTACATGCAGTAGAAACAAGTCCCCCTGAACAACATTTTTAAACTTTAAAATGGAGTGAATCATAAAAATGAGTCATGTTTGTTTGTTTATTGTATATTTGTGTTTTGCCTACGTGTCTGTATATGTACTAGTCTCATGCCTGGGGCTGGAGGAGGCTAGAAGAGGGTGTCACATTCTCTGAAATTCGAGTTATGAATGAGTAAGCCACCATGTGAGTGCTGGGAATTGAAGGCAGGTCCTCTGCAAGAGCAGCCAGTGCTCTAAACCACTTAGCCATTTCTCCAGCCCCTAAATTAAGGCTTTTGTTACAGCCTGTAGTAGTTAATAATTTAGTTACTTAAAATGGTTATTTAACTTTTACAAAATTAAACTATTTGTGGCTTGTTTGGGTTTCTTTTTCTTTTTTTTTTTTAAGATTTATTTATTTATTATGTATATAACATTCTGCCCACATACCAGAAGAGGGCGCCGGATCTCATTACAGATGGTTGTGAGCCACCATGTGGTTGCTGGGAATTGAACTCAGGACCTCTGGAAGAGCAGCCAGTGCTCTTAACCACCGAGCCATCTCTCCAGTCCCCAGCTTGTTTGGATTTCTAAGAGGAGAGCTAGCTATAGATACAGAAGACCTGTTTAATGAAGGAAGATGAGGAGGAAATACTGACCCTTCAGCACTGAGACTAATATAGGACCTTTCTTAAAATTTAATGGCTTTCTTTTTTCATGTACATACATTTCTAGGGAGTGTTTTTTATTGAGTGCCAACTGTGCTAAGCATTAAGAATACACAAGTGAATGAATGTAGGAGTCTTGCTTTCTAGAACTCAGTATGTAGACCATACTAACCTTATACTCACAGAGCTCCTCCTACCTTTGCCTCCTGAATGCTGGGATTAAAGGCAGTGTGCTACCATGCCTGGCCTCCACATTCTACTTTTCTCAAAAGGTGTGTTTTATGTTCTAATTTTTATTTTTATTTTTATTTTTTGTTTTTTAAGACAGGGTTTCTCTGTAATGTAACTGTCCTAGAACTCTGTGTAGACCAGGTTGATCTTGAACTCACAGAGATCCACTGCCTCTGCCCCTCAAGTGCTGGACTAAAGATGTGTGCAGCTATGCCTGGTCCCATATTCTACTTTTTTAAAAATTTTTTTAATTTTTTTATTTTTTCCATTCAAAACATAATTAAATAAATAAAATTCTTACATTTCTTCCCCTTTTCCTGATCCCCTCCTGCTACCCCCCATCCCTCCTCCCTCCCCCTTCTTCCTTAAAAGAGGGCATGGTGCCCTGCCCTTTAATTATAAACTGGTTGATCTATTAGCTCAGGCTTCTTATTAACTAATTTTTTTTTGCGGGGGGGGGGGGTTGAGACAGGGTTTCTCTGAGGCTTTGGAGCCTGTCCTGGAACTAGCTCTTGTAGACCATCTGGCCTAGAACTCAGAGATCTGCCTGCCTCTGCCTCCCAAGTTTATTAACTAATTCTTACATCTTAAAGTAACCCATAATTCTTGTCTGTGTTAACCACATGGCTTGGAACCTTTAATCGGCGAGGCAGTCTCATCTTGCTTCCTCTGTGTCTGGATGACGACTGCAAGCTGACCTTTCCTCTTCCCAGAATCCCATATTCTACTTTAATGAGCATCTTATGACACTGAATGTAATAAGTAGCCATTGTCTCTTTTTATTTAGTATACTAAAAATCTTCCAGCTTTTTGATTTTGTTTCTTACTATAGTGTATAAGAAATATATTTTATTCCACAGGTAAAAATAACTCAGTCAACTTAATTAAACTGTGGTATGGAATTTAGAAAAAGAGATAAGCAATAAAAGAAAGTTTAAGAGTCAGTTTTCTTCAGTATATCACAAAAGCAAGACTTGAAACCTGAGCCATCTAAAGTTTTTCTTTTTTTCCCAAATCTTATTAATTTTTAAATGTTAGTAATTGAATTATATTGGTATTTCTCCCTCAAACCTTTCTGGTTTTTTTTCTATATGGCTGATTAATTTGCATTTTTTTGCACTGGTATAATAGATATTTCTTACTAGGTCCCTTTATAACATTATAGCCACATATGTGTTTGACTATCCAATTAAGAACTTAAAATTATGGTACTTACAAATCTTTGAATTTTTATTATAGACAGAATATAAGTTAAAGTCTGTACTTGAGGGGCTGGAGAGATGACTCAGTTGTTAAGAGCACTGGCTGCTCTTCCAGAGGACCCAAGTTCAATTCTCAGCACCCACATGGCAGCTCACAACTATCTATAACTGTTGTTACCAGGTATCCGACACCCTCATATAGCATATATACAGTCAAAACATCAGTGCCCATTAAGTAAATAAACAGCTAAATAAATGAATAAATCTTTTTTTTTAAAATCTGTACTTGAATTTGAAGCTCTTGAAGATGTGTGATTCAGTACCCTCACTTTGGCCAGCTTGATCTGTTTGCGAGTTCCTGCACAGGCCTTTCTTTGTCTTTGACACCTTAGTTGTGTTATATACTTACTCTAGAGAATAGTGCGTTCCACATCTTTCCATTTATTTAAGAAGTAAATGCCCTCTTAAAGAGCCAGGTCACATATTAACTCCTTTCATCAAAAATGTCCCTGAACTTCATACTTCTCCTTTGTGTACTTGTGGAAACATACCCTTCTCTGTTCATCTTTTATTTCTGTGTTTATAAATAGTGTGCCGAATAGTTTTATTATTTATTTACAAATAGTTTATAAATAAAATGATGAATAAGATTAGACTAAAGTGGATGAATTTACTTTTAGAAAAATCTTCATTATGTGGACACAAATCATTATACTTAATACTTAGTGAACACTAGATTCTGTGCCCTGAACTGTTAGTCAGTTTGTAGACACAGTTTGGTTTAGGTACTATATTTCAGTTTTATAATTGAAGTGAGAAGCTAAAGATAACCCTAAGTTAGTATATGGTAAAGCTGGGATATTAATTTCAGGATATCTCCCCCCCTCCACCACCACACACACATACATGTATACCCAGAAAGTTTTCTGTTTTGTTTTATTTATTTATTTCCTGTGTAATAGCCATGACTGTCCTGAACTCGCTTTGTATGCCAACCAGGCTGGCCTCAAACTCACAGAGATCCACCTGCCTCAGCCTCCCTAGTGCTGGGATTAAAGGTGTGTGCTACTGCCTAGCTTCAGTTCCAGGATTCTTGATCCCAAGGTCAATTGGAGAAAATGGGGACAGACCAAGTTAAAGATAGAATGAAGATGATGCGATGTCTAAGTAAAGAAAAGATTTATCTTTATTCTGGTCATGACAAGCTGTAGTTTCCCAAATGTTATCATTGTTGGAAATTGGGCAAGGTGTTCCAGAGACTTTTCTGTGTTACTTTTTATAACTATATGTATATCTACAATCATCTAAAAATACTCTGAAAAATTAATTGAAGCCAGTATACTTGAATTGCAATCAGAACCTTAACTTATTAAGCAATACTTTCTTTTAAGTCACAGGTGATCCAGAGTATTATGTAAAAACAAAAGAATCCAAAGAATGAGCTTCAAGTGTCTTGTTCTTCAAATATAAAATCAGAGAATAATTGGAACATTAAAATGTTATGTTTATCTGTCTCAGCCTCTAGGAGCCTCCACCATTCTTAGCTTTGATTGGCATCTTTGATAGCTTTTTTGTGTGTGTTGGGGGGGGGGTTGAGACAGTGTCTCACTGTTTATAGACCAGTATACTGGTGATACTATGTTGGCCCTGATGAAATTTTTTTCCCACTCTTCTTGGGCTTCTTTGCTGCTTGTTTATATATGTGCCATTGTCATTTCCAAAGACTCAGTCGAGGGCTGACATGTGTGTGGCATGTGTATCATGGAAGATACTGCCACTAGACCATAGTTATTTTTGCTGTCTCTGCTTGGCTTCACTTTCTTATGCTCCAGCTGTAGATGTTCTCTGCATCTGACAGTTGAGAATCCAAGTAGGAAAAATCTAACTTTTGTTTACCTAGTGTTAGTATAGTAGTTTTAGGGAAGGTGTTGTTACGGCACGTCCGTTTCAGTTCTGCATCGTAGTATCAGTCTACTTAACTACACTGGACTATCAAATAGAACCTTGTAAAACTAGGATGCATTGTATATGTTAGAATTATAGGGCATGATCTTGTTATTAATATTTAATCAGAAACATCAATTCGGAAGGATTTATTTTATAATTAGGTAAACTAGAGGGAAATGTTACATGATTTGATTTGTATTACACTCATAGAATTTTATTACTTACTGAGAACTTGAAAATAATCTATTACAATGCATTTATTTAACATAAATATGTTGAAACTTAGGAAAACATGCCTTTGCTTTCATTTCATATAGATATTCTAGTTTGCTTTCTGTTGCTATGATAAAACACTTGACAAAAAAACTTGAGGAGGAAAGAGTTTATTTCAGAGTACAGTTTATAGTCCATCATATAAGGACCTAAAGACAGGAGCCTAGACATAGGAACCTAAACAGAGGCCTCGAAGGAACGTGACTTACTGACTTGCCCTCATGGCTCACTTAGTTTCCTTTTTATATAACCCAGGACCACTACCTAAGTGTCACCGCTTGCAGTGGTCTAGCCCTTCTATTTACTCAAGAAAATGCCCCAAGAGTTGCCTACAGGCAATCTGATAGAGTCATTTTCTCAACTGAGATTCCCTTTCCCCATTTGACCATAGATTATGTCAAGTTGACAGAAACCTCACCATCACAGTGGGCTGTAAGAGATGAGTAAAGTTTTGTCAGTTCTCAGGAGCTGCTGGACCTTTACATTCATCATAGCTTCCTACCTGCCTGCCCACTGACCCACATTGTCTCTGATAAACTCAGCAGTAAGAAGTTGTTTCATAAACTGCCTTCTGTTGTTGGGTATTTAGAATAGCACTCATCAGCAGTTGCCTTTGACTCATTGAGTGATTCCTTTTACATTCTAGACACATACAGCGCATGTGTTTTCTTATCTCTATTGCAGTACAGTAGCTTATGGTCTGATCTTTACCAGCAGTGAGACTTTCTAAGTCCTCATCAGTAAACTGGGCATAATATAGTACCTGACCCTTGGGACTGTTGTGAAGTTTGCATGATAATGTGGCATTATTGAGTATTTAATAGTATTCTAAAAAGCTAGAACATTGCTGACTAAATGGTGAGTATCGATAGTTATCATTTCTTTATAAATTTACTTTTAATGCCTCAAGATATACTGTAACATGTAGAAACTATGTATAATTTAGTTTTAGAAAGAGGGAAGATACGCTTTCCTGGTATCATGAAACCCAGAATTAGGCAGCTGTTTCAGGATACTGTGTGTGTAGGTGTGTTTGAAAACATTAGTAAAGAGGGCCATGTGGAGTAGACAGGACCCACGGGAACGCTCTGCTTCAGTTGCTGTCAGTGTGAGGACAGCTCCTTCCTGTTCTTGTGCAGTCTATTGATACTGCGCAGAGGAGCCAAGGCGTCCTTAAAGCTATAGAACATTTAAGTTTCTTAGAACAAGAAACTCAGAATTTTGTATGTGGTTGTATAAAATTCATATATTTAAAGTATTTTATTACCTAAGAAGTAATCTTGTCTTAGTCTCAGTCTAGTCTAGCTGATTTCTGTTATTGGTACTGTTTTGTAAGGGCCTCCCCGGTGGATGAGTTTCTTTGCTAGTTTTAGTTTTATGGGATAGAAATTTTAATGAGAAAATCAGAAGCTAAAGTATTGTAAATGCATATACTTAAATGTTTAAACACCTCTCTGGGGAGATGTGTTTGTGATAGAGGCCAGAGATAATAGATAGTGTTTAGTTTTCTGTTATAAGATATAACATGTCTTTTTTTTTTTTAAGATTTATTTATTTATTATGTATTCAGTGTTCTGCCTGCATGTATCGCTGCAGGCCAGAAGAGGGCAACAAGTCTCACTACAGATGGTTGTGAGCACATGTGGTTGCTGGGAATTGAATTTAGAACCTTTGGAAGAGCAGGCAAAGCTCTTAACCACCTAGCTATCTCTCCAGTCCCCTATAACATGTCTTTTTAAGGTATCCTTTGTAAATTAAATATTTTGAGAATGTTCAGCTGTTTCCCTACTATTTGAGATAATCATAAAAATTCCTTTATGAGTAGTTAGTAATGCCTGGTTTCTTTGGAATTGGTATTGTAATGACTGGGTGCTTTGACTACCACAGCACACTGTGGTTGAAATAGTCAGGAAGAAACAGTGGTTTTCTAATTTAGATCTCGACTTTATCCTTCTGTCCTTAATTGTTCTCATGTCTTTAGTTTGCTAAAAGAGATATTTATATAGCTAGTGCTGGTCAGTAACTTGCTGTGCAGCCCAGGGTTCCAAACTCAGTCTTCCTCATTACTCCCATGGTGCTGGGATTATAGGAGCACCACTGTGTCCAATATAAGATCCACAGTTTTTTGTTGTTGCCTATTTTATAGTCTTCTGTTAATTTTACTGTATGCTTTCATAAAAATTTAGTAACTACCATTTTAAAAATCAGTAGGATAAATAACTTTAAAAATAAGTTAATAGACCACAATGTAATACTTAAAGATAAAAGTTTTGTTGAAAAACATCTTTGTTTTCATTACATGCAAAGTAGGTTTTTGGCTTCCAGCTGAAGAGTCCTAAGTATTTTAAAGCCAAAGGTCCAGATCTATGAAAGTAAACGTACAAATGGGAGAAACTTGAGAAAGGGTAGATTTAAAAAAAAAAAAAAAAAACAAAAGCCATGGAGAAAATAAGATTCCTCTGATCAGATTTTCTACATGAAAATGAAATTAATGTGCTAGTTTAGCCGTCTAGAATACTGCAAATTATCATTTAAAACAAAAACTTGTTGAAAAATATAACCTATTGATTGTTTTTCTAGGCCTCTTGAAGATTTGATAAAATACCAAACCTAGAGAACTTGCTATCTGTGATTCTACCTTCACTTCTTTCAAATTTTATAAATTTATTATAAAAATATTTGCAAGTAAATAAAAAATTCTATTACACATCCAAATTAGCCAGACCCTAAGTCTGTACAATTCTGTGAACCTCTATATAGTTAGAATAGGTATTTGAAATGGAAAAATATATAAATTTTTATACTAAATTTTACACTTTTAGTACGGAATATATTTTATGCACTTAGTTACCACCAAAACCAAAAGATTCATGATAGAATTAGAACTAGAAAAACAATTAGATTTGTATCTTTTATAATCCAGATTTTTAAAAATTGCTTTGTTGTTACTGTTTTGTTTTTTCAAGACAGGGTTTCCCTGGCTGTCCTGGAATTCACTCTGTAGATCAGTCTGGCCTTGAATTCAGAGTATTCCTATGCCTCCTGAGTGCTGAGACTAAAGGAGTGTGCCACCACCACCTGGCAAAACAAACAAACAAAAAAACCTTTTAAGATATGAGGAAAAAAAATTAAAGAAAAATTTTTGTGATTTTTTTTTTTCTTTCTCTGTCTTTTTTTTTTTTGTTTTTTTGGCGGATGGGGATGGTGGTTGAGGCAGGGTTTCACTGTGTAGCCCTGGCTGTCCTAGAACTCACTCTGTAGACCATGCTGGCCTTCCGAGTGCCAGGATTAAAGGTGCCTAGTAATGTTTTTAGGTACCTAAGGCAGATTTTACAGCCAGCTAGGCTGCCGGCCTGCCTTCCTATTTTCCCTCCTTCCCTCCCTCGTCCCCTCTTCCTCCCTCTTCCCCTTCCCCTCTCCTCTTCCTTCTTCCTCCTCCTGTGTTTGGAGGAGGGTTATTTCATAATTTTCTAGTTTTGTTGACTTTGCTTCCTTAAGGCTGGGATTCAGAGGTGCATCATTGCACATGGCTTGATTAAAAGTTGTGTGTATAGGAACAAGAAGAAGGTTCTAGTTCTTTTTGTGAACTGTAAAAGAAGTTAACTCAAGCTGGTTTGAATTTAAAAGGTAGTTAGTTTATTGGAAGGAAACTGAGGTATCTCAGTGATTGAAACTAAGGCATGTGGCAAGGCGTTAGAAGGAAACCCATACCAGGAGCGGGAAAAGTGAGATGTCTCTACGTCCATGGTTTCTTGCTTTCTTTGCTTCCAAAGTGTAGGAAATAAAATGATCGCAACACTGTCTTCTTGGTGATTTTCTTCGTTTGTTAGTTGCACCCATAGCTTAGAGTCGGTGAATTTGCTTTTTTTTTTTTTTTTTGAGAAATACTATGATTGGTTCAGGTTGGGTCAGGTAATCTTCCAGGCCAGTCTCTGCCTCTAAATGCTGGGCTTAAAGGCATGTGCCTCCATGCCTAGTCCAAAATACATAATTTTAGCAGCCAAAACAACAATAACAAAAAATTTAAATATTTGGGTACTTCAAAGAAAATAGGTGAATGGCAAAAAAAGAAATAAAAGTCACAGAACTTTGTTAATTATGAAAGATGCTCAAATTAAGACTATAATAAAATCTTTTTTAATTACTAACGTGGGGGGCTGGAGAGATGGATGGCTCAGCAGTTAAGAATACTGACTGCTTTTCCAGAGGTCCTGAGTTCAATTCCCAGCAACCACATTGTGGCTCACAACCATCTGTAATGAGATATGGTGCCTTTTTCTGGCTTGCAGGTATACATGCAGGCAAAACACTGTATACATAATAAATAAATAAAATCTTAAAAGTAGAGAGCTCCATTTAAGAAAAAAATAAGTAAATTACAAATGTGTCACCGAAATTTTGTTTTTACTGCTCTAGTTTGGGGACTATTTTTTAATTCATTTTATTTTAGTTAATGTTCCTCAGCTCATTTAGCTTTCATTGACTATCGAGAAACTGTAGCATTAAATTATATGCAATCAGATGTACTGGAATTGGAATAATAGGGATTGTGAGCCACCATGAGAGTAGTAGGAACTGAACCCAGGTTCTTAACCGCCAACCTTCTCTCCAGCCCTTAAGGCAGTTTAGAATGTGACAGTTGGCAATTTGCTGTTGATGACTTGAGATTTAGGATTAATTTCAGGATAGTGTGAGTTGTTAGTTACGTACTTCATATTCAGTCTCATTTAACAAAACATTTTGGTGATTCAAGATTAATAAGTTTTTTCCTTTTGCAATATTTCTTAAAGATTCTGATCCAAATTAGTTTGGGTGAATTCATTGAGTTGATAGATTTTCTCTTTGTAATTTATAGGCCAAAAAAAGCTGATTATTTGATGGGCATTCTTTAGTTTCCTTACCAAACTCTGTCTGAGTTTGCTTTATCATTTCTTTTTTTTTTTTTTAAGATTTATTTATTTATACAGCATCTTGCCTGCAGGCCAGAAGAGGGTACCAGATCTCATTATAGGTGGCTGTGAGCCACCACATGGTTGCTGGGAATTGAACTCAGGACCTCTGGAAGAACAGTCAGTGCTCTTAACCACTGAGCCATCTCTCCAGCCCCTGCTTTATCATTTCTTATTCTGCAGTATATCCATCCTTGTTAGTAGCACTAAATTAATTTTTCTATCATACCACCTTGCCAGGTTATGTGTATGAATGTCCTTTTCATATTAAAAATATTTCCATTAGGTGAGATGTGGTGATGCGCACCTTTAATCCCATCATTTGATAGGCAGAAGCAGGTGAATCTCTTGAGTTCCAGGCCAGGCTGGTCTATATAGTGAGTTTCAGCTCAGCCAGAACTACATAGTTAAGACCCTGTCTCAAACAAACAAGTCTTTCCATTGCCTGTAAGCTGCACTTAAAATATCTTGGCCTTCTAATACAATTAGAGATTGGGATTTTTGGTCCTAGGGTGACCACCTTAATGAGGATGTAATTATTTATGTAACTGAAGACAGTGTTTTCAAGCATAATTCTAGAAATTGATAGAATAAAGAATGGGACAGATGAGGGCCAAGCTTGTCCTCCTGTACAATTTTCTGTGTTTTTCTCCTTTCTCATGAACATAGCCAAGGATTCGGTGCCTTATTTTCTCCAGTAACGGTGCTGCAAGGTCCTTGAAAGCAGAAACTACATATGTTTTGTGCTATAACTTAGAAAGAGTTTCTAGTAAAGTACTGTATTAGTAGTCTCAGTTTTTAATTTACATTCATTTATTGGGGGGAGGGTATGCACCTCATGGTGTACTTGTGGAAGTAAGAGAAAAACTTATAGAAGTCAGTTCTTCCCCCCACCCCCATCATTTCTACCACGTGGGGCCCAGAGTTCAAACACGGGTGTCTAGGCTTGGTGACAAACATCTACCTGATGAGCCATTTTCTCAACCCAACCCTTACTTTTTCCTTTCTTTTTCTTTTTTTTTGTTTTTAGTTAGAATTATTTAATCAAGAATTATTACTGAGGGGCTGGAGAGATGGCTCAACAGTTAAGAGCACTTGCTGCTCTTTCAGATGACCTGAATTTTGTTTCCAGCGCCCACGTGGCAGCTCATAACTGTCTGTAACTGCAATCCCAGGGGATCTGACCCCTCTTCTGGGTTCCTCAGGCTCCAGGCATGTCTGTAGTATGTATCCACACATGCAGCTACTCACACATAATACAAATAAATATTTTAAAAAATTATTACTGAGGCCCAGTGAGAAGGCTCAGCAGGTAAAATATTACTATACAACAAGCCTGGCAACCTGAATTTGATCTTTGGGACCAGGGTGGAAGAAGCAGTTCCTGAGCTCTGGTGTAACTGCCAGCTCTCTCCCTTTCCCCTATGCAATAACAGCGTATGCTATAGCATGGTTTATAAAGAGCGTCTTCTCAGTCTGCTGAGATGACTTAGCAGCTAGAAGTGCTTGCAGCTCAAGCCTGACAGCCTGAATAGAAAGCGGATGCAGTGGTGTGCATGAGTATTTATTCTCTCAAGCCAACCTGGAGTACAAAGTACAGAAGATATATGGAGGCCCTTCCTCAGCAAAATGGAAAGAACAAACCCCTAACTTCCACATGTGTACCTGCACTCACATATCAGAAAGACACATATAGTCCATAAATAAAAAATTAAGCATTTCCAATTAAATTATCAAAGTTAAAATAGTTTGATAATAATTTTTAAAGCAAGTTTTTCTTTTTCTACCTAGGCCTTATTGAATTTGAAGAGTGTGACCCTGCTAGTGCAGTTGAAGGTAAGTTGACTGCTTGTAATATACTGACTATATGGGAACTAGTGTCTTCTGCTTGTTGAGCAGATAGAAAGGTACTGCTTTCTCTTGATGCTATAGCACAGTGCTAAAACACATATATTTAATGGTCTCAGATACTGAACCCAGGATCTAGCTTGTACTCTACTAGTGAGCCACCCATGTAACCTAAGATAATACTTTTAAAAACACATGTAATGAATTCCGTACTTTTTAACCCCTGTATAACAAACAGTCTTGCTGGCCTGGAACTCACTCTGTAGACCAGGCTGGCCTCAAACTCATAGAGATCCACCTGCCTCTGCCTCCCAAGTGCTGGAATTAAAGTGTGTGCCATTTTTTTTTTGGAGTTTTAATGTATCTTCATATGCTCATTTTACCTGAGTTACTGAAGGAATATTTACCAGGAGAATTTCTTTAAGTGAATATTCTATAATCCTTTAATGAACCATATTGCATTACATAAAAGTTGAGACAGACTCTGAATATAAGTTGAAGGCTTTACTAATTGATGCTTTTTTATTTATAAATAGAATCACCTGCGACTAATTGATGTTTTTATGTCGTTTGTTTGCTCATTGATTCATCCATCTATTATTCATTTATTAGGATTTTGGGGAGAAAAGAGTTTTGCCATGTATCCTAGGCTACCAACAAACTTAAAACACTCCTGCCCCAGCTTCTAGAGTGCTAGGATTACAGATGTACACCACCGCTCCACCACCGCTCCTGAGGATGCTTTTGTTTCTTTCATCCAGTGTTTGCTTGTCACGAAAAGTTTGTCTGAGTTTTTGTGCTTTATGTCCTTATTAAGAACAGTTAACATTTCTATTACAATGTGTATTTATGTTAAAGGCATAAAACCAAGGAAAAGAAAGACTTTTGCTTTGCCTGGAATAATTAAGAAGGAAAAGGATGCAGAGTCTGTGTAAGTATTTTAAATATTGCCCAAATCCTTTTCATTGTTTCTGAGTCACTACGAATTGCTTTGATTTTGAAAAGAAAAGGTCCTTTTGAAAGTATTCAAAATGTATGTCTAAACTGGAAGAAGATAAAACCCTTTTAAATGACTAGATTTGCCAATTTCTCTGGTTTTAGTTCATGGTAATTTTTTCTCATTTACTATGTTACAATTTGAAGACATTTTAGACAAAAGCTGATGTGCCCCGGACCCTCATGTAGAAAAACGGAAGCCAGTTCTGCAGGTTGTCCTGTGGTCTCTCCCCCTCAACAAAGTTTTAAAAATGTCTACTTCTAGACTGCCCTGTAGAGCAGACAGCTTTGTTATCACACTGAGTAAGTATGTTCCTAGAAAAGAAGTACGCCTACAAGCATTTTAGATTATGTATGAGCTGTTCATGTTTAACAATTATTTTTGAGATGAGAATGTCCACTTTTGAATTTTAAAATTTTAAAATAAATTGATATTATTTTAATCTTCATGACTTTTTCTCAAAATATTTTTGTAACATTCAAACAAAAGCTATATTTAACTATTAAGATACCCTAAATATGATCTAATTAGCAGATAGTTTTAATAATTGAATCTTGCAGTACTTCATATTTTTTGTCTTTTATTTTTAAACAGGGAATGTCCTGATGCAGATTCACTTGTAAGTAATTTTAATTTTATTACAGACAATTTAAAGTATTTTCATTAGGAAAAACATATTTGACTTTTTTATCAGTCTTTAAAGAAAAATACCATGTAATAATTTGCTGCCAAAATAATTATAAAGGTGCATCTCAGTTTTACATTATAGTATACTTTTCTGCTAAACTGAAAACACTTCTCACTGTTTGTGAGAAATGGATTTTACTTTTAAAATTAGTGTGGCACCATGTCATCCCTTAAAAATGAGAAACCTTTATTAACTTAGGTTTTGTAATTTTTTTTATTGGTACTCTCTTTTTTCTTTCCTCCTCCTCTTCCTCCTCTCCCTCCTCCCGTCTAGACTAAGCTGGTCTCAAACTCACAGAGATCCACCTGCCTCTGCCTCCTAAGTGCTGGGATTAAAGGCGTGTGCCACCACTGCCCATCTTAAAAGATAGTTTTACCTGTTCATGTATCTGGTTTAAGACATCATTTTAGAAACTATATCAACAATAATTATGATCACTGTTTTTCTGTTGTGTTTTTTTTTGTGTGTGTGTTTTTAAGATTTGTTTCTATTTCTTGGTTATATGTGCTTTTTATAAATAATTAAAGTAGTTAACAAGTTAAGCTCCCAGTGGGCTTAATGCACAAGTAGATTTACGAAATGCTGTAGGTAATGTGTAATAGATGTAGTTATTATTAGACACTGATTGTGTTGATTAGTGTAGGAGTTTGAATATTCTGTGTTTTTGATTTCTTTATATGTTCAAAACATTTTAATCTTAAATGATGTAGTGTAACAAAGAAATGGAAGTATTTTGATAAAACACTGTCTCTTATGTAACGTAGATAAACTAGTATTTTCTATTTCAGCTGTTAAGTAAGAAAGCTGTGGTTTATTAATAACTTTATTTGAAAATTGATGTTGGAGATATAATATAGCTCAGTGGTTCAGAACATGTACTGCTCTCGCAGAAGACCTGCATTTGGTTCCTAGCCCCGACTTCAGGCAACTTCACTGTCTGAAACTCCAGTTCTAGGGTATCCTGTGCCCTCAGGCCTCATCTTCATCTGCACACACATGGTACACATAAACTCATTCAGGCACACTGACATACACACAAATAAAACTAATAAACAAATATTTTAGAAATGTATGTTAAAATTAAAGAGTGAAAAGTCACCAGAGAAGCTTAACTATTTAATGAAGTTAGCAGGTGTGTTTGATATTTACTATAGCCTTCATCATGTATTTATGTTGAAGTTATTTATAGTATTTGATGGTTACAAATTTTAATTAGACCTTTTTCTATCTTAAACATCATATTGAGTGAGGTAACCCAGACCCAAAAAGACAATTATCATATGTACTCACTCATAAGTGGTTTTTAAACATAAAGCTAAGAAAACCAGCCTACAAATCACAATCCCAGAGAACCTAGACAACAATGAGGACCCTAAGAGAGACATACATGGATCTAATCTACATGGGAAGTAGAAAAAGACAAGATCTCCTGAGTAAATTGGGAGCATGGGGACCATGGGAGCGGATAGAAGGGGATATATATATTCTTGTAACATGAGGGCCTGCTAGTTGGGGTTTCTGTCCTGCCCAGTTCCCACAGCCGTTTAGCCCCAAAGAAAATCACACAGAGGTCTCCTGAAGATTATAAACTGATTGGCCCATTAGCTCAGGTTTCATATTAGCTCTTATAACATATATTAACCCATTATCCTTATCTATGTTAGCCACATGGCTCAGTACCTTTCTCAGTGGGGCAGGTCACATCCTGCTTCTTCTGTGGTCCAGGCAGGAGTGCCGAGAGAGCTTCCTGCTTCCCAGAATTCTCCTATTCTCCTTGCTCCGCCTCTACTTCCTGTCTGGTTGTCCCACCTATACATCCTGGCTAATGGCCAATCAGCGTTTATTTAAATCATGATTGACAGAATACAGACAATTCTCCCGCACCATATTCTCTTAATTTAATTGTTTCAGCTAAGTGACACAAAGATCATTATCTAATTTTATAGTATAATTATCAGTCTTTAAGAAAAGGCTAAAGAGAATATGATGTTCTAATACCATGGAAGAAGAGATTGGTAAATTTGATTCTAGAAATAAAAGATTTGTTAAGTTAGAAAAAAGTACCGCAAAGGATTTGTATCACCATATTGACAGTGCATATTAAAGGATACCAACAAGAAAGGACCTTTAATTTTTTTTTTTTATAAATCAGTTTGCTACCTAAGCAATTGTTTCTCAGGAAAAGGATATAAATAGAAACAAAGCAGTTTTCTTTAAGTAGTGAATAACCATAATGAATATTATTTAGAGATGATGAAAAATTAAACAGGCAGTCTCTCCATAATATCAGCAGAAATGTTTATATACACATGTCATTGTATATGCATTATATATATGCAGTGTATATATATAAACAGGCAGTCTCTCCATAATATCAGCAGAAATGTTTATATACACATGTCATTGTATATGCATTATATATATGCAGTATATATATATATGCATTATATATAAATTGGGGCAGTCTGTTTTCTGGATAATTTGGCAGTATCTCTCCAAATAAGAAGTGTATGTTATTTCTGCTCAGTATTTACTATTATGACTGTATTCATATAAAATCTGTAAATATCTACAGTATATACACACATCCTCTTGGTTGAGGTACATGCATTACAGAAACTGAAGAGGGGGTAGATATGTTTTTATTTTTCAGATTTTATGTTAAGAAAACATTAGCAAAATACTCAACAAACAAGAACTGGTTAAATAAATTTTTATATAGGCAGATTTTAAAAAGAATTAGGTTGATCTATATTTATATCTCTTCATATGGAAAGAATTTATTAAAACTAAGTGTGATCTCTTAAGTGATTTCAAAAATAAAACCGGTCAAAAAGTAACTGTAGTTTGGTTACTTTGGACAGAATCACTACCTTGATTACAGGCAGGAAAGGATACTTATTTTTTTGTTGCTTCATTTGTTTATGACCAGTTGTTATTTACATATGAGCTGTTCATGGTCTTCTGTTTATTTTAATTTAGGTCTCTGTACATAGCTCTAGCTGTTCTGAAATTTACTTTGTAGATCAGTCTGGCCTCAAACTCACAGAGATAAATCTGCCTTTGCCTTCCAAGTACTGGGATTAAAGGCATGTGCCACTACATCTGGCTTTTCTATTTATGTTTTAAAAACATCAATAAGCTGTTTTATACGTAAAATATTGTTCATTTCCTGTTTCTTTTTAAAATACATTTGTAATTTGAAAACTCATTCAATGCACTACATCTTTCAGGGGTTGTTTCAGGGAGTATAGATTACTTGGGGCTATCATTCCCAAGCAGAGATTATGAAACTTTGCATTGACTTCCTCACAGTATATTTACCTTGTTTGATTGGTTGGTTGGTTGAATTCACAGTTTTGCCTCATATTCCTTAGTGGTGAGATTACAGATGTGCAGTGTTTTTTTGTTTTGTTTTGTCCCCCTCTGCTCAGACAGTGTTTCTCTTCATAACTCTGGCTGTCCTGGAACTCACTCCGGAGATCGGGCTGGCCTTGAACTCAGAGATCTGACTGTGAGGGTGCTGGGATCACCCACACCTGGCCACAGTGCTCTTTTAGAAACCATTACTACCACAACTATATTTTAAAATGTTCTGTCCTTCATATTGTTATAGACAAAATACTTCATTCCAATAGTGAGAGCCGAAGTGTAGAAACCATGGGTTGAATGAAGATATGTCATGTCATCTGTATGTTTTTATTAGCATTAACATTCTGAGTAGTTCCAGCATTTGAAAAACTTAAGTAACTAACTCAGTTTGTTGTTGTTTTTAAGCGTGTGTGTATTTGTCTGGGTTTGCCTTATGTATGTAGATGCTTTAGCACTGGAAACTAAACTTGGGTTCTCTGGAAGACCAGGGGATGCTCTTAGCCACTGACCCATTTCTTCAACACCATGCCTTTTTTTTTTTTTTAAAAAAAAGAACCTATCCAATAATACAGTTATATAAAGGGGATTACATTGAGTAACCTTTGCAGATTGGCTTTTCACTCTCCCTAGTTCTTAGAAGGTTCATCCATGTTGTAGGCATGATAAATTCATTTCTTTTTGTTGCTTAGTAATACCACAATTTCTTTATATGTTATTTTTTTCTTGTTTTGTACTATTAGAAATAAGCTTTCTAGCCAGGCAGTGGTGGCGCACACCTTTAATCCCAGCACTTAGGAGTCAGAGGCAGGCAGATCTCTGAGTTCAAGGTCAGCCTGGTCTACAGAGTGATCTCCAAAGCTACACAGAGAAACCCTGTCTCAGAAAGAAAGAAGAAAGAAAAAAGAAATAAATTTCTATGAACAGTGTGAATAGGTTTTTATATAGACGACTATTTATGCTTGATAATTTTATTTCTGAAATCCAATATTAAGATAGCCACTTTAGCCTTTCTTGTTTTTGTTTGAATGTTGTATTATTTTTCTATCCTTTTCTTTCAATCTATTCAAATTTGCATTGACCTTATTATAAACATTGGATCGTTGAATCAAGTATATTTCATTTGTTCTGCCAATCTCTTTAATTAATTAATTATAGTAGTAAATGTTTTTTCATTTATTAGTTAAAATATATTTCTCTAAAATTATTTTGAAATATATTGTTTTTAGTTGGTAAAATAATCATACATACTTTTAAGATATCATTTGATATTTTTAGTATGTGTATACAGAGTTTAAGAGCAGATCAGAATCATTGGCTTAGGCCAGTGAATTATTTCTCAAATATTATTTCTTTAGCTTCTGCACATTAAATCAAAATATGAAATATTTGTTTTTCTATGTCTGATAAATCATTTAGCATAATTTCCTTCGACCCATTCCCTGTAGCTGTACATGATAAGATTCATTGTTTTTAAGTCTGTTGCTGAATGATATTCCACTGTGTCTGTGTATTGTATTTTATTTACCCATCCTTCTGCTGATGGGTACCATGCTTAATTCCATGTCTGTCTGTTGAAAATGGCACTGCAGTAAACCTAGGAGTACAAATGTCTTTTTAAATTTTTTTTTGAAATTGGATGAATCATTTAGAGCTTTTTAATGCTTGTCCTGAGTTCCTCTTCACTACCTTCAGATATTTTTATATGTTTTCACCACCCTTTATAGATACTGTCTGTAGGTAGAGCCAGAAGCCACCTCTTAGAAAATGGCTTTTCAGCCTATGTGTAGTTTTATTATTGTCTTCTAATGCTTTATTGCAATTTGAGTTTTTTGGGATGTCTAGTCTGTCTTCATGAGCAATCCTGTCTCCCGCTCTCCCTCTGTTTAACTTTCTAGTTATTTGCTGAAGAGACTAAGTGGTTTTAGTTTCCTATAGCCTGGATTTTGTTGACTGTATTACCATAGTGAATTGTTTCACTTCTCTGTGTTATATAAATTGCCACTTAGTTCTGTAGTCTTAATCAGACTTAGATTCAATGGATTTTGTTTTATCTCCCCTGGATGCACATGGTGATTATTTTATTCTTTTATTTTTTAATACTGATTCACTATATTAGGTTGTTCATGGGCTAGCCAAGACTTTAATCTGCTCTAAAGAAGCACTATGTCTTGTATTTTTATATAGCTTCTTATGGCATTGAGAGACTATTTAGCCTGACCATAGGTTTTTTTGTTTTGTTTTTTTTTAAAAGATTTATTTATTTATTACATATACAGTGTTCTGCTTGCATGTATACTTGCAGGCCTAAAGAGGGCACCAGATCTCACTACAGATGGTTGTGAGCCACCATGTGGTTGCTGGGAATTGAACTCAGGACCTCTGGAAGAGCAGCCAGTGTTCTTAACCTCTGAGCCATCTCTCCAGCCCCGTGACCATAGGTTTTTAAAAGTCACTTATTCCTTATTTTAACAGAAATGTCAACCTTGAGCATTCTGAATGGACTTTCACCTTGGCTGTTTCTCTTTTTTTAAACATTCATTTTTAAAATTAATTGTGTGTGTGTGTGTGTGTGTGTGTGTGTGCGTGCGTGTGCGCACGCGCGCGCACATATATGGGAATTCATGCATGTATATGCAGGTGCCCTCACATGTGAGGCTGGGGTGTCAGATCTTCTTGAGTTGGAGTTAGAGAAAGTTGTAAGCTGCCTGATGTGGATGTTGGGAACCAGATTGAGGTCCTCTAGCCAAACAGTATGTGCTCTTAACCATTGAACCATGTCTTGTACTCCACCTTAGCAGTTTTTTGCTCTGAAATTATGAATTGTGACTCCTATTGCATGTTGCAGGTTTTTCTTCAGATTTTTGAGGCATGGATTATGATTTGAAGCTAATTAATAACTGAAGAGATGTATTTCTTGGTATTTGATTAAATGATTTAGTTTTCTTTCTTCCCTCCTCCTCCTCTTCCTCTTCCTCTTCCTCCTCCTCCTTCTCCTCCTCCTTTTTTTTTTGTTGGTGTTTTTGAAGAAGGTCTATCTGTCCTGGAACTAACTCTATAGACCATGCTGGCCTGGAACTCAGAGATCTGTTCCCCCTTTGTTTCCTAAGACTAGGATTAAAGGTGTGCACACCACACCTGGCTCTCAGCAATATCTTAGACTATAATTGTTTGTTAATCTTTAGTGTCTGAATATTGGCATTGTCATTATATTAACTCTTTACAATTTTTTCCTAGAATATTCCTGATGTAGATGAAGAAGGTTATAGTATTAAACCAGAAACAAATCAGAATGATATCCTTTCATGATCTTGGGTGTTGTTAGTGGACTTGTTGATATAAGCATAGCTATAGAATTAGTGTGCTACTTAAAGCCTTTTCTGTGTTAATTAACTGAAATATGACTGTTCTCATTTTATATGCTTTGTTACTTAAAGCTAGTAGTTTTATTCTTGTCTCTATATATTATTCTTATAAAGCTCTCTTCTTTTTTGTACATATGTGGAAAACCAGCTAGCTGTCCGTGATAAGTTAAACTAAATTCTTTAATTCATACCCACATACCAAAGAGAACCACTTCTACTCATCCAGTGATTCTGACTCTGAAGATGAAGAACCAAAGAGGTACCGGATAGAGATCAAGCCTGTGCACCCAAATAACCTGCACCACACCATGGCTTCTTTGGATGAACTAAAAGTCTCCATAGGGAATATAACCCTTTCTCCAGCAGTGTCTGTAAGTATCTGAACACGAGCTACTTTGTCCTGTACATCGAAGCCTGGTTTATCTTTCCTCATCTACCTACAGCTGGTTACTTTTCTAAAAATATTTTTTTATTTCTGTGTACTTGTATATGTGTATGATGTGTGTAAAGGGGACTGTGCACATGAGCCACAGGATATATGTGGTAGTCAGGACAACTTTGTGGAGTCAGTTCTCTTTATCTTATCATGGATTCTGGGAATCAAATTCAGGTTGTCATGCTTATGTGTGTGACAGGTACTTTTTCTTTCACCTGCTGAGATACCACACCATCCATGGTTAATTTTAAGAATAGTAAATAAGTTAAAAAAAACAAAAACTAAAAACTAAAACATTGAGCAACAGTACATTGGTTGGGGAATTATTTTTTGATTTTTATTTTTCAAATAATCGTTCTATCTATCTATCTATCTATCTATCTATCTATCTATCTATCTATCTATCTATCTATCTATATCTATGTTTTTTGAGACAGGGTTTCTTTGTGTAGCCCTGGCTGTCCTTGAACTCTCTGTGTAGACCATGCTGGCCTTGAACTCACAGAGGTCCACCTGCCTCTGCCTCCTGATTGCTGGGATTAAAGGTGTATAATACCACTACCTGGCTATTTTGTGCTTTTTACAAAAGATTTGTTTCTTTTTTTAATTTTATGTATGTAAATTTTATTTTTGTTGTCCATGTGGTATGTGTGTCTGGTTTCTCTCCCACCCCAGACCCCCTAGAGCCAAGGACTAAACCCAGGGCTTTGTGCTTGCTAGGCAAGTGCTGTACCACTGAATCCCCAACAGTTGCCCCCTTTTTTATTTTTTTATTTCCCAGAGCTGTTAGGTGTGTGACTATTTGCTTGCATATATGTCTGTGTACCATGTGTATGAAGTGTCCAAAGAAGGCAGAAGGGGAGTTAGATGCCCTGGAACTGGAGTTACAGACAATTGTGAGCTGTCACGTGGGTGCTAAGAACTGAATCTGGATCTTCTAGAAAACCACCAGTGCTTGAAACTGTTGAGCCCTCTCTCCAGCTCAGTTTATAATTTTTATATAGACAAATGAGGTCACTGGTTTGGCTTAGTTGTACTCTTGAAAACATTTTTAAGAAAGTGAAAATGTATTAGCTAGAGAGATGATTCAGCGCTTAAGAGCACTGGCTGCTCTTCCAGAGTACCCAGGTTCAATCCCAGTACCCACTTGACAGCTCATAAGCGTCAGTAACCTAGTTCCAGGGGTTCTAGCACCCTCACACAGACACACATGCAGACAAAACACCAATACACATTTTGTGTGTGTGTGTGTGTTCATGCGTGTGTGTGAAAATGAAGAACTTTTCATTATTTGTTACATCTATAAATACTGCTGTGTGTCTCTGGTAAAAGATTGTGAAAAGTTAATTGTTTTCTTCATCTAATTTTAAAGGTTTTGTTCTTGTGTTTTCAACTCTAATGTAAAAAGATGTCATGAAAATCAGCTTAAAGGTTGATTTTCCCTGCCCTCCCTGCATTTGCTGGAGATTGAATCCAGGCCCTGACTTATGCTGTGCAAATACTTTACCACTGAGTGACATTCCTGGCTCTTCTTTGCATTTTTATTTTCTTGTCTTTCACCGTAACATTTGCGTTTGAGGAAGAAATAAAACAATGATGTAGCCATTGAGATGTCTCAGCTGTTCAGAACGCCTGCTATGTGAGCCCAAGTCCAGGAGTGAACTGACTTTCAAAAGTTGTCTTTTGGTTTCCACCCATGTGTGTGCCTGCATCCATACACATGTGCATCATACACACACAATAGTGATTAAAAAAAACTACAGTCATAAATACACTGATAATATATATTATGAATTTGAAAATATTACAAAAAGGGAAAATCATGTTTTAGAATGAGACGTGTATGTATATGCATATTGTCATTGTTTAAAAGTTGGTTTTCTTAATAACGAAGTTCTTGCCATTTTATGACTTCTAGTTTGTTTGCGTGTTTTAATTTATTTTTTAAATTTTAATTTATTTTTGAGACAGACTGACTTGGTATATGACATGTAGACCAGGCTGGCCTTGAATTCACAGAGATCTGCCTGTGTCTTCCTCCTGACTGCTACAATTAAAGGCATATGCCACCACCCCTGGCCTTAAGTATATATTCTGTATAATATATAATAGTCTATATGTACATATGTTTTGAAGGTGAAAGTTTTTCTCTATTACATGTACTCATATTCTTGGGTATCAAATCATGGGTAGAACATCTGCCAGGCAAACCCTTGGTTTGATACCCAGTAACACAGGAAGGGGAGGGAAGGAGAAAATAATTTTCGATGAAGGAAAATGGTTCTATAATTAAATTCTCAAGAGCATGCCTCAAAGATTTCAACAATGGGGTTTTAGTCTGTTATTACTATTTTAACATTGACTGCTATGTAGTTATAAAGAGACTTGTATATGTGAAATAGGGAATTGTGAGCCATTGACAGTTTTTAATTGTATAACAGCACAACTAATTAATATAGTGATATATTATTTGTGTTTGAATAAATAAAGCTTGTCTGAAGTTCAGTGGGCAAAGCAGCCATACAGATAAGGGAGTGGTGGCACACACCTTTATTTTCAGGACTCAGAGGCATGATCTCTATGAGTTCATACACAAGATTGATTCTGTCTAAAAGAGAAACAGAGCTCACACAGAGGTGATCCCAGCAGATGGGATCCCACACCTTTAATCCCAGCACTAGGGAGGTGGAGACATGAGTAATATGGCTGGGCAGAGAGAGGAATATAAGAGGGAAGAGACAGCAACTTAGTGGACTGTGGAGTGTAAGGATTCGTGGAGACAGGATCTCTCGCCCCTTCGGTCTGAAGATTTGGTAGAGGTAAAAGGTCTCTTTAGTGGTTGGCTACTTTGCTTTTCTGATGTTCATGTTGAACCCCAATATCTGTCTACAAATTAACAATATGGGTGAGCCAAAGCTTACAGGAATGGATATGTATTAAAATGTTACAAGTCTCTTTATAAGCAATTGAGGTCATGAGTATTTTTAAAACTTTTGTGTCTCATCTGTCTTTTATAATGAATATGTATTACTTCATACACAGACAGTAAATAGTCAGAGAAAAATTTTAGTAGTCATTGTTATATTTGGGAAGATTATCTTTGCATTTGTTTTGTTGCCCATTTGGTTAACTTGCATAATTTCTCCTCCTAACCATGTGTTTTAAGATGTATTTATTTTAAGTGGTATTTAGAAGGAAGAGATAAATTATTAAGTGGGAAGAGAATTGAACTCTATACTGAACACTGTCTTTCTCTTTCTTTCCATGCACTGCTAGAGGCACAGTCCAGTAAGTGTCAGATTTTATATTTCACCTATTGACTTTTAAAGAATTAGTGTAATTGAACATTTGATTTTCAAAATTTTGTTAAATTTGGATTACTAGTAAATTTTGTGGTATTTTGCATTAGCTGCTGTCTTAACATTTTAAGCACATTTTATTAAGTACATGTATTCTATATTCTAAATTCAGTTACTATACTATTGAAATCATGCTTATATTTAGAGGTATAATTATAACTACTGAGTTTTCATAAGTGCAATTTACTATTAAGTAGTTATAAAAAAGACAACATAAAACTAGGTTCTTATTAGGAACATTTTGGCAAATATTTTGTTGCCAAGTTAAATTATTTGTTTAATAATACTTAGTTTTTGCATTTCTGTTTTAGGTGCAGATGAATCGGAATTCATCTAGTAAGTTTGACATAGGGATTGGTTATTTTATGTCTGTAAGAACATAGGCAGCTTGTTAGTCTCAGCCTTGTGTAATATTCTTTTCATTTTACCAGTCTCACTGGTTGGCTAGAAGGGTATTTTATACAGGCAAAAAATTGCCTGTAGTATTTCTGGTTGTATTAGGAGACATTTCTTAACCTTTCATGCAGCTTATAGAATTTCTTAGAAATCAACAAAGCCAGAGACTAACTTCTGATTAAGAATATGAAAATGGACTGGGGATGTGGCTCAGTTGTTAACATAACCTAGTATGTACACAACCCTTGGGTTCAAACCTTAGCACTTTGGCAGAGGGGATTATGAAAATGTTTTATAAAATAGTAATCTTGAACTTTACTTATTTTAAAGTAGTATTACAATTGTAGTTTCTATTTTATAACTTCAAGATAGCAACTTTATAATACCAAAAATTTTAGGATGGTAACAATTTTTTTGCAGAATTATGTGCTATAAATCAGACTTAGTAGGAAGCTTTTGTAAACAGAATGCTTAATAAGAATCAGTCTTGATTAAAAGTTTAGCAAAATTGATAACATTAGTTGAATTAATGATAAATACCAAAATAAAAGTAAGGATTTTACCCTTAAAACGAAATATTTGATGATAGAGAAAAGTAGGCTAAGTGGAGTTGTTGTCAGATGGAAGATAATGCAGCAAACACGTTGAGACAGAGCAAACATCCAGAATAAGCCGAGGGAAAACTAGTGCAAGTAGCATAGTGTACAGTGTGCTAACTCCTGTAATGTGCTGCAGGCAGGACCCACTTTGAGTCACTGCAGTCATTCTTGTTGCTTGGGGATATAGAACATTTAAAGTGTGGAAAAAGTTTGTATTCACTAACATGATGATCTTTCATTCCACGCTGTTCTTGTCAGTTGCTTATGAAATAAGACATGGCACAAATACAAAATGCAACAGAAAAGAGTAGGCCCTCCTTCAGTAGCTCACCATTGCTGATGAATATATAATAGTCACTAGTAGTATTCTGAGAATTTGAAAACTGATTACAGAATTCATGAATTAAGATTCTTAAGTAGAATGCACTCAGGTACTTAAATGTTTCTTCTAATTTTTCTTATTACTTATTTATTTTTTGAGATAAGATCTCTCTATGTAGTCCTAGAACTCACTGTGTAGACCAGGCTGCCCTTGAACTCACAGAGATCTACCTTCCTCTGCCTCCTGACTGCTGAGACTATATACAGACCTGAGCCATCATGCCCAGCTCTTAAACTTTTTAGAGTTAACAGTCTATGTTTTGTTCTATAAAGCTAATGAAAGAAATCAAGAATCAACAGAAATTCAGCATGTTTACCTTTTCCCCCCACAATCATTTGTATTTAATTTTTCTATTACAAAATTTATAAGTTCTTAGTACTGGAATATGTAAGTATGTAGAGGATCTTTTAATTAAAATATTTTTCTTCTCAGATTATTAGTTTTTCATA
The DNA here is from genome assembly GCA_004026605.1 of Ondatra zibethicus. Taxonomy (NCBI): domain Eukaryota; kingdom Metazoa; phylum Chordata; class Mammalia; order Rodentia; family Cricetidae; genus Ondatra; species Ondatra zibethicus. Next base: position 107,038 of record PVIU01002072.1, on the reverse strand, counting down.
ATATTTTAATTTTCTAATTAGATGAAGAGTTAACAAAATCAAAACCATCTTCTCTACCCAATGAGTAAGTTTGCTGTTTATTTCTTTTAATAGACTTTATTATTTCGAACAATTTTAGGTTAAGATCAAAACTGGGTGAAAGTTACAGAGGTTACCCTTATATAGTCCCTACCCTTCCATATGCCAGGCCGCTTCCTCAAGTCCCTTACCAGATTAGTGCATTTGTTACATCTTGACACTTATTATCCAAAATACATAGTTTAGAGGGGACACTTTTAATCTTGTCCATTCTGTGGGTGTGGGTAACTCTTTTTTTTCCCCTACCCCATCTTTCCCTCTGTCCCTCTTTGGACAGTTCTTAAAGAACTGATATTGTAGCATCATAATCAGTATTTGTATTGCATGGAAATCTCATGCTTTGCTTAATCACTCCTTTTTTTTTAAAACCACATTTATATTTTTTTGTATTTTCCTTGTCCTCTTTTTCTAGAGTTACACAGTTAAGTTAGTTGCATTGTTTTCTGAACTGTAAAATTCATGTTGGGGCTTTACGATATTTAATAATTTCTTTTCATATGAAACTTCTTTTTTATGATGGTTTTTCTTAACTACATTTGACTTTGGGAGTCTTACTACTGCTTCTTAATGGATGCTGACATCTTAGGTTTATACACATCTGTTTTTAGGTTTTTTAAATAAAAGTTTTCTCATTTCTCTGTTTCATTTTTCCCTTTCACTTTTGATTGTGACTTATAAGATGGACAATATGTCATGAGCTTCAAGATGACGTACCTCAATTAAGACAGAAAGGCCAGAAGCCAGATAGTCATCTTTGTTGCTCTTAAAAAAGGAGGGAAATAAAGAAAACTGTTAAGCCAGTGTTCCATGAGTCCCTTTTCACTTCTCTACCACCAAGAGTACTTTCTTTGAGTTAATGTTTTAACGTCAGTAAAAGTTTAGCTGAATGAAGTTAATAGTTAAAGATTATTTGTTAACTGTGAGGTACAAAATAAATATAGTGATGCTGTTATTGATTTTAGAGATAAGTTGTTTAAAGCTTAGTCTTTAGATGGCACTTAACGTAGTTATAACAGGTTTTGTTATACAAGGTAGAACACATTTGCATTGCTGCATGTTGAAATATTAAATATGTGATTTTAGGTCATAGTAATAATTTTAGCAGAGTAGGCTTACATTCTACTCAAAATTTCATACACATTTCACTTGGTGTGAATTTTATTCTAGACTGTGCTAGAACTCAGACTGTTAGAAACTATTGGGTAGCTCATCTAGACTGCTGCCTGTCTTCATTTGTAAATCTGAAATCACTGTATTTCATATTCATTTGAGTCTAGCAAGGTATGATCAAAGGAGACCAATCCTTATGACTTTCCCTGCCAACAATACAGTTAATATTGTAGATTCTGCTTATGCCGTTGACTAAGTCTGTTGACTAGATTTCTCAATGTGCCCATCTATTTAATCACAGTTATTGAACTGGTAGAATTCTGTGGAATAGAAATAAATGGTTTAATGCTAATAAAATAATCTGCTCACCCTTATTTTAAAATGGTGTGTTAGGAAAGGAGCCAGTGATTTCCTTGCTTGGGACCCCTTGTTTGCATCACCTCTAGACTCATCTTCTTCAGTTTCACTAGCTTCATCATCATCAGGTAAATGAAAAAAACAAAAATGATAAAATGTTTATGAGAAAGATGTCTTATTTTTGGGACTATAGTAGCTGCATTTTTCCCATGATTAATTCCATTTTTTATTGTGTTTAATCATATAAAGTTCTCTTTTTAAGTTTGTCTTCCAATAATAATGAGTTCTATCACTACCAGTAAAAGAACACTAAAACACTTAAGGATTATATAATAATTATATTCATCTCCTTCAGCAGCTTCTACAAGCACTATCTGAGGGATGCAGATATAATATTCATTTTTAAATACTTGTATAAATAAGTATTGTTATTAGTTTTCCTTATAAAATAATTCTGATTATTGGAAGGAATTGATTTCACACTTTTACTGGGCTTGACTTAAGTCCATTTAAAATGACACTTGGACAGGCCTTCTGATCAGTAATTCCTGTATAAATGCCTCTGCTGTGTTAAACTCATCCACAGCTTGAAATACCAAGTTCATTTCAGTGCTGGTTTTACTTACATGACCATATCTTTACAATAGCTATTAATAGCACAGGGAAGTGCTGTAATTATTCAGGTTGGTACACGTTTCTTATGAGTATGGGCAGCATAAAAAAACAGTTATCATTTGAAAGGAGGCAGCAGCCTCTGAATTTAAACTTGGTATCTTACAGCTTTTGGCTGCCTTTCTGGAGCATGCACATATATTTTCATGTGATGTGCTTTCTATTGGTAATTCCTTCCTGCGAGTTTATTTTCCATCCTCTGCTGCCTTTCCCCCCTACTGCTTCCTGTCATGCCTCCACTCCTTATTGATGACCAAGGAGTTTTAGCTTTATATTTTATTTTCTCATGTGTTTATATAGGCAGGTTTATGTGTTTTTAATTTTGCACATCTGTGAATGTGGAGAACTTGGCAAATATACTTTTCCTACCCACAGTTTTTTTCAATGTTTGACTTATAGCACATATTTTCGAGTGGACCAAAGGTTTTGAAAATCATCCTATTTGGAGATAATTTAAGGGCCAGTAAGATGACTCAGCAGGTGGTATTGTTGCCAAGCCTAATGACCTGAGTTTGATCCCCAGAGCCCATATGGTAGAAAAGAACTGATTTCCATAGTTGTCCTTTGACCTTCATGCACATGCTCACATATGCACAAAAATAAATTAGTAATTTTATAATGATAATTTAAATATCTTGCCTCTGTAATTCATCCCTGCTTTGATTTTACACACACACACATATTTATATATTTGAGTTTATTTATATATTTGATTGTTTATACTTGAATTTCATTTAATATGATAAAGGTTTGTAAATTAGGAATACTGATTTTTTTTAAAGTTATAAAAATATTGCAAATAGCATTGAAACAGTTAACACTATTCATATAGAATTTAAGAAGAATTAAGGTATTATGAACATTTTAAAAATGAGTTGTACTGATTTGGTACTATTTTTAAAAAATTAAGCATTTGTAATGCTTTTCATTATTCGAAGTATATTACAATGTGGTTCTATTTAAGTCAGATTGCAAAGTTTAATTAAGGTTAAGTGTGTTTTGACATTCACATTATTTTGAAGGCAGAGCTGGAAAGCCTTGCACTCATATTAGTCTCTGAATTAGGTGTGTACTGTAGTAAACGACCTTTGAATTTGAATTGGTTTTTTAATCAACTGACTTACCAGATTTAATTTTTATATGTATAAAATAATTGAAACAAGAACAAAATTTCTTTGTGTCAGTTTTATTGGAAAGTTTAATGATTGTTTTCAGTAATATTGTGAATATTAGCAGTAGCTTTGATAAAAGGATACCTGATGGGTAGATTTTTCACTGTTTCAGCAGATCCCCTTAATTATATTAACACAATTGGAGAATGGTCTTTGGATTCTAACAGCTCTTTTGTCTTTATCCAGGATTGCTACATACTAATGATTTTCTTCAAGTTCTCTTTTCTCTCCCTCAGCCAGACCCACAACTCCTCTTTCTATAGGCACCATTGTTCCACCTCCAAGGCCTGCTTCCAGACCAAAGCTTTCTTCAAGCAAACTGAGTGGGATTAATGAAATAGTATGTATTCACATTTTTAAAATTATGTAACTATTTTTGGTTTGTATGTTTTTGAGACAGGGTCTCAGTGTATAGCCCTGATGCCCTGGTACTCACCATGTATGCGGGCTGCCCTCAAACTCACAAAGATTCACCTGCCTCTGCCACCACACCAGTCCCTAAAAATGGTATAATTGTTTTGACTTAAGATAGATATTTTTCTCTATGCCCCTGCTTAGTTAAATGCTTTTTTCTAAAGTCCTTAAAGAATAGGAAGTTTCTCCACTCATACTTCTCTCTCTTTCATACAGTCTGAAAATCATACTAGAAAAGCAGTACACTGCCTAGGAGGGCAGAGATTGCCTTTTAAAAAGTTGGCATATTACACAAGGCGGTGTCCATTGACTCAAAATAGGCAAGTTCATGTAATTCTGCCTTAGTTTAATATATAAGAAAGAAAATGTGGTATGTTTTAGACCTTATTGTTAGGAGATTCCCAGGGGGTGTCTGTCTATTCTAGCTTTATATAGGAGGCAAGTCCAAAGCAGTTAGCTGACATAAAAGTACAAAATAATAGGAAGCACTGGTTTTCAAAAGTCATCGGTTGGGCTGGAGAGATGGCTCAGTGATTAAGAGCATTGCCTGCTCTTCCAAAGGTCCTGAGTTCAATTCCCTGCAACCACATGGTGGCTCATAGCCATCTGTAATGAGGTCTGGTGCCCTCTTCTGGCCTGCAGATACACACATAATAAATAAATAAATATTTAAAAAAAGAAATGTACAAGTTAATATTAAAAAAAAAGTCATCAGTAATGGCAGAAACATTTTTGGTCTCTACTTGGTGAGTTCCAAGCCAACCTTTGTGCCTCTGTGTCCTCTCTTTTGTTTCATCTTTCACACTCCTTGCCATTTAATCATTGTAGTTACATTTCTGAAAGCCAAGCTTATTTTATTTTCTCCCTTCTTGGGAATTTTAGCTGAATGTAGAAGATACTTTATAAAGTTGTCTCAGTAGCCTGCATCACATCCCAGCCACCCCTTTCCTATCTTTTCAGCCACTCAAAACTTTCAGGTATTCTCCAAATACTATATGCTGTGTTTTTTCTTTTGTGTTCTCCTAAGGAGATAGGATTGAACTTTCGGCCCCATCATGACACGTATATCCTCACACTACCATTGAGCTGTTCATGCCAGTTGATACATCCATGTTTTCCTATTGTACTCCTTTCTTTGAAGTGACAGTTTTCTCTGAGGCAAAAATGGCCTTTTTCTTTAAGACCTAGCTATCCATCAGCTGCCTGGTGGTCATTCTTCCAGAAGTTGTATTGTTCTCTGCTTGCTGCCATACACTTGACTTGTATTTCTGTTAGTGACTGTGCATATCACACTGTGTAGACTTAGTATCTGTTCCCTCTACTGGATTATGTATTAGCCTTTCGTGTTCACATAGATTGGAAATGTACTTTGAATGGAGGGCCACTTTAAAATGGCAGCCTATTTCATTTCTTGTCCCCGTGAACTGACTTACTGAAAATGAGAGAAGACTAGATGTCAGCTGCCGAGGAGATAGCTGTAATTTAAATAATATAAGAATCACTAAGTTTGTTTGTCTGTCTATCTACTCATTCATTCATTCTTTTCTTTTATTTTATTTTATTTTATTTTGAGACAGGGATTCTCTGTGTAGCACTGGCTGTCCTGGAACTCACTCTGTAGACTAGGTTGGCCTTGAGCTCACCTGTCTCCAACTCCCAAGTGCTGGGATTAAAGTGCTTGATTAGAATACTAAGTCTTAACTTTTTTTTATTATAAAACTTGGTTTCTTTGCTTTTTTTTTAACCTCTAAACATGTTGGAAAATTTAGAAAACACAGAAAAATTTGAATCCCATGTATTACCAAAGATAACTGTGTTAACAATTTAATATATATCCTTTCATTGTTTTCCTAATGCATAAATATTTGACTAGAGACGGTAGATTAACAGTTACTATTAAGGACAGGCATATTAGCTGTTCAGTGTTAGACAAGTTTTAGTAAGATGCCCAAGGAAGATGAAAATAACAATTGGTTTTGTAAGATTTAAGTGACTTTAACATATATAAAACTGTAAAGATGTTATATACAGGTGATTGATTGCTCAAAAAGTTGTTATGAAGCATATATTTTAATTTTATTTTACATATTTCTATTGTTTTTACTTTAAAGTATTTTGGAAATGTCTTTATTTTGAATTCTTTATAGTCTTCAGGCTTCTTTAAAAGTAGTAGAATCCTTTGTCAAGTAATTAAAATCATTAAAAGTGAATTCATAGTTGAATACTTCCATCAACTTTCTTCCTTGAGATCCTTCTAGAAACTATTTCATAACTGAAATTTTGCTACTGTTATGAATCTTAATATAAATATCTGATATGCAGGATAATCTGATATGCAACCTTTATGAAAGGGTCATTCAATTTCCAAAGGGGTTTTTACTTCTTTAGACTTTTGAGGATTGTTGTCTCACTATAGAATGGTACCCTCTCTGTCTATCCCAAGGAAACCCTCATTGTCTTATAGTAGTTACCTCAGATGGTGTCTTAGACCAGCAGCATTAGTACAGCCTGGGGACTCAGTAGAAATGGTCTGTGGCTGTACCCAGATAAATCAGGAATTCAGGGAGTGGTCAGTCAGTTTGAGTATAGAGAAGTCTTCCATTAGCGTACACTAATATTTAACAGCCACTGTTTTAGAGCAATTCCACCCAAGAGGAATATGTACAGCAACATGCAACCTTTTAAATTTTCTGGTAGTAAAAGCACAGAAATCCATCTTATCTTTTACTTAGTATTGCAAAACATTTTTAATATACATAATAAAAGTTTTTGAGATTTTTGCATTTTTTTAACATGTACATTATATCTTCAAAGTTCACTTTTATACTTATAACACATCTCAGTTTGCACTAGCTGAATACCAAATTCTGTCAGTGACAGTGTTGGATAGTTGGATAGCAAGAGAAAATCACTTAGAAAAAGAACATTTTTCCTTTTCCATTAAGAATTGTAAAATGCACTGTAAAAATTCAGCTACATTATAGTAGTCATAAGACCATCTTGCCTCTGGAGACATTTGCCCAAAGTAGTTGAACTGCAGATGTTTCCAGGTTTATAACTTTGGAACAGTGTCTGTACCTCTTTTCTGTGTAAGTATACAGTTGCCTGCTGTATTTTTCAACCTATTAACTGTAGTGATTGATGAGTCATTAGAAAGCTGTGCTCAGCCAGGGCTACACAGAGAAAGCCTGTCTTGAAAAACCAAAAAAAGAAAAGGAAAGAAAAAGCAAGCTGTACCCAAGGAAAAACGATGCTTAAAAATAATTACTAGTAGGGGGGTGGTTACAAATGGTAAAGTACTTCATATAGTGAAGTCTTATTTTTATGCCTGCAAGTTTTTGTTAATATAATGAAGATTTGATTAATTTAGTATGTAAATACTCACATGGTTTTATGTTTGTTTTTGATGTCTTATAGGTGAGAAAAGTATCTTTTTGTTGTTGCCTCTATAAGCAGGGAATGACTATTTTTAATTAAGCTAAGTGTGTTTTTAAAAACAAATAGTACACTATAGGAAGTATTGCTAGTGTATTATTGGAACAATTAATTTGGAAAGAAAAAGTCTACTTACCAATGTAAAAGATAAAAGAATTGGAGATATATTTTTCCTGTTTTATTTTTATATGTTACTTTCTAGTTGACCTCTTTTAAACAAGTAAACAGCAAAATTAAGATTTTTCTCAAACCTTTGTTTGCTGTAGCTTTCTTAATAAGGAGGTATTGTAAAAATTACAAAAGAAAATGTTAACAGATTTGTAAATATAGAAAGTAAGGGATAAGCAACATTTACAGAGGAAAATATTGGCAACAAATAATATTAAGTGTTAGTAAACGTTCAAATAATAATAATACCTTTCAAAAACATTCATAAAAATGAAAATACAGTGGCCAGAGAGATGACTCAATAGTTAAGAACACTTGCTGCTCTTGCAGAGGCACAAGAATTGGGTTCCTAGCACCTACTTTGGGCAGCTCACAACCATCTATAACTCCAGCTCAGAGGATCAATACCCTTATTTGGCTTCCACATACCAATTTCCTATAAACACAGTAAACAGTGAAACTTAGAAAACAAACAAACATGAAGGCATGCCTTTCTAAATTTGTATTAACAATTTACATTTACAATTCGTGTTTCCTTATTCTGTGACTTATCTACTATTGATGACAGGGTACAGAGAGCTAATCTCATATTTGTAGAAATTATCGTGTACATAATTTCTGGAAGGCTGTTTGATAGCAGATATGAAGGACTTTAATTTCAGTTCTGAGTACCATAGTAAGCCTAATTTTCGAAATACAGAGAATATTTTATGCCCAAAACCTTGAAAGCATTGTTTTAAAATAGCCTTACCAGGTTTCAGTATATTTTTGGAAGTGATTTGGCATAATATCTAATACATAGGTAGAAGAAACTTATGATAAAGTTATTTGGTTTGTTATGACTGAAAAAATTTCTCTGACAAAGAAAATCTTGCTTTAGCATTTTGATAAATGTTTGTTTTTAAGCCCAGGCCATTTAGCCCACCTGTAACTTCCAACATCAGTCCACCCCCTACCGCTCCCTTAGCCCGGGCAGAGAGTTCTTCTTCTATCTCTTCATCTGCATCACTGAGTGCTGCCAATACTCCAACAGTAGGTAAGTGGCTGTTGTTGGTTATGAAAGTCAGCATACAAAGGGTACATTTACACACACACACACACTCACACTTTCTTTTCTTTTCTCCTCTAGTGGGAAGTAAAGAATTTAAAATTGGAAATTTTGTTTTTCTGGATATATACTTGTAAAACTGACCACATTTTCTCTTCTATTTTAGTCCTTATTTTCTGAGTAGGATTATTTTAACTGTTGCTGAAACTATTGAGAATTGGTCAGTTTGTAAACTATTGGTCAGTATAAATTGTTAAGGGAATATTGTACAATGTAGTCAATTCTACTTTGAACTGACATTTTCATTCTTTAAAAACATTTGTGTTTTGGGGGCAGGAGAGGTGGCTCACTGCTTAGAGTTCCTAACTGCTCTAGTAGAGAAATGAGGCTTCCATCTACATGCCAGTTCACAAATGCCTGTAACTCCATTTCTGGAGGATCCTGACAGGGTCAGATTAATTTACCAATGTTGTACATATACATACACTTACACACACACTGAATAAAATAATTAAATAATTTTTTTTTAAAAAGAAAGTTTGTGTTTGAAAATAATTTCTTAAAACATTTTATTCCGTGAAAGTGTTGGGTGCTTATGGTGATCTATTTATTTCTAAAGGAATATATTACAAATATTAAAAATAATTATTAGACTGAAATTATTTATATAACCTAAACCTTTGTAAACAAAGCAATCTTTTACACAACTATAGTTTACTCAAGAATTTTTTAGCTTATTTCCTTGATCAGGATTATTATATGTTCTCATCCCCCCCCTTTTTTAAAGATTTATGTATTATATATACAGTGTTCTGCCTACATGTTATGCCTGCATGCCTGAAGAGGGCACCAGATCTTGTTATGCATGGTTGTGAGCCATCACATGGATTCAAGGAATTGAACTCTTGACCTCTGGCAGAGAAACCGGTGCTCTTAACCTCAGAGCCATCTCTCCAGCCTTTTTTCTCTAATTTTTTTAAAATTGTTTTTCTAATTCATATCACTGTGAAGAACAAACATAATCCCAGCTGTTTCAGGTGCAACTGTTTCCATCACAGTTAAAGCTGGTCCTTTTGCTGCTGCTGGTATTGGTTCTACAACATCTATGCCATCTGGGTACTAAGAGAAATGTAGACATTTAAAGTTAGACATTCCAGGAGTGGGGACCAAGCTTTTACATGCTTTTTAGGTGATTGTGATACATGCTGCTTGTGAGCAATACCTATAATTAAGCTAATTTAATTAAATCCATTTTAATTTGTCCTAGCTTACATAAGAAATGCATCTTGTCTGTTTGATGCTTATAAAAATAGCATAAGTAGTATAGGCTAGCCGGGCGGTGGTGGCGCACGCCTTTAATCCCAGCACTTGGGAGGCAGAGGCAGGCGGATCTCTGTGAGTTCGAGACCAGCCTGGTCTACAAGAGCTAGTTCCAGGACAATCTCCAAAGCCACAGAGAAACCCTGTCTCGGAAAAAAAAAAAAAAAAAAAAAAAGGTAGTGTAGGCTAGAAGAAAATGTAAATGGTTTGATTTCTAAATGTTCAAGTCTGACACTACCATCTTATTTCACACTGCGTTTTACATAGCATTTTTTGTGTTTTAAATTTATGTAATTGAGGATAACTAATAATTATTTTCTTTTAATGAACAACCTTATTTTTGTTTGTGAGTGTGGTTTTCTTAATTTTATTTCCACAAAATCTATACTTCACTCCTAAGAATAGATTGGCCTAGTGGAAATTCATCATGTAGCTCGAATAACCAAAATAAACTTTAGTTTTTTTTGTTGCCTATGGGGATATCCAGCTCTTTGGCATCTACACGATACTGTGATCTATGAACGTGTTGGGCTGCATTTGCATTTGTCCTGGGATACATGCAGTCCGTTTGTTGTGCCTGTTTCAGAAGGTTTTCTTTTGTGATGACAATGCTAAGTTGATTTTGATTGAGCTGGTATGTATTTATTTATGGTTTTAGTTCCTAATGTTGGCTGTAAGAGATCCAGTGGCAGGTGGCAGAGATGATGCAGGCAAAGCAGATGGATACTGAGTTTTTACTCCAGATGGTCTTCAGTTCACCTAAAGTTCTTTCTTTGTTAGGATTATTAAGCTTTGTTTAGATTTGAGGTTGTTGTTTTGAAATTTCTTCTTTCTTGAAAATGTTTTCTTTCCCTGCAATGTTTTATCTTATTTAAATGTGATAGAAGACCATAATTTGATTGGGACACTCTCTGAAATTGAAAAGCACAGTGAGACATCACCAGGTATTGTATCAGAAGCAAGTATTCATGTAACTAATGCTCCTAAAGCTGTCTAAAATGTTTCACTTATTTTTTTCTTTCCAGCAATGTATGGTGTGTCAGCAGTCAAAAATAACCCTAATATTAACTACCTCAGTTTTGTGCTAATAATTATGTCCAGTCACTGTACGAGACCAGATCCCTAGTTAGAAAAATGCATACTGTTTTTACATTTTCTTCCATTCTGCCTAAGTATTAAAAAAAATCAATAGATTGGAACTCTCAAGGTGTTAGAATAGAGTAGTTAGAATAGAAACAAAACATGTCAGCTTTAAAAATATTATAAAAAAGGCTGGAGACTTGGCTCAGTGGTTTAGAGCACTGGCTGCTCTTGCTTTCAATCCCTAGCACCCACTTGGTAACTGACAACTAAACACGCATACATGCAGGCAAAACACCCATACATATAAATTTAAAAAATAAATCTTAGAAAAATTAAATTATAATACTTACACTGTGAGAGCAAAGGCCACATGGGTACTGTGTTGAAAGAAATTATGTATGAATGTCTTGTGTTTAAGAAAGGTACTCTGTATCCTGTTTATCCTAGATATGCATACTCTTAGTTTTTAGAACTTAAAGCTATCTAAATATGTAGCAGTTAAACCAAAATTGGAAATTAAAATATTATTAAGACCATGAGTTGTTTTCACTTCTAAAATGTTTAAATAAAAATACAGAATAAGCGTATTATTTTAGACAAGTAAATATTTCCTTTATAAGTTTACCTTGAATTCTCAGACTCTGTATTTTCAGACCTTAAAGCTATCTAAATATGTAGCAGTTAAACCAAATTGGAAATGAAAATATCCTTGTTAAGGGTACAAGTTGTTTTCACTTTGAAAAAAGTGCTTAGATAAAGATAAGCTTATTGTTGTAGACAAATATTTCCTTTATAAGTTCATTATTTTGAAGTCTACATACGCAATATGGTTTTGAAAAGAAAATTAGAAAACACAAATGTGATTGTACCAAATGGTAAGGTGGTTTTCAGTCAACCTTCTAACTCTTTGCTTGCCAGTAAGTATTTCATAAGAAGCATGACAGTTTATGGGGAAATTAGTTCAAGAATTCTAATCATATGCACAAATTAGAAAACTGAAATGATTAATTGACTTGGTATTTTTTTTTTTTAGTTTAGTATTATAGAACAAATATGGGGCTTTGTAGCTGTTTATCAGTTGCTCTGTCATTGAGCACCCCTATTTTTATTTTATGTGCATTGGTGTTTTACCATGGGTGTCATCAGAACTGGAGTTGTAGATAGTTGTGCGCTGCCATGTGGGTGCTAGGACTTGAACCCAGATCCTCTGGAAGAGCAGTCAGCTGTTAACCTCTGAGCCATTTCTCCATCCCTGGGGATTAGTTTTTACAACCTTCAGTGATACAAAATAATTTATGGATGCTCAAGTCCCTTATATAAAATGACATTGTGTTTTTATGTAGCCTGTACACATCCTCCTGTCTACTTTAAAACATTTTTAGATTACTTACAATGTGTAATACAAGATAAACACTATATAGGTAGTTGTAATACTATTCTGTTTAGGGATTGGAGACAAGAAAAAAGTGTTTCCTCACATATACAACCTGCTGAACCTACAAAAGTAGAACCTCCAGGTTCAGGGGACCAGGTGTGTAATTCTCCTTCATAAAAAATTCATTGAACTAGGATATAGCTCACTGGTAGAACCCTTGCTTCTTATACTTGAGTTCTTAAGTTTGATCCTCATTATTTCAAAACAAACAAATCACAAAAAAATGATAATTGTACATGTTTGTGAGGATTTGATGAAAATCGAGAACCTTTGTGCAATGTTGGTTAGGACTGTAAAATTTATAGCTGCTGTGCTGTGGAGAATGGCATAGCAGCTAGTCAGGAAATTGACAATAAAATTAACTGTGTGATCTAGCAATTTGACTTCTAGGCACATATCGAAATAATGGAAAGCAGGATCTCAAAAGAGGCCGTTTTATTCCCAATTGTAACAGTACCAGTTACAGTAGTGTTACAGTAGCAAGAAGGTGAACAATTAATATGTGTATGTTGTGGAAGATTGTTTAGTCTTAGGAAGAGAATTCTGACATACTGCAACATAAATAAGCATTCAGTACATTGTAATATCAAGTATTATTTGATCCTACCTTGTAGCACGAACTCTAATTGGTTTTAATAATAAAAGCGTGGAGACAGATGTTAGGGGGTGAAAGCTGAGAGATCAGAGAAGCAGTGCAACCAGCCATTCAAGAGACTTTTTACATCTACAAATGCTGAAGCCAAAAGGGTGACTCTGTCCTTGGACCTGCATCATCTGACCACATCAGAGCTTCTGTCTTCTCCTTCCTAATATTCCTCTCTCTGCCCAGCCATATCCTTTCTTGTCTCCAACTCCCTAGTGCTGAAATTAAAGGTGTGAGCCACCAACCCCTGGCCCATATGCCTGACTGGTATGGCTAGCTCTGCACTCTGTCTTCAGGAAAGCTTTGTTAAAACACAAAGTATCGCTTTATTTCCCCTTTTTGTCTAAGATAAAAAGGTTATAACTAATATAAGAAAAACTATATACAATAAGTACAATAACTATATATAATATATACATGCAATAAATATATCAACAGTGTCTAGTCCATTTGCATTTGAAAAATTCAGAGAAAATACTCCATTATCTATCCTATCTTGGTGAGTCCAAAGTGTTGTACCTAATTCACTTTCTATTCTGACTTCCATTACCAACTCAAAATTACGTTTTTGTCTCTTGACCTTATTACTTTACATTTCTTTTGTGATTTTTTTAAAAAAAATTTCTTTGAAGATTTATTTATTATGTATACAGTGCTCTGTCTGCAAGTATGCTTGCACATGAGAAGAGGGCACCAGATCTCATTACAGATGGCTGTGAGCCACCATGTGGTTGCTGGGAATTGAACTCAGGACTTTTGGGAGAGCAGCCAGTACTCTAAACCTCTGGGCTATCTCTCCAGACCGTGATTTTTTTTTTTTATCTGAGTTTGGTACACGAGGAAAATCATAATTATCTAGTCTTCAACTTCCTCAGAAACCTGAGAAGGAAATAATAAGTGAGTAAGCATGAAGTGCAAGCAAGCAACTTCCATGTTAGAAATGACAGAAACAGCTGGCTGCCTGGACAGTCACCCAAGATTCTTCTCCATCGTTGATAGCCTAAAGGCTTAGAATATTTAACAGACTTTTCTATGAAGCAGGATTTTTGGATGATTGCCCTACCTTGTCTTGACAAGGTTTGTAGTCACTCTCTTTTATGTCCTGCTTCTCTGATTAGGATAGCATGCTGTCAGCAGTTGAGGCAAGAGCATTTTCTTGCCCAGTGGCTTACTTTTGCCACAAAGAAAGTAAACTCCATGTGGAGTTTCTTTGATGCCCATTATCTTCTCTGAAGTAGATCGGTGCTGCAAGGAGCAGGCATGTCTCATTGTCATAAAAAAAGAACCTATGTTATTATAACATCTTAAATGCCTATGCTGTAGGTCTGAAGTATTTTAAGATGAAAACCTAGGTTGGCAACAATTGGAAAGTTTCATTGGAAAGAGTTGGACATTATTTCCTATTTTGACCCATAAACCTTCTCACTAATACTCTCTGGAATTTATAATTCAACACTTGAGCTGAGGGTTTTGTTTTTTTTCTTTTGTTATAACAGAAACATCTTTCTGTATGAAAGTATAATTAATATGGTTCAGATACATAAGAATTGATGAAGGCAAGTAGTCTTTGTACTTTTTACATGATTGCTGTGTGTGTATGTGTGTATATATATATATATATATGTATATGTATGTATGTATTGTTTTAAATCTAATAAAATTAGGGACGGTGAGCACAAAAAACCCAAAAGCACCACCAACAAATTTTAAAAAACCTATGCTATTAGAACATCTTCAATGCCATATTCTATAGATCTCTGAAGTGTTTTAAGACAATATGTCTACTTAAAATATATCTCTTCGACCTTGTAACATACCTGATGTGACTACCAAGTTTGATTGTAATAGGTGATTACTAACCTACATTTCCTTATTATCCTAAATAGTTGGTAATAATAACTTTCAAGGGTGAGAAATTTATATTATATTGTTAAATGAGCTGTATAGGCACAGTACCTTGAGCAAGATTAGAAAGGTATGTACAATAAGTTCTAACAAAATTAATCTCAAGTTTGTATCATTATACAAAAGTCTAATCTAGTGTAAAATATTTAAAGATAGTTGCTTTTTAAAAGTAGATTCAGTAATCTACCTTTTTGTCTTATATCAATATCCTCCTTTTTTCTTTTCAGAGTAGATTCAGTAATCTACCCTTTTATCCTATTATCTATACCCCTTCTTATCAAAATAAGAACTCTGAATCTAATCTCTGTTGTATAGCTTCTTTCCTGACCATTACCAGTAACAACTTGTAACCAATCCCCCTAAACAATGACAAATATCCATAACTCATTGAACAACCAAAAACCACCCACCCACCTCTTGGAAATGTGGGCATCGTATTCTTAAATTTACTTTCTGCTGTCATGGGGGCAACGGCATCTTTAGGGGACCCTGAAAAGAAAAATTTGGGTTAATTGTCAAGTCTTGGGAGACATAGCTGTATATAGTTGTCCAGTCTCTACGTAATAGGAAAGTGCAGGGCTTGTCTCAGGTCCTGGCTAGAGTAGTCTGTGAGGCTGGATCATTTTAGCTAGCCCCCTTGAAATTGTTATGAGCAGTTTGTAGTCCAAAGCCGATCTTTAGGTGGTGTCATTCAGCTTAGTGGTGTTATCAGTGGAAGAATTGTCGTTGCGGGCCAGCATCCTCCCTTTGGAGACTTCAGAAGGTTACTGTTAGGTGTACTCATGGTTCACTGCAGAAAACTGATAGAGATTCAAACCCGAAATCGTGTACAGGAAGGTAGACAAAACCTCTTTCTAAAATTAGTTAGTACTCTATATGTCCATTAATATCATGACAAAACTTTAAAATACATGTATATTAATCCTATAAATTTTGAGAAAATATTTATACCTTAAGAAAAGCCTTAAGGAATCAAAATAAAACCAAAGGATTATGAGATTAGAAGCAATAAAATAGTTGTTAGTTTTTGTTTTTCTTCTGTCCCATATTAGGTGTCTCTTCTGACATTAGACAGAGATTCTGGATTTTACTTTGACAAGCATGCTTGAGTTTGGAAAAGAAGAGAACCACACTCCAACTCCAAAGCCAGCTTTAATTTTTAATTGGACTGGGATGACAAAAAGACCATTTGCATTATATGTCTGTAGAAAACAGCAGAAACAAACATTTGGGAAGATTTATGAAATTTTATCCTGTTAGAAATGTAATATACCAATAGGCTGCTTTATTCTTTTTCTTGGGGCGGATTTTCTAGATGATGTATCCTTTTTCTTCCTGTGTCTCGTTTGTTCAGTGGTCTTCCTACTCCTTTATTCTCCTGAAAAGACAGAAACAAAACCCTTCCCTAACCCTAAATTTCTGGAGGTTCCCTTTTGACAAGTTAAAGCTGATCAAATAAAAAGCATTCTTTAGTTTTATAGGTTAGTTTAGATTAAACAGCCATGCTGCTTGATGAACTATCATCTCTTGTAATTAAGAAGTCTCTCTTGTTTGTATAGAATCTTTATCAATTTTGATAGTATCCATAGCCTTTCTTCTCCTGTGGAAACAAAAGCAAATCCCTTCCCGAACATAGCACATATCCATTCTGAGGTCACACACATTTTTTAAAGTATTTCAGCTGATTTAATTCTGTAGTTTTTTCTATTATCCAATATCTGTCTGCAGCTTTTGTTCCTTTCTCATTAGCATTTAGAAAATTCAAAGTTAATAAAGTATTATGCAATTTGTTTCTGGGGGTTTTTATTACCTCTTTCTGTTTATTTAGCATATCTTTTTTTGTTTTGGGGGTTTTTTTGTTGTTGTTTTGATATTTATTGAGTTCTATGTTTTTCTCTGCTCCCCTCCCTGCCTCTCCCTGTCCCCCTTCAACCCTCCCACATTCTCCCAATTTACTCAGAAGATACTGTCTTTTTCTACTTTTTACTTCCCATGTAGATTAGATCTATGTAAGTCTCTCTTAGTGTCCTTATTGTTGTCTAAGTTCTCTGGGATTGTAGTTTGTAGGCTGGTTTTCTTTGCTTTATGTTTAAAAACCACCTATGAGTGAGTATATGTGATAATTGTCTTTCTGTGTCTGAGTTACCTCACTCAAAATAATGTTTTCTAGCTCCATCGATTTTCCTGCAAAATTCAAGATGTCATTATTTTTTTCTGCTGTGTAGTACTCCATTGTGTAAATGTACCACATTTTCCTTATCCATTCTTTGGTCGAGGGGCGTTTAGGTTGTTTCCAGGTTCTCACAGTTGTCTATTGAAAACCTGAATAGGTATCAATGGTGTGGTGTTCATATTTTAGTTTTCCAAATTCTACAAAATGAAACACACCCATCTGCCAGGTTTCATTCCTTTTGAGTACCCTTTGGTGTTGACCGAGGCTTCTGTCCCTCCTGGTCCTCCAGTTGTTCAGTCCCAAAGAAATACAAGGAGGGCTATATTAATTATAAACTGATTGGCCTATTAGCTCAGGCTTCTTATTAACTCTTTTTTTTTAAATGTTTTTTTTTTAAAGATTTTATTTATTTATTACGTATACAGCATTCTGCCTCCATGTATACCTGAAGGCCAGAAGAGGGCGCCAGATCTCATTACAGATGGTTGTGAGCCACTATGTGGTTGCTGGGAATTGAACTCAGGTCCTCTAGAAGAACAGTCAATGCTCTTAATCACTGAGCCATCTCTCCAGCCCCCTTCTTATTAAGTCTTATAACTTACATTAGCCACGTGGCCTGGTACCCGTTTCAGCATGGCAGCCACATCTTGCTTGCTCTGTGTCTGGCTTCCTCTGCGTCTGGGTGACAACTACAGACTGAAACTTTCCTCTTCCCATAATTCTCATTGCCACACCTCTACTTCCTGCCTGGCCACTGGCCAATCAGCATCTTATTAAAAATAGTACAAGAGACAGGATTAAAGACCATTGTCCCACAGCACTTTGGGTCACTTCCTGTAGGTAGTGGTGTTTGTATAAAGAACAAGTAGGATATTTCCTTATAATTTCCTTGGCTTGTTGCAATGTGATGGAAAAGTCCTTTTTTTTAAAAAAAAAAAAAAACCTTTACTATTGACACACCTTTTTTCTTCAAATTCTGATGCCTCCAGCATATTTCCAATTAATAGTTGATCAGTTTCTTCATTATCTTATGCTAGAGGACGTGGCAGACCCATATGGGATTGGATATGTGTTATGTATATGGGGCGATTCCTATTCCTGATTATTTCTTGTAATTGAAGAAATAGTAATGTCAATTCTGTATCATTTGGTATAAATTCAGTGGTTTTATGTATTCAGTGTAATTTATGTATTACTTCTATGAGATACTTAGAGTCAGGTTCATGGAAACAGAAAATACAGTGGTTTCCAGAGGCTAGGTAAAGTGAGGGTATATGGGTTAGAGTTTCAGTTATGGGAATACATGGTAGAAATAGTTGTACAGTATTACTTGCTTTCTTTCTTTGTACTTTTAACTGTGCACCTAAAAATTGGTATGAACAGTGAGACCCTGCCTTAAAAAATAAAAGATAAGAAAATTGACATAGAAATAAGACCATAAACTTTGTTATATGTTTTGCCACAGCTTAAAAAAAAGAAGTGGGGCTGGAGAGATGGCTCAGTGGTTAAGAGCACTGACTGCTCTTCCAGAGGTCCTGAGTTCAATTCCCAGCTACCACATGGTGGCTCACAACCATCTGAATGAGGTCTGGTGCCCTCTTCTGGCCTGCAGGCATACATGCAGACAGAATATTGTATACATAATAAATAAATAAATATTTTAAAAAAAAAGAAGCAAAAAGGAGCCTTCATCTTTGCCTAAAAATGTGCTGTCCTTAAATTCTGATGACCTTGATGGATTCAAACTTAGGTTTTATAGATATTTCCTATCTATAAACATGTATTTATAGTTGGAATCAGTGAATTCATACTTGGCATTTTTTTTTTAACATTTTCTCGCTTGCATGCTCAAACTCATGCCTGTTGATTAATCCCTTATCTTTTACCTAATCATTTTTAATAAAGATTTAAACCTCTGTCAGATACTCCTTTTCATTTGGGATCATTTGATACTTAGAGTAACTATAAGATTGAATTTTGACAGTGGTATGTTCTTAAATTTTTTATTTATTATTATTATTATTTTTTTAACATTTTCTCGCTTGTATGCTCAAACTCATGCCTGTTGATTAATCCCTTATCTTTTACCTAATCATTTTTAATAAAGATTTAAACCTCTGTCAGATACTCCTTTTCATTTGGGATCATTTGATACTTAGAGTAACTATAAGATTGAATTTTGACAGTGGTATGTTCTTAAATTTCTTATTTTTAATTATTATTTTTTTCGGGGGGGGGTTCGAGATAGGCTTTCTCTGTGTAACAGTCTTAACTGTCCTGGAATTAGCTCTTGTAGACCAGGCTGGCCTCAAACTTACAGAGATCCGCCAGCATCTGCTTCCCAGGTGCTTGGGTTAAAGGTATACATTACCACTGCCCAGCTTTAAATTAATATTTAAGTTAACATAAAAATTTCCTTGTGCCAATTTTGTACATTTTGTCCCCCGCCAGTGCTGTTCTCCCTGCCTGTCTCTTCCATATTCCTTTATTTCTTCTCTGGTAGCTCCCTTTCTGTTATTATCCTCTTTTACCCCCTTTTATCCCTTAAGCTCTCTCTGTCTCCATTTTAGTTTCATGACCTACAAACAAACACGCATGCATTCTCTCTCTCACACACACACTTAAACATAGATGTCATATATGAAAGAGAACATGTATTTGTCTTTGAGTCTTGCTTATTTTTTTTAACATGGTTCCCTTTTTACCCGTGTTCTGTAAATGTCACTTATGTTTCTTTATGACTTTAAAATTCCACTGTTCGTACATTTTCTTTTCCTCCTCTCCTCTTGATGGGTACCCAGGCTGTTTGCAATTCCGAGCTATTGTAAATAGGAGAGTAAATATAGAAGGGTTTATGTGTTCTGATCATGAAAGCACTCTTCTCATCTTATCCATCCATCTATTCCAAGACCATACCTGTCTGTTCTGCAAAACTCGGACTTGTTATTTAAAAAACCATCTCTTTACTTTTCTGCCTCCTTAGCAGAGTGCTTGTCACCTGTTACTTGAAAATCCTTGATTCAAATGCTCTGAAATCTGCAGATTTTCAACAAAGTTTCAGATTCCAGAGCCTTTTAGATAGCAAAAATTTTAAGATTACGGATGGTCAACTGGCAGAGCTTACATAAATTTTCCCAAATTGGAAAAAGCTAAAAATGGAAACTTTTCTGGTCCCAGGAATTTCATATATAATTTATTTAACCTGTAGTGACTGTTGTTATTTTGTGAATGAATTTTGAATTACTGAATTCTTATTTTCACATAGAATTATTTATTGTTCATTTTGGAGAATTTGCTTTTCCTGAAGGTCAAAATCAGTAGTTTTGGTCTCCATGTAGTTTTCAGCACTAAAGTTTTTTTTATAACTATAAAGAACCTTCTAAATCAAAATTCCTTCCAAGTCAAGAGCAACAGATCTTCCTGGCCTCTTAAGGTTATGAAATATCTGTTGTCATTGTTTTTAAGATTAGGTTTGGTTACAAGGCATCAGGTACCGTGGTTAAATGAGTGCCTAACTTAGGGAAGTCATTGCAGTAGTGGTAAAGCATATGCTGGAAGAGCACATCTGTGCAGAAAAGCAAAGGTAGCGTGCTGTCTCAGTAGGGAGGTGGTTTGTGTGGATTTAAAAGACATATAAGATGTGCCCTGCTGCTCTTGAGTTTAATGCTCTGCTCCCAAACTGGTGACAGTGTTTTGGAAGATTTTGCATGTTAGTGTAAAGTGTCTAGGACCTACATAAATAAGAAAGTCATAGCCTTTGAAGGTTATGTCTGCTCCCCCATACCTTTCTCTTTCCTTGCTTCCTGTCATCCTCCAGTATATGCTTTTGCCATCATGATACTCTGCAGAAGCATATGAGGACAACCAGCTAGGAACTAAGTCCTGTGACTTAGCCGTGAGCCAGTATAAATAACTGTTCGTTTTGAGTTGTGCCAGGTGTTTGGCCCCAGTGATAATAAACTAGTTAAAGGTAGCTTAACATCTAAATTTAGTTCACAGATTTGTCCAGAATTTTATTATGCTTTTAAAATCCCAAACTTTATTTGCCTATTTATTTACTTATTTTGATTTTTCAAGACGGGGTTTCTATGTGTAGCTTTGGAGACTGTCCTAGAACTTACTCTGTAGACCAGGCTGGCCTCCTGAGTGCTGGGATTAAAAAGGCATGTACTGCCAGCCTAAAATTCCAATATGATACAGTTAAGAAGGTGTTTTGTCTGAATGAAAATTAAATCAATTTTTAAAATAATTATGTTAGTCAAACATTCAGGCAAAGTAATATGAGACTGCAATACAAGATGAACACCTGCAATCTAGAAATTCAAAATCTGAATATCCAGAACTTTGGTAATAATTCTCAAAGTTTGATTTTTGGAATGTTTTAGAATTGGGGCTTCTATGTTAGGGATAAGGGGGCGAATAAAGATGCAAATACTCTACATGAAATAGTTCAAAATCTGAAAGATATCTAACCCCAACTGTTACAAAACTGAGGTTATGTAAACATCAAAGAGGAATTTAGAGAATTATAGTAATAAGTAGTATATGAACTGTTATTTGAGAAACGTAACAGACAAAATTCAAATATAATGCCTTGAAGTGACTAGCCTGTGACTAATAAACCTTAAAAAATATTTATATCTGAAGGGTTTTGGAGGCCACAGTAGTTATTTTAACTCTTTGGTTCAATGACTTTTACTTTTTGACATTCCTTAACCATCCTGTGTCTCTCTTTCCATTTAAAATTAAGTTTGTTCCAGATCTCTCTCTGTGTGTGTGTGTGTGTGAGATTCACATTATGTTCTAATTTGTTTTATTATGTCTTTCTTAACCTCTAGGTTTATACTTGCAGCATCAATGAAACCAGTAATAAGGTCTTTTGTGACAACCTAACATCAACCTGTCTTGGTATTTATGGTATGAATCTTAGTATTGGTGTGTGTCTAGAATGACTTAACAATTAATTATGTCTATTCTAGGCGTGTCACGGGGTCCCAGCCCAGTCAGTCTTGGAAACCAGGACACCTTACCTGTGGCAATCGCCCTTACAGAATCCGTCAATGCCTACTTTAAAGGAGCAGATCCTACCAAGTTAGTTTTAAATATATACGTATGCAGTTGTGTTTGGGGGTGGGCACTGTTCTAAAGAGATAAAGACTAGTTGTTTGGGTCCTTGTAGAATTGGTTTAGCATCTTGCTTTTGAGAAAAGTTATATCTGCTTTAAGGTTTTTTATTTTGTTTTATGTGCGTATATGCATGTAAATAGGCCATATACATGCCTGTTACCAACAAGGCTGGAAAGAGGGTATTAGAGCCCCTGGAACTGGAGTGAGTTTCCTGGTATGGATGCTAAGAGCTGAAGTTGGGTCCACTTTAAGAGCAGCAAGCATTCTTACCCACCAGCTACTTAAATAATATTCAACATATATTCATTCACTAAGTACTTACTATGTGTAAGACTCTTTTTGCTTATTTTTGAAACAGGGTGCCCAGCAAGACTCTGAATAAATACTAAGGCTACTTGAAAAAACAGAGGTCTCCTGACCATGTATTATAGTAAAGAAAACATCAGAGGAGCAAATAGTTGTGTACTCATACATGTTATTGAAAAGGGAGGTGTGAGAGGGTGGGAAATTACAGTAGGGGAAAAAGACTTTTGGAGGGTTTAAGCAGATATTTGAAAAATATGGTGAAGCAAGCCATTCACATATCTAGGAGAATAACACCCCAGGACAAGGGTACTGTAGTAGAATCCAGGGTAAAGGCATGCTTGGTGTATTTGGGGGAACAGAGTGAAACATGTCTCTGAAAGGATAAAATAGGAGTGTGGTTGAGGATGCATCCAGAGAGGTACCAGATCAGATTGGGCACTGTAGGGCGTGATAAGTTGGGAATTCATTTTTAATAAGATAAGGCAAGTGGATCCCATGAGTTGAGAGGTGATGAGGTTATTCGTGTTTTTGTAGTATTCGGACTGCTCTTTCGAGAATGAGAGAGAGAGAGAGATTAGCTGAAGAAACCCAGATAAGAGATGATGGTGACTTGAATAAGTATATTATTAGCAGGGAAGGTGGTAAGTGTTGATGATATTCTAAATATATTTGAAAGCACTTATCAAGATTTGTTGAGAATAGAATGCCAAGTTTGAGGTACTTGGTAAGTGTTGTTAATGTAGACAAGTTGGTAGCTGTGTACATGATTCTGGATCTCACTGAGTAAGTGTAGACTTGAGATAAAATATTTGGTGTCCTTGGTTTGTATGTAATATACGAAGTTGGAGTTTTAAGAAGTAGACAGAAGAAAAGATCAGAGAACCAAGTCCTGATTCTGTGTTGAAAACATGAAGACCAGAATGACCAAGCATAGTAAATGGATGGAGATCAGAAGCAACAGGAGAAGGAAGGACAGAACCAGTCGAGCAGTGTCTAGAAACTAAAAGTTGTTTCGTGAAGGAAGGTATGAAGACTTCCTTATGCTGCCATTGGCATTGACAGTATAAAAGTCACTAGTGACCTTCAACCATGTAATTGTAGTGACATGGTAAAGATGTAAGGCTGCCTGGAGTGCAGGAGCAGATTATGCACACTTAGGCAACTGTTTGGAGAAAACAAATATAGATAATTCTTTGGATGTTTTACTGAGGGGAAGCTGAGAAATGGAATAGTGGCGAGGACAAATGAATCTTAGTTTTAATATGTTGACTTAAAGATGATAGAGCTGTGTGGTAGCCTGCACCTGTAACTTCACTTGGAAAGGGGAGGCAAGAGGATCAAGAGTGAAAGGTCATCCTCAGTTACTTAGTGAGTTCAAGGCCATCTTCACCTTTGTGAGAGCCTGTCTCTATTTTTTTTTCTTTTTCCTTTTCCTTTTTTTTTTTTTTTTTAATGCTAGGGACCAGGGAGATGACTTAACTTGGTAAAGTGCCTGCATCACAAGCATGAGCACTGAGGACCTAAAATTCAGATCTCCAACATCACATAAAAGCTGGGTGTGGAAGTTGGGAGGCAGTAGTGGATCTGACAAGAATTAGGAGGAAGAGTAAAGGGTGAATATGATCAAATACATTGTATATGTCTATGAGATTTTCAAAAGAGTAGTAAAAATACTACATTAAAGTGAAAGGCCGGGAATGGCAGCATACATGAGCTCCAGATTTAGTGAGAAAGGCCTTGAAAAAAATCAGGCCGTGAGCAATCAAGGAAGAAATCTGATACCAACCTCTGGCTTCCACACGCCAACCTGCCCATGCAAACAGGTCTTCCATTGAAACAGGAACGGCACATGAGAGATACAGGTTTGGCAGATTATGAGTTCAGTAGTGAACTCTGATTTTACTTCTTCATTAAAAATAACATAATCACCTAGGTGTAGGGTGAGGAGATAAACGCTGTCTATGAGAAGACAGAGGAGCGAGTGACTAGACAAGATAGAATGGCCAGCCAGGGCATGCTAAGGGAGCAGATGGGAGGCTTGGCCATGTGGTTTGGTTTTCTCTAGTCACATTCAGCTATACGTTTGTGGGAGGGAACTAGATTTAGTCAAGTCTTCTTGTTCAGCTAATCAGTTGGCAAAAGCATAAAGGAGGACTTAGGCAAAGGAGAATGTCTAATGAGGAACCTGGAAAATCAAAGATCAGGGATACAAGGCTATGAAGTTTGGAAGTGAGGTAGGATGGTGAGGAATTGAGTAGTGCTACTAGATGGAACGACCAGAGAAATGGGAGTCTGAGTCGATAAGTGCTGATTGCACAACAGGTTGTTGAGGACTGTGGCTGAGGACAGCTAAAGGACAGAGCCCCTGGAAGAGACAGGTTGAAGAACTAGGTGAGCAAGGATATTAAAAGGACCATATGGATGGATATTGAACTTAATAAAAATTATGCTAGAAATAGTGGTGCAGAGATAAGATTAGTGGTGAGTCAGGAACTCAGGATTTCAGGAAAAGAAAAGGGATCACTGAAGATGATCTGAAGAGGAGAGTCTGAGCGATACAGTGTGAATCAAGTTTCAGAGAAAGAAGCAATGAAAAGAAGAGCAGTCATTACCAATCCCAGGGGTTCAGAGGTCTTAAGAGGAGAAAGTAACTGTAACTGGTTACTGATGCTATTACTAGGGAAGCACTGTCCATACAGGTCTTCGAAGGATGGCTACCACACACAAAGAACTGTGCTTATGTGTAATAGCAGGAGTATGCCATTACAGTTTTCTATGTTTAATGTATAATTATAAGAAAGGATAAAAATACATGTATGTATGAACAGATGCACAGCTGTATGTATATGCATACATACATATACTTTTTAAAACCAGGCATACTTTTGAGAAGAGATTATTTAAGCACTTGTCCATGTCCTCCAATGTCAGGTGTATTGTGAAGATCACTGGAGATGTGACAATATCATTTCCAAGTGGAATTATAAAAGTCTTCACAAGCAACCCTTCTCCGGCTGTGCTGTGCTTTAGAGTGAAAAACATCAGCAGACTCGAGCAAATTCTTCCAAATTCACAGCTTGTGTTCAGGTTTGTGTTGTGCTTTGCTTTTAAGATTAAGATTGAAGTTTCTTTTTAGGAAATGTTTTTTCTTTATGAAATAATGTTGATTGAAGACAATGCCAAAATTACTTAGTGCAGTTAAGCAGCTTTGTGCCATCCTTTTGCTTTGTTTTGATGCTAGAGCTAGTTACTTTTCAGGGAACCTTTACACTGTTCCGTTCTTCATCTTCTAATCTTGGTTTTCCCTCATCCCACATTTTGATTGATTTCTAATAGTCTTTCCCAGGTCACCAACTGACTAAATAAAGGAAGGAAAAAGATAAGACAAATGAAATAACAAAAATGTTTCTTATACATATAGTGATCCATCACAGTGCGATTCCAACACAAAAGATTTTTGGATGAACATGCAAGCTGTCACTGTCTACCTCAAGAAGCTGTCAGAGCAAAGTCCAGCTGCTTCTTACTATAACGTAGATGTGTTAAAGTATCAGGTGAGTGTCCCATTGCTGTGAGAACCTTAAATTTACAGATAAATAAATGGAACACTTAGTTAGTGGGCAGAACACTAAATGAGTAAATATGTAGCCAAATGAGGTCCATTCCAAGAATGCAAGATTACTTTGGAATTTGAAAATCTTTTAGTAAGTTCATGACTATTTCAGCCAAAGTGATAAAGTGTTTACCATCTGTTTTTTACTCAACTACTGAGTAAATATTAATACATGAATTTATATTTAACCAGAAAACTCTAATATAGCCAGTCTTCATAAAGAAATGCTAAATCAGTAAGTTAAAGTTTGATATGGCAGACACTCACTGTTTATTAATAGCACAGAATTTAAGTGTTTCTCTGGATTTGTTAGTACTGTTACATAAGAGAATAAAATAAGTAATAGACAGAAAGTGGTGGTGCATGCTTTTAATCTCAGCACTCAGGAGGCAGAGACAGGCAGATCTCTGAGTTTGAGGCCACTCTGGTCTACAGAGCAAGTTCCAGGACAGCTAAGGCTACACAGAAAAACAATTTGCCTTGAAAAAAAATTTTTTTTTAATATAAAACTCTTAAGTCTCCATGTATCAAATACTCAATAATAAATGAAACCATAAAGTGGCTAAAATAAATTATGTACAAAAATGTATATATACATAACATATACTTAGTAAATCATTTTAATATTGAGCTATGAAAGCCATTTCTAAGTATGTTTAAAACCTGGGAGAGGGGCTGATGGAATGGCTCTGTGATTAAAAGTGCTTTTTGTGCAGTCCTCATAACCTGAATTTGATCCCGATGATTCAAGTTTAATATCTAAATTCACATAAATGTGGAATGGGAGAACTGACTCCACAGCACGACTCTAACCTTCACATACGTACGTACGTACGTACGTACGTGTGTGTGTGTGTGTGTGTGTGTGTGTGTGTACGCGCATGTACACGTGTGCTTGTATATATATACATATGCACACACACATAAAATAATAGATTTAAAACCCAGGAGGTATTTCAGAAGAGATAACTGACACAAAAACAGGTAAGTGAGTGTATATATATATATAAAGTACTGGAATGCATAAGACAGACTAAAGGGAATACTCCAAGAACCTTTATGAATCCAACTCTTAGATGTTGTGGTTAAGGCAGTAATGGTTGCTCCATCCAGAATTAAAAGGGATGTGACCACTTATTCCTGAATGTAAATTAATAGAACCTTTTAGAAGGAAGTTGTAGTAAATTAATTGGTTTAATTCAAAGTTCTTTATGAAATAATTACTCAGAAGTTTCATGACAGGCAAAGAAAATGTACAAAATACATTTACTGCAGTATTGTTTCCAGGGTACCTGAGTATACAGCAGCAGAGGAATACACTACTTTACCAGTATGTTATAAAAAAACATGTTTCATGTTCCTAAAGTCAGGGAGGATGTGTAGCATGTTGTTAACAGTGGGGAGTAAAAACACCAAGGGGTGGGCTCGGTTGCAGCTCAGTAGTTAGAGCAATAACTACTTAATCCTATACGTGTTAAGCCTGGAGCTTAATCCTCAGCAACGCTCATGCATGCATGCAGATGCTGGAAATAAATTCTCTATTTTACATTTATGTTTGAATTTTTAATAGTGTAATGATATTAAAGATAGCTTGTGTTTCTAAAAAAGACATTTATAATCAGTGCTTGCTAATTCCTG
Source organism: Ondatra zibethicus (assembly GCA_004026605.1). Classification (NCBI taxonomy): domain Eukaryota; kingdom Metazoa; phylum Chordata; class Mammalia; order Rodentia; family Cricetidae; genus Ondatra; species Ondatra zibethicus. Next base: position 79,341 of record PVIU01002072.1, on the reverse strand, counting down.
GGAATAGGACAAGGAAATGGTAAAAATGATCAGTAAATAATACTGTTAGAAAGTAAATGCTGTAGACGAAAGGAAATGGCTTCAAGGAGCCCTTTGAAAAAGGAGCTGAAGAGTCGGGAATTGTGCCATTCACTGTTTAAAGTGAATAAATGTTTGAAGTTAGAAGTGTGTTTTAGGTTTTGGGAACCACATGGTGAACCTTCTTTTCTTACAGATATATATCTAATTTCTTAAAATTCATTTATAACTAATGGGGAATCTTAGAGTCCTCCTTTGAAAGGCTTTAGACTTCATACAAATAAATTTTTAAAAATTGCCTAATTGAATGCTGATTTCTAGACACAGTGCCTAATCTATAAAGTCAGATTTTCTGCAGTTGGATCCAAGGGAACTGCACCATGGCAGTTTGCAGGTAGGCTGTCCCAGGTCCACGCACCAAGAGTGACCCTAGTGCTTTATTCTACCTAGCAACAGCCACTCTTCTTGCTGCTTAGTTGTGATTCTGCAGATTCGTAGGCACAAGTGTTTGTGTCATGAACATGCCTTGTTTATTCTTCAGGCAAAAACAGTACTTGTTTGATTCTCTTTAAAGGTATCATCAAATGGCATTCAGTCCACTCCTCTAAATCTTGCGACGTACTGGAAATGTAGTGCCAGCACCACTGATTTGAGAGTGGATTATAAATACAACCCAGAAGCTATGGTCGCACCAAGTGTGCTTTCCAACATACAGGTGGTGGTACCAGTGGATGGAGGAGTCACAAATATGCAGTCCCTTCCTCCTGCAATATGGTAAACTGTTTTTGCATTCCAGTTGCATTTCTGTTTGTCTCCAGCTGCAACAGTTCTATCGTCTTAAAGCTAACAATAATTGGGTTAAGTGCTTGCCCATGCAAATCTAATGACCTTAGTTAAAAGGTTCCTGTGAACACATGTAAAGGAGCTCTTCTGACTCCTACATGTGCCAGTGGCAAGCACATTTCTATACATATGTAGAATTTAAAGAACAATAATTATTTAATAAGGTTAAATATAGCACTTAGCCTATCTACAGGAATATCTGCTTAGTGTTCAGTAGTACTAGTTACTACCATTGCTAACCACCTCTTCTACCTCTATTAGTACTATATATAATGCAGATTCTGACAACTCTTTATAGTTATCATTAAATATAATGTTTGCCTAAGATACTGAGCCACATATACACAGGTTTCTTTCCTCTGACCACTGGAAATGAAGGAAATCTTATAATTTGATAAACTTTCATTCCTTGAGAAAGCTACAGCATTACATTTATGTATATGATATATTTTCACTAGGTCATGCCATTTAAAGCCCACACTGTAGTTTTTTTTTTTTTTTTAAGATTTATTTATTTATTATGTATACAGTGTTCTGTCTGCATGTATGCCACCAGACCAGAAGAGGGCACCAAATCTCATTATAGATGGTTGTGAGCCACCATGTGGTTGCTGGGAATTGAACTCATGACCTTGGGAAGAGCAGGCAGTGCTCTTAACCTCTGAGCCATCTCTCCAGCCCCCCACACTGTAGTTTTTATAATAAAAATACTTGAGGTACATTTATTGAGTGTCCATTTATGTATTAGATATTGTAAGAGACTGAATTTAAAGGTACTTGTTCTTATTACAGGAATGCAGAACAAATGAAAGCCTTTTGGAAATTATCTGGGATTTCGGAGAAATCAGACAGTGGAGGTAAGGGTGTGTTCCTTCTCATTCTCTGTATTGTGCTATTCTGTTTCCCCTGGCCTTAGTTGTTTTCTATGATTGATATTACTGTTACTACCTTTATTAATTAATGTGTGTGAGTGTACACAGGTATGATCAGAGGACAGCTTTTATCAATCAGTTCTCTTCCTTCCACCCTCTGGGTCCTGAGGATGAGACTCAGGTTTGAGGCATGGTGGCAAGAGCCTTCACTTGCTAGCCATCTTCGTTATTTTTTGTTTGTTTGTTTTTAAAGTATATACATTGAAATTTTCCTTCTGAAATTTCATGGCTTCAGTTCTAGGACTGACCACTAGGTGGAAGTTAATCCCGTATGTAAGAATGTACAAGCTGAGATTCAGAACACTTTTTATCCTTCCCTTAAATATGCTTTCTTTGAAGGAAATTTAACTGTTATAATTTTATAACTGCAGGATAAGTGTTTTTTGTGTTTGCATAAGAGAAATACCTAGTGGTAGAATGTATTAAAAAATAGAACTATCCCTAGGTAGGTAACTTAGATAATTGCACATAATTGAGCTTATTCTGTTCATGGGGAGAACAGATGCTTTCTGTTAGAGCAGGTCCCCTGTTTCCCTCCCCAGATGCATAGAGACCAGCTATGTTGGCATGAAGCTTGTCTGCTCAGTCTAGCTGAGAGAACCTTTCTGTTCATTCCTGTCAGAGTAAGCCAGAGATCTTCAGTTCTTTGTGGCAGTTTTAAAGAGAGACAAGTTAATTGTCTCCTCCTACTGACTGAGTCTATGTTCACCATATGGCTAGTTATCACTCCACTGTCTCCTCTGATTTAGTGTCTTTAAAACTAGCTTACGGTTCCCCAGTCAAGTCCCTAACATGAGATACCCATTGTCTCTCTTAGTTAAAAGAGACTGTGTCTTCCTAGCTAGCCTGCATTAATTTTTCTTATTGAGTGAATGCTTAGCTCTTCCAAATTTGTTCAGCTTTTTGAATGTTTTGAGCTTATCAATGGTTTTTCTCTTCTTTTATTTCTATATATAAAGGACTGTCAGCAAATCTAGATTGTCTATTCTTGTATATCTGCTGTGAGGGAGCAGATTTGTACTAGAGGGCCACACCTGAGGTAAGGTGGCTGGCCTCTAGTTCTTTTTCATTGTTTAGTACTCAGCATTTTTATTTGGTAGCTAGCTTCACAGACGGTTTGTGGACCACATTGAAATTTCTAACTTAAAACTGGAAGTAAATCAGACATCCTATGTATTTAGGCTTACAGCCAGCTAGCAAGGAAGAGAGAATATCTTGTTCCCTGTTTAATAAAACATAAGATAATTGCCAATATAACAGAAAAGGAATATATTCTCTCAAAAACAAGATTCACATTTTATATCACATAGTTAGTACTTTCCTTCTGTTATTCAGGTATGAAAATGTCTGCTCTATGTGAGGAAATGGGAGAATTTTATGAATGTGGTTTTGATGTGGTCAGTCAAACCAGATTCAAATGCTTGTTTTCTATTCTAACGCAGTACCAGAAAAGGAACGGGCAATAGTTGCAAAGCTTAAGGGGTTGCTGGGTGGCTGCTCCTTGTTGGTGCTAGTGGTGGAGCTTTCATAGAGCTGAGGTGTTGAGTGGACGCCCTTTCAGAACCGTGTGGGCAATAGTTAAGAGTCAGGCAAAAGTTCTCCACTCTGGTGTGCATCCCCTGGCATGATAGCATAGGACAGACCAGTTACTACATCTTGTTCAGTATTTCTCTGTAGTGTTAAACTTTGTATATACAGGGGATTAAAATGTCTTCTTGGTGATATTGAGCAAGGCTGTCTACTTCCCCTGACACAATGGTTTTTACCTTTCCTTTAATAGTTAGTTCCTCATGCAGTGGTAACCCCCAACCATAAAATTATTTTTGTTGCTACTTCATAACTGTAATTTTGCTATATGCTTGCTGATATGCAAGATACCTGGTATGTGATCCTGTGAAAGGGTCTCGACTCACAGGTTGAGAACCCCTGCCCTAACCAGAAACCCAGGTTAAATTAGGTTAGAAATCCTCCTGGACTTCTCCTTTATTTCTTTTTAAGTATTGTATTCTTTGCTTATGCTTTGGCTCTCCTACAGATCCCCTTTTTCTATAGCCCTAATAAACTTTTATTGTCTTGCCATTGGTCTCCTTACTTTGCATCTTATCTTGGGTGTTTCCTTGTGGTTATGTCATAAACTTCTTATTGGAGCCTGGGCCTTGCTACTGTTCTAGTTTCCTCTGCTGCTGTCCTCCCTTTGTCTCGTGTTCTCCAGATACTGTGGTGTGGATTTGATTCTCTTAAGCAGGCTGTTAAGCCTGCTAATACAGGTCCTCTGTCTACATCCCAGTACCTGCCTAAAAGGCACACCATCATGCCTAGCAGTGTTAGAACTTTCAGCAGAAAAGCATGTGTTCAGAGCATTTATCAGATCATTAGTGTCACTGATGCCCTCGTTCTGCTGCAGTCAGATGGGGACATGTGAATAAATGGTTACAGCTGAAAGAAAAGACTTACAAAATATCTATGGGGTAATGTGATGTTGTGCTAGTAAAATTTGAAAAATAAGGGTGATGCAGCTCTCCAGTTAGCTCAGTTGTTTAGAGTATGATGCTAATAAGACGAGTGAAAAATAGCGAGATTGATACCCTCCTCCCAACAGTAATAGCTGACTTTTCCTACCTTGTTGGACTGCATGATCTGGTATTCAGCACTCACTTGTCGTCCCCCTGTTCCCCATCCCTTGTGTCATGCCCCTGTGTTCCGTGTGTGCTGCCCTCATTTCTTACCTCATCCTTGTTAAGTCATTTTAACACATGAATATCTAATCAGTACACATTTCTGAACATTACTGTTAATTAAGAGAAAATAGTGATTGGAATTACTTCATAGAAGTTCAGGCTCACTGAATAGAGTTTAATTTGAAAACAGGACAATGGTTTGTTTGGTTTGCACATCTCATGCATTGGCTTGAGGTAGTTTTGGTTAGATAGCGGTTTTCAGCTTATGGGCTGCAATGACCCTTTTCTCAGGGGTCACTTATTAGATATCTTGCATACCAGATATTTACATTGCAATTTGTAACAAGTAGCAAAATTATAGTTATGAAGTAGCAGCGAAAATAATCTTATATTTGGGCATCACCACAACATGAGGAGCTGTTTTAAAGACTCATAGCATTAGGAAGGTTGAGAAGCACTGGCTTAGGTGCTCATTTAATTTTATTTGGTTTTCAATGTAGTTTACCTTTATAAGGTTTTGATTCTTTTCTTTGCAGGTTCTGGATCTCTCAGAGCAAAATTTGATCTTTCAGAAGGACCTAGCAAGCCCACAACGCTTGCAGTGCAATTCCTTAGTGAGGGAAATACCCTCTCAGGAGTAGATATTGAGCTTGTTGGCACTGGCTATAGACTTTCTTTAGTAAAGAAGCGTTTTGCCACTGGTAAGTTGGGATATTTTGAATTCTGTAGTGTATTTGTGTATGTGGGAAACACTTGTTTTCTAACAGTTTATAATTTAAAAGCATGGATTTTTTTTTTTCCCTTGCTACAACTGCAAGATAAAGACAGTCTTGGTAGAGTTACCATGATCAGCATAGCGGACTATGTAATGTGGTTCTAATGCATTGTAAACAACAGGCAGGAACTAGAGTTCTGTGTCAGTAACCACAAAGAGCAGTGTGGCCATTTAGTGTGTTTGAAACTGTAACAGTGAAGGTCTGTTTGGTGTTTTTCAGGACGATACTTGGCGGATTGTTGATAGACCTAGAATGCGGTTTTCTCAAGGGGACAGTGCGAACCTGCTACTGCATACCTGTTCTTTCCAAACACTATCTTTACTTGTATGATGCCTTTCAAACTTTGTCTTTGAAAGCTGACTACAAACATTAAATTGCACTTTCAAAGTGAGTCATTGAAAGAAATAGCACTGAAATGACCTTGTACACAGTAATGATCAAATGCAATATTCAGGAAGCACATGTGTTCAAATTGTCACTAAAATGAAGTTTATTATCTTCAATATCTGTGTTTTTAAAAAAGTTAGAATGTAGCAACAAACCTAAAATTTTAGGAGAGCAAGCACAAAATAATTTAGCTTTCCATATGTATTTAGACTCAGAGATAGCGTTGAAGTTCCATAAGTTTGATATTGAATAAATATAAACAGAACGTGAATTTTAAGTTTTGAATGTTAACTCAGAGCTCAATCTAATTGAGTTATGTGCCATAAGGTAATCAGACCAGAGTCCAAGTTGTATTCATAAAAAAAAACCTATAATCTGATTCTCATAAGCATATAAATAAAGTGTAAATGGTGTTTTATATGATTTTTTTAAAAATTCTCAAGTGCAATGTGTTTTAAAATAAGCTTGCAAAGGACAGCAGAAAAACTTACTTCTGCAGTTGATTAACTTTATAGAAGTTGTGATTGTTGATGAATTAATGCTGTAGATTTAATTTATTTTTATATGGATTACATAATGTGTGCCTTTTAAAACAATAACAAAACCAGAAATGTGCCTCTAGTCTGTGTTAATTCATGTGCCTCACTTTTTTCTCACGCTGGATCTTGTATCAGAATCATACAGTAGTCAAGCATATTTAAAAGATATTTGCAATTTTTAAAATACCTTTGGGCTGAAAAAAAAATACCTTTGGGCTGTAATTGGAAAGAAAATTCAAAATAACCAAAAGATAATTTATACTTAAAAATCCTGGCTCATGTCTTTAATGATACACTGTGGCCACTAGAAAGACAAATTAGCCTAATGGAGTATGTTTACTGGGAATAAAATTATCTTCAGATATTCAGTGTTGACCTCACTAGTAAGTGAAGTGAACAAGTGCTGAAACTGTGGTGATAAATTGGTAACTGGTATTTTAATTCTTAATTTAGCATTTCCCTTGACTGTATTTATCAAAGAGAATTTACACAGTTACTATTGTGTTGTGAATATGAGTTTTCTAGCATTCTATGAATAATTTTTCAAAAGATTGATTTTGGCAATGAGAAAAGTGCTGTCACTTGTGTTCACTTTAATGATTAGAAAATTGCCGAATTCCCATATGGTAAGATTATTTGAAGTAAAGGATTGGGTTAAGTGTTTCTTAATGTGAACTGCTCATACTTAGTAGTAACTTTATAGCAATTCTGGTTGACAAAAGAAAATGTTTTAGACAAAGGTTCATAACTTACAAGTGGAAATTTATGATAAATACCAATGTCATTTTTCATAAAAGTGATAGTTTGTGTTATAGTTGATAATTTATATAAACCACTAATTATTTTGTTAAGCTTTACAAAAGATAAAACCCCTATTACTAGACACTAAAATATCATCTTACTATACTAAACACAGCAGAGAATCTATTCTTCCACAGTATGTAATACAAAATTAGTATTTTTATATATTCATTGTTATTCCAGTTCTAAATTTAGGTTTGACTTAAGCAAACATAAGGCAGTTTATTGGAAGTTAGTCTTTACTAACTAGCAAAGTTAGAGTTTCTAACTCAAGTTCTTTAAAATGCCAGTTACAATTACCCTTACTAAAATATTGACTAAATTTGCTTTTATTGGACAGCTAATGCTTTACTATTTGAATTCTGACACTGCTAAATTCACAATGTCTGTTTTTAATCAAGTATTACCCTATGTTGAAATGAGTGGAATGGCTAACCTTGTGCACTTTCTTATCCCCATAGCCTTCATACCTAGTGTTGACATGCAAGTTTGTATTGGGTACAGGTTACAGTTTTAAAGCCATATGAGTTTATAGTGATTTTCTTTTTTCACCTAAAAGTTCACTAATGTTGTTTTTCAGATGCCCAGTAGGTTTCAGTGAGACTATCTAGCAAGCTGGTTCTTGCTGTGTACAGTGACGACTTTGTAGCTGCTTCTTTAACCAGGAATTTGTAAACAAACTCTTAACAAGTTTGGCTTTTAAGGAGTGTTATTTACTACTTTGGGTTGTAATTTGAGCACATCTATCTTCCAAAATTTTGTAAATATTTTTGATTTTTTTTTCATAAAATGTAAATTTTACATAAAAGTTGTATCCCTAATAAACATGTAATATATACTTTAGCAGTTGATTTTATGTGTCTTTGTATCCCTATTAATAGATATGTTATAGATAGGACAGTCAAGCTGAGGAAGGAATGAGCAATTGAATTTAAACTTTATTAGAATGATTTTTCCTTTTTCAGTAGTAGGGGTTGTACCCAGGGCCTGGTGGGTGCTAGGCAGGAACTCTAACACTGAGCTGGAGTTCCAGAAGGTTTTGAATTTCAGATCACCATTTTTGCTAGCATACAGATTGAACTACTAAAGGTTTATTGGTCATAGAGAAAAGTTGGTTTAGTATATATCTCTAAATATCAAAAGTGTTTAATAATGAATTATTTTTAGCATATTTATAAATATTTAAATTGATTATGAATTTTAGTAAAGACTTTTCTTGACCAGTTTTGTAGGAACTGTTGTATATAATTTAAAATCATGATGAGGCCTGAGAGGTGGCTCATTTGGGAAAGGTGCTTGTCATTAAACTTGATAGCCTGAGTTCAGTTCCCAGACCCACACAATGAAAGGAGGGAATTGACTCTCCCATGTCCTCCTCTGACCTCCATACACGCACAGTAAGATAGCAAGTAAGTAAATGTAATTTTAAAAAATCATAATGTCAGAAGTTAGAACATCAAGTCTGAAAAACAAAACCAAACCAAAAAACCCAAACCAGTGAATTTAGGAAGGAACAAAAGAATAAAATGAGAAAGGAAAAAAATTATATTAAATAGTGACAATTTTGTCAACTGTGTCATAAAAACAAGTAGCATAATTATTTAGGTTTGGTTGGGAAGCCTTGTAGCGATCACAGCACACATCCCATGGGTGGTCTTTCCATGTCTATTCCTAGGTCTGCTAGACAAGTCTGAGAGTTGTGATGCCCTACAGTCTGAGGTGGAGCCCATCCCAAAGTCCTAAGTAAATGGAATATCTTTGCTTATACAATAATTGAGGAACTTGGGCCCCTTCCATTTCATGATTTTGCTAAAAGTCTTCTTTTGGCCACCAGATGGGAAAAAAGCAAAGTCTTCATTAGGTTTTTGTATGGGTCAGGCCTAGATGTGGGATCATCTGTTCCACCCATTTTCCATGAGGTAGGCTTTGATCTTACAGCTGCAGTTGACTGCAGGAAGAGATAAGAAATGAAGTATCCCTGTATGCCCATGAGACAAACACCAAACTAGCTTCAGATAACAGTTCTCTGCTACTTACCATGTCCTTTGTCCATTTTATTAATTTTCCTGACCCTTCCCCAAACATGCATTTGATACAATCTTTGGCTTTCCATAAATTCTTGCTTTATATTGATGAATATCCTCATTTTTATGTATCTTAGTTTTTCTATACCCTGTCTTTTAAAATGATATTTGTGTGTGTGTGTGGCAGTCAGGAGACAACTTGGAGTCAGTTCTCTTATCTCTTTATTATGGGTCCCAGTGATTAACTTACATCGTCAGGCTTGCCAGCAAAGCACCTTTCCTAGCCTAGCCATCTGACCAACACCTCCTTTCATCCTTCTAGTGACTATTCCTACATGATCATTTTTGATTATTCAGAAACGATATATCTCTGGTATTCAGTTTTATCGGTTGGAAATAAAGGCTGACAAGATGAGTCAGGAGGTTAAAGCCTCAGTTCCCAGATCTCACAGTATAGGAGAGAACCAACTTCCAGAAGTTGTCCTGACTTTCATATGCTCACATCCCATCTGTCTGTCTCTTTTTCTGTGTCTCTCTCACACACACATTGGAAAATGTTTTAAACAAGGTAAGAAAAGTTTGAACTAGGCAAATAATTTGCTCATTTCATGATCTGTGAGTTATCTGTTGGGCACAGTAGAAAATTTCAGCCTTTTCCCCATGGCTGCAATGGCGGCCACAGCTCCAGGAGGAGTATACTTATATCACAGGCAGACAAGAGGCAGTTCTGTCTGCTTTTTATGTTGGGAGAGTAAAAGCTTTTCTAGAAGTTCCTGGCACCTCTTTGCTTGTGTCCAGTTGGTCAGATTATGTATGAGGCAGAGAAGGCAAGATACCTTTATATAAGATGGTTGAGAGAGAAGTCATAATGAAAAGGAACTCATTGATAGCCAGAGATGTATTACACAGGTAATAATCCTAACCCTGATTCTAACCAATCAAATCTTTGCTCTCATCCCAGTCAACTTTTTTTCTTTTGAGAAAGGATCTCAGTATATAGCTCTGGGTGGCCTGCTTTATATGTTGACCAAGGTGGCCTCAAACTCATATAGAGAATGCTGCAATTAATGGTGTAAGCAACCACACCTTGCTCCAGTCAAGATTTTAATCTGTTAACAATGTGATGTTACAAATGAGCAAGATCAACTTGAAAGTAAATATCTACTGTTTTATCTTTAGAATAGTAAATTCCTATGATCATTCTACATAGTAATTTTGATGTGATATACCCCTCTGTATGTTGTAAGTATGTTTTATTACTGTTGGCTAATAAAGAAGCTACTTTGGGCCTGAGCCAACTGCCAAACAATTATAATTAATATTAAGCCTCCAAATGATTATTTCATAAGCTGCTGCAGGGACCAGCAGGCAGGAGAGAAATCAGTCCAATGGGATTGGGCGAGATGCAGAGAAACTTCAGCTACATGATTTGAATCCAGTACTTTCCCCCCCTCAATATGTGTATCTAGTAATCACTGAATGTTTTTTCCTAGGAAAACATGATGAACAAAAAATTCACACAAAAGATACTTATTGCAATATTGTTTCTAGTATGACAAAATTGGGAGGGTTGGCCAAAAAACCTGATGATTTCCATGTAGTGAAATGCTGTGTAGCTACTAAAAATACTGCAGAGGCTGGGTCTGCTGATGCGTGCCTTTCATTCCAGAACTCAGTGGGTAAAGGCAAGTGGATCTTTGTGAGTTAGCCTTGTTGTATAGCAAGCCCCAGACCAGTCAAGGCTACAGGTTAAGACCTTGCCTCAAAAAAGAAAAAAAAAAGAAACCTGAAGATAGTTATTATCTTTATGACTGTTCTGTTGCTGTGAAGAAACACTATAATCATAAAATTACTATATCATAAAAGAATGCATATAATTGAGACTGGCTTACTGTTTCAGAGGTTTAGTCCATTATTGTCATGGCCACACACTGGCAAACATTGTGCTATACAAGTATCTGAGAGTTCTACATCTGAATCTAAAGGTAGCAAGAAGAAAAAGTCACTGCAGTGCCCTGGCTTGGGCTTTCACCCTCAGTGACACACTCCTCCAACAAGGCCACACTAATCCTTTCCAAGTACTGCCATTCCCGATGACTCAGCATTCAAATATATGAGCCTGTGGAGGCCATTCTTATTCAAACCATGACATTCTATTCCCTTGCCCCTGTAGACTTACAGCCATATCATAATGCAAAAAGCATTGATTTCAACTTCTAATGTCCCCACGATCTTTTATAGTCTCAACATTGTTTAAAAGTCTAAGTTCAGAGTCTCTTCTGAGACTTATGGCAGTCTCTTAACTGTAACCCTCAGTAAAATCAAAATAAAAAAGCAGATCACATATTTCCAACACACAATGGCACAGAATATACATTACCATTTCCAAAGAGAAGAAAGAGAGCATAGTGAGGAAATACTGGACCAAAGCAAGACCAAAAACCTGCAAAGAAAACTACATTCTGCATTTCCATGTCCAATGTCAAAGAAGTCTTCAGATCTCCAATTCCTTTTGAGCTTTGTTGACTGCATAGCTTTCTTTCTGATGGCCTGGTTCCACACCTGGTACCCTCTGGCATCTCCAACATTTTGGGGTCTCCAACACAATCCAGACTTCACTTTCACAGATTTACACAGTGGCCTCTCTGGGCCTCCATACAGGGGCATCCCTGATACACTCCTGGCCTCAGCAGCTTTTCTTAGCCAAGAAGGCAGATTCCACAACCCCTTTCTTGTATCCTTGAGTATAAAGCCAGAAACACAAGGCCAACACTGCCAAGTTCTGCTTCTTGGGGCTGGAACTTGGTCCCCTCTTTCAAATGCATTTACATCAGCTTTCTGTGCTTGATAGTTTCTTTCGCTGCTTATACTTTTCCTTAATTCCTTTTCACAAGTTGAAGACATAACTGGGTGGGCTCTTGCCCTGAGGTCACCATTTAGTGTCAGGTTTTTCTGTACACCTTTTATCTCCTTGAACACTGGACTTCCTGCCATTACACATCCTGGTGCTTCTTTTCTCTTCAAACTATATTCTTTGTATTTTTTTCTTGCTCAACTTGTTCATTTTCATTGTAGATCTACATAAGAATGACCACTAGTAGTCACATGGCAGAGTCAATACTAGGCTGTCTTGAAATCTCTACCAGTGCTATTAATCCAAAAGTTTTCAATTAAGCTTTAGGCAGCCTTTTAGGACAAGGGCAAAACACACCACTTTCTTTGCTAAAATATCATCAGAATGGTCTCTAGGCTACTTTTCTGAAACTTCTTGAGCTGGGAATCCCACAGATCAAATTACCCTCAGCATTGTTTTCCCTGCTCCAACTTTTATGGCACATTAAGCCCCTCATAAAGTGTTCAACTGCTTTCCTAATTCGGTGTCTACATTCTGCCCACAAGCAGGTCAGGCCTATCATAGCCACACCTCATGTGGTATGTGAATGTAACTGGCCCCCATAAGCTTCCAGGGAATGATACCATTGGGAGGTGTGGTCTGGTTGAAGGAAGTGTGTCACTGTGGGTCAGGCTTTGAGGTCTCTTGCTTAAACTTCACTCAGTGTCACAAACCATTTCTTATTGCCTGCCTCCAAGATGTAGGACTCCAAGCTACTTCTCCAGCACCATGTCTGCCTACATCACCATGTTATCATGATGATAAGGAACTGAACCTCTGAAACTGTAAGCAAGCCACCCAATTAAATGTTTTCCTTATAAGAGTTGCCATGTCATAGTGTCTTTTCACAGCAATAAAAACCCTAAGTAACATACCTTACTTCTAGTACCAACTTCTGTCTTCAGTGTTCTGTTGGTGTGAAGAGATATCATGACTGTGAAAACTCATATAAAAGAAAGCATTTAATTGGAGCTTGTTTACAGTTTCAGAAGTTTAGTATGGCTGGGAGTACGGTGGCACGCTGGCAGGCATGGCGCCGGAGTAGAACCTGAGTTCTACATCCAGATCCACAGGCAGCAGAAGAGAGAAAGCTACTGGGCCTAAAACCTCAAAGCCCACCCCCAGTGACAGACCTCCTCCAACAAGGCCACACCTCATCCTTCCCAAGTACTGTCACACCCTGATTGCCAAGCATTCAAATATGTGCACCTATAGGAATCATTCTTACTCAAGCCACCACAGTTACTGATACTGAAACTGCCACAATATTATCAAATAGTGATAAAGTGCCAGTTTAAATGGTATTGTTTTTGAGACAGCTGGCCTGGAACTCACTAAGTAGCCCATACTACCCTTGGACCTGTAATCCACCACCACACTTGGCCTTTTTAGTTTTTATAAGTGTATACATTGAGAGCAGATTCTTCATGGAACCCTCACCAAGCTGTTAGAACTTGTAGATGGCAGAATTTTTATTTTCTATAAATGTTTGCTGTTGTCCACATTTTATGTCTTTTTCATATGAGCACGCTTACATTTTTTTTCAATACAGGGTTTCTTTGTGTAGCCTTGGAGCCTGTCCTGGAACTCAGAGATCTGCCTGCCTCTGTCTCTCAAGGGCTGGGATTAAAGGCGTTTGCCACCACCACCAGATCCCGTTTACAGTATCTTTAGAAAATACTTTAGAAATACAGTGCAGGTTGAACTTCTTACTGATGTGAACTGCATAAAAATCTTCATAAAGCTTTCCTCCTGTAATTACCTGCTTTCCTTGGTCCTACCAGGAGAGCGGCAGTTCTTGGTGATGGTCTATTAAAATATAGTTAATCTCTAAGCGAAGGCCACAATTCAAGTGAATCAGAGACTTGAGGGCAGGAAACTGAAGCAAAGATGGTTTGTTTCCACCTTAGGTTGGTGACATGCTCCCCTGGAAAACTTGATTTTCAGTTTTCACCAAGTATGAAAAGCTGTAGGCCATGCATAGTGCCACACACCTTTAATCTCAGCACTTGGGATGCAGAGAAAGGCAGATCTCTTGAGTTCAAAGCCAGCCTGGCCTACACATTGAGTTCCAGGACAGCAAGGGCTACATAGTTGTCGGGGGCTATGCAGTCTAATCTCAGACCAACATATTGCTACCTGTCCAGCAGGTTTCCTCGGGACAAAGCGCCTGTGGAAATGGGCTCTCACTTGATAAGTAGTCCACGGGACAGTAGAAATTTGCAAAATTTGTTCAGTTTGCAGGTTCTTTCCTCGCATTATATTGTCGATTCTTTGGGCAGTTTTTATTTTTGTGAGTCACACATGCAACAGCTGCAATTTCCCCTGCAAATTCTGTTCTTTCTCAAATATTTTCCCCTAAGATTCATCAGGGGGCTAATGCTTCTGAAATCTCTCATCTGGAATTACTTGTTATAACTCCTAATCCTGGGAACTTTTCTGACTCAATAGAGACAATTAGGTACATATGAGAAAACAATACTTGAAATGTTAACCATGTCTCACAGTTATGGAAAGGAGAGTAAGATATGCATATACAGAATAGGAAAAAGTCTCAGGTGTGTGCATAGTGCCAACTGTTAAGAGTGAGTTCCCTGGACACCGGTGTGTAAATGAATACACTGATAGAACTTAGTGTGATCCAATGGGAAAAATGGACATAAAATATGGGATGGAAAGATCCATCTTTACTATACACATGAGCTTATATTGGTGGGAGGAGTACGGTATAACAAGATGGAAAAAGAGTGCCTTATCAAAGTCCGCCTTTTGCAGAGATGGAGACATGGGACGCTCTGTAGAAAAGGGAACTATATAAAAGCATAGCTTGCATCTCCTGAGTAAATTGAGACCCTAGGGACCATGGGAGAGGGTTGAAAGGGAGGGGAGAGAAAGGAAGGGGAGCAGGGAAAAATGTATGACTCAATAAAACAATTTTAAAAAAGCATATTTGCAGACAAGAGAGAATTGTTGGGGTGAATGGAGTGGTGGCTCAGTTGTTAAAGAGCACTGACTGCTTTTCCAGAGAATCCAGGTTCACTTCCCAGCCCCCACATGGCAGCTCACAACTGTCAGTAATTCCAGGATCCAACACTCTCACACAAACATACCTATAGGCAAAACACCAATAAAAATAAATAAATTTAAGAAAATAATGGTTTGGGTTTGAACATTGTTGTCCTTAAAGCATTGTACGTGTCTATTACTATTACTGCTTTTTAACTTGTAACTACAAGTAGCTGCCCCTGACGTAAGTGCTTCAAGAGCACGATGTGTCTGGCTCCATGTTTAGTGAAGCCTGCAAAAGTGCTGAACTCTGTCGAGAATAAGGTTACATAGGGGGTGAGAAAGTGTATTTGGGGAAGCATTAAGGGGAACGGGACTTTTTAGCTTTTTATAATGGTTACGATGTATTTCTTGAAATACATATTCTTTAAAAGTAGAAAATAGGAACCAGTAATAAAGCTGTTTATGTAAGCCTGATCGAACAAACTGTGTTAAAGTATAAAGACGGCTCAAGATATTCAGGGCCACGAGAGTGCAGTCCACTTGGTCAGAATTTTTCCTTGCACTGCCCCTTTCTTTGTCTCAGGACCTGGACCCAAGCCGAGGCTGGACCCCAGCACATAATGAGACCCTGTCTTGAGAAAACAAAAAGGAAGAAAAAAGCAAACTTTGCCTCCATGTCAGTTTGCACGTTCACCCTCACAGGCATATTTTACACAGCCATGTGACCAGAGCACCCAGATGCCAGTTACTGCTTGAGGTGAAGTGGCCTTTCAGCCTCTTGCTAGTTTAAAGCAGTCATCAAAATCCTGTCTTCCCATTAGTGCAGCTGCTGGCTTTGCTTCCTTAGGGCCACCTTGGTGGCACACACCGTACTTAGTGAAAGACCCCAGTCAGTTCTTCAGCTGGAGGACAGGAGACATCATTCCAGCATGTGATCCTGAGGACAGAAGTGGGCAAGCAGTTACTCGCACATTCACAGACTTCTTTCTAGTCCTTTCCTGCTGTTTGTGTGTAGATTATATGTATTTTCCCTTAGAGCAAGCGCATGTGTGTATATGCGTGTGTGTGCATATGCCTGCACACACATGTATGAGTGAACATGCCTCAGAAAAACATAAGATCCTCCTAGATACAGAGTTCAGAGTTACACACAATTGTAAGCTACCTGACGTGGGTGCTGGGAATCAAACCCAAGTCCTATACAAGAGCAGTAAAACTCCTAACCCCTGAGCCACCACTCTGGTCTCTTTATGTGTGTTTTTGAGAGTGCATCTCATTGTGTAGTTTTTACTGGCTTTGGGTTTACTGGGTATCTTAGGTTGGCTCTGACCTTACTATGTAATCTAGCCTGGCCTCAACTGTGTAGTTCAGGCTGCCATTGAACTCAGGATTCAGCTGCCTTAATCTCCCAAATAAGCAGCATGCAAGTGCTGCTACACTGGACTGTCTTACAGCCCACATTTGCAAATGAGAGAAGCTGCAAGCTATATACTGGAAACCCAGCTTCTGCAAGAGGGCATTTCCATTGATTGGCATGTATGAACAGATTTTTCTTTCTCCTGAAAGAAAAGGCATTGTATGTAATATGCAAAATATACTATTGCAAATAACTCCTGAATACAGGTCTTTCTTTTATTGGTAGGCAAACTATATGAGGAAGGGAAAGACAACCTTATGTCCTTCCTGAAGTCTTTGGGCAAGAAATACAGGAATTTGAAAATTCGAATATTTTCAAGTTCAGTAATTAGCAAGAAGTAATGTAGCCTGTCAAACATTCCAAGGCATGCAGATTTTATATGGCTTAAGTAAATTTTTCAGATATTATCTACTTTTATATAACAGTCCTAGAAATAACAACCTCTGACTTTTCATGTGAATAACTGCAAAGTGTATCACTTGGGATATCTTTGAGCAGCCAAGGAAAAATGCCTAGATATCATCAATGACTCTGAAGTCAGTTTCCCAGAAGAAACCAGGAGGGGGCTAGTCTCACACATACACTGCTGCCTTGGAAGCACCAATTGGTGTTCATGAATATTTTATTTTAGGGGGTGTGATGCCGGAGAGGATTGGACCCAGAGCTTCAAGCATCTAGTCATTTTACTGTTGACATAGATGGCTGACTCCCCCTGGAGATTTTTACTGGAAATATTTAGTGTAGGTGTGTTCTGCCTTCACGGCATTTTTCAATCCACCACTTGCAAGAAATGCCACTTCCTTGTCTTATAACCAAGGTGACTTGAAGTTTCCGAAGCTTTGCTCTGTCTTTTGAAGGTCTAGAAATGTATAACCTTGTCGACCCAATACAGCATAGTTCTCGCTCAGTCATGTGCTCTAGGCACAGAGCCTGTCATTACTGGGTATGGTGAAGGGCATCTTTTAAATGTGAGATAACTTCTTGGCAGTGGCCATTTAGTGGAACGTGGCAGTCCTTACCCCTGTGGTAGATGGTAAGATTAAGGAAATGGTCACCTCTAATGACAGCCTACTTGTGCTGTTCCCAATTTAATTAAAAAAACACCCTAGCTTGCCTTCTGTGTTCATTGCTACATGCAAACTTAGTTCTAAGGTGCCAACCTATACAGATAAACCTTGTGTGACAATTCTAGGGAAGTAATTTTAGAGACAATGCTAGGAAACGGTCTTGAATCTTAATAGAAGCACGGCGATGCTCTAAAGTTCACCCATGGAAACTTCTAAAGGCTCTCTTGCCTTGCAACACTGAGAAAGCCCTACAACCTGGCATTGTCAGATGTCCAAAGTATCCTCTTTGACTCTTCCAAGCACCATTCTTATGTACTCTTTGATTTCCAATAGTTGTGTGTGTGTGTGTTGTTGTTGCTGTTGCTGTTTTCAAGACAGGGTTTCTCTGTGTAGCTGTCCTGGAACTCAGTCTGTACACCAGGCAGACTGGCCTGAAACTCAAGAGAGCTACCTCCCTTGGCCTCCCTTAGTGCTGGGATTAAAGGCATGCACCACCACTGCCTGGCTCAATCTCCAATTCTTTAGTCCAACAGAGTCATCATTAATTCCGCTGTACTCTTTAATGCCCTAGGTTCAGCCCATCATGTTCTCCTACCCCACCTAGAATATCTGCCTCTATGCCTTCTTCACTGGCATTCAAAATCCTACATAAAAAGATTCTGTGTTTGTGTGCAAGCCTGTAAATCCACGTGCCCATATGTGGAAGCCAGAGGTCAATGTTGGGTGTCTTCCCCAATTATTCTTGTTCTTATTTTGAGACAAGATCTCTCCCTGAACCCAGAGATTACCAGTTGGGCTAGACTGGTTGGTTAGCCATCAAGCCCCAGAGATCCTGCAGTCTCCACCTCTCAGTATTGGGATGAGAACTTGGGTCTTAATGCTTGTGTGGCAGGCACTTTACCAACTGAACCATTTTGACCTTGAAAAAAAATTTTTAATGGAATAAAAAGAATCCTATAATCTTCAGAATTTTGCAGTGACTGTACTGTATCTTAGAGTTTCTGTTATATGAAGAGATACCATGGCCTAGACAACTTTATAAAGGGCATAAATGATGATCCAGGGAGCTCTGGAGAAGGACGGGAGGGTGGAAGCCCTGAATGAGCAGCTAGAGATAAGTAGAATAAAATGATCATTCATAGTAAGAGCTAATTATGTAAATTCATTTATAGACTTAGCTTTTGGAATTTCCATGACCTGTGCCCCGTTTGGATCCTGGCACACCTGGCCTGTCTTCTTCACATTGATCAGGGCCACCAGGTCGGGTTGGCTGACTTGAGATGGTGACTTCTACTTTGCCTGTTGCTTGGAATCAGGCTGCCACCTGGTTCTGTTTCCATTTCTTATCTCATTAATGGAATTTCAATTATCTTCCTTCCAGAAAATATTCTTTGAGCACCTAGATGGCATGTCAGGCACTTTGTTATGTGTAAGGCGACATCAAAATTAGCAAATCTGAAAGGGGACATTACGATTAACAAATTTGATGTGTCTCTGCCTCATGGAGTACACTGGTTTTCACACAAAGAATTGTGTTAAGTGGGCAGGTTGGATGGCTGCTAAGATTAAAACAACGTTTTGAAAAAGAATCCACTATTTAGTCATCAGTTCCCAGCTTTAGTCTAACCACCAAGTCACCAAGGAGCAGATCTGTGTTCTGGAGAGTCTCCTCTCAGCTAGAGAAAGTGAAAGACTCATTATAGGAGCTTGGCTGCTTGGAAGGACAGCAGGTCTGGATGCTCATGCTCCAAGGAGAGATGTTCCCCACCTCCAACCCTAAGACAGTCCTGCTGAACAGGTAGCCAGCTTTTTGGATGACCTCTAAACCTATTTTTAAAAAGCACATACCTCTTTGTTCATGTCAAAGTTGACAGATTTTTGTCATAAGTTCAAACAAAAGCATTTAGACTATGGCATGTTGTATATGCCCTATTTTGTAATGTGTCCTGGTGTTGTAAGTCCTGGCATTCTATCATCCAATGCTCCTGCTTTTAAAGATGGCCAGCTGGATAAGCATTCCTTAGTGATTTGGTAGTGTTAAAAATGCTCATAAGCTACTTTAAAATTCTGAGGTCTGTGGTATTTTGCCACTCAGGTGACATGGGACCTGAAGGGACGTGAGGAAGTTAGCTGACACAGCCCAGAGGCAGCATCAACAGGCATTCTGCCAGTCTGAGACTCCGGTGGCTGACAGAACATCTGAGACTTTGCTAACTATCATTTTTATTGGTGAAAACTGGCCTATTAATAGTAAATGGCATGTGAATGCTAGCAGTGGGTTTTCCTAGGGCAATCAGGTAGATCAAGACATGCGCATTGGCTTTAGAAATGCTCCTTACTCTGGAATGACGGGATGACCTTCATTTTCCAGCAGGCTGACTGAAAAGGAAGAGTTGGTGTGAAGGCATGCTACTGTAGTCAGAGCTTCTCCAGGTGTGAGACAGAAGGGGGACCCAGAAGTTGGAGGCCAGGATGGGGCCTTTTCAAACAAACTAAGACACAGCAAAAATATCCCAGGTGTGTGTGTGTGTGTGTGTGTGTGTGTGTGTGTGTGACAAAGTTTGATGGCCCAAAGCATGGGGAGTATGAGACTAAGTTCTGGAATGTTCAGCTAGCTGCCTCTAGACAGTTGTTGGCAAGCTGCTGTATAAACTACTTTGTAATTGTTGGGTAATATTTAATAAAGGCCTGTGTTTAATAGGACTTGATCTGTTTGAGGTGTTGTTCACACCCATCATTGAGATTGTGGGCACTAGGTAGATTTTATTTACTGCAAGATATTTTTGGTTGCTACTGAAAGTCTCCTGACATGGACACAGTCAAGTTATATTATTATTTCATGACAACAATGATCGCTTTTTAATCATTCAGATTATTTAATATGTTTCAAGCATGGTAAATTTTTATATCTATGTATTTCTTTGGCACAGACTTTTTTCTGATGCATTATTTTTGTAAGTTTGTTATTAGTTATTTTATAATATTTCTTTGAAATACATTTTATTTTGCAAAGTAAATCAAATCATGCCTATATTCTACATATCTTTCTTTATAGCCATTTTAAACTTCTTTGTAAATGTTGGGTCCAAAGTATTAAAATACTCTTGCATTACATGGTCAGTACAAATTATGAGTAGCATAGTTAATCAGACATTGATAACACATGTTGGTAGTCACTAAGCACAAAAGTGAACTTTTATTGAAAAGTTCTCCTTTGATAAAGGAGATGAGGACTCTCAGTGAATAACTAGTACTAAAAAGGACCAGTGAAAGAAACACAGTTTGACCCTGAAATCTGAGCCATTTCTGCCCCTGACCAACTGAAACACAAAACCAACCATTCCCTAAACAGGAAAATGGACTAATCCCTGAGGACTCTGACTGTGAACCCAGAGCCAGTGAAGAAAAAACACCCAGGATCTGAAACCTGAGTCAGTGAAAGAAACACTTTATCCCTGAACCCAGAACCAAAGAAACACACCCTGACTCTGAAACCAGTGCCTAAGAAACACACTTTGGCCCTAGAATCAGAGCCAGTGAAAGAAATATGACCTGGCCTTAAGATTAGAGCCAAAAGGCTAAAAAGGGCCAGTGAAATAAACACAGTTGGACCCTGAAACCAGAGCCATTTCTGCACCTGACCAACTAAACTAACCAATCCCTGAACAGAAAATCTTCTCCCTGGGAAAACTCTGCCCCTAAGAAGCCCTGTATAAACCCCTTTGCCTGTTCAGATGCAGGCTGCCCTTTCCCACCCTGGCAGAGGCAGCCACTCTCCTGGACTCCTCCTTCCCAAATAAATCTCATTCTTAAAAGAGTCTTGGATGAAGATCTTCATTTGCCTGTACAGAACAGAAGAACCTCGCTAAGACATTCCTTTAGGGGTATTGAGCAGAAAAACCTGGCTGAGACATTCCCTTAGGGGGACTGAGCAAAGCCTAGCAGAAAAAGGAACTTTTCACTGGAGTTGGAAGAGATTGCTATGTTTCTGCCGGGGCTTCCTTTTTTTTTTTTAATATTTATTTATTTATTATGCATACAGTATTCTGTCTGTGTGTATGCCTGCAGGCCAGAAGAGGGCACCAGACCCCATTACAGATGGTTGTGAGCCACCATGTGGTGGCTGGGAATTGAACTCAGGACCTTTGGAAGAGCAGGCAATGCTCTTAACCTCTGAGCCATCTCTCCAGCCCCTGGGGCTTCCTTTTTGAGCAGAATGTAGCAGAAGTAACATCTCGGGCGGCAGAAGAAGCAGATGGCTCTGCTAGGACATTCCCTTCGGGGAACAGAGGAAAGCTGAGCTGCACTGGCTCTCTCTAGGAGAGGAGCAGGATTGTTATATCTTGCGGGGAGATCATCCCTCACTGCACCCCAGCTTCAGGTAGCCTGGCTTTTCTACAAATCAGGACACCTTTCCCTCCAGGGCTGAGCTGTCCTATTGCGGCTCGAGGTATAGCCTGGTTTCTGGATAACTCAGGATATCTTTGCAGCTCCAGATCTGTAACACATTCGCTTACACTATGGGTATAATGGCTAATGAACGCTTCCTGTCCACATAGACAAACACAATAGAAACTTTTATTACACTGGGATTTTTGTTTTTGTTTTTCAAGACAGGGTTTCTCTATGTAACAGTCCTGGTTATATTTGGAACTCTCTTTGTATACCAGACTGGCCTCAAACTCACAGATATCTGCCTGCCTCTGTCTCCAGGGTGCTGGAATTAAAGGAGTCATGCCCGGCACAGTGACAATTTTTTATTCTTTGGATTTTTCCACAATATTTTTTCTTTTTTTTTTGCCAAAAAAAAATCACATCATGATTTTTTTATATATAAAAAATGATTTGTTCTGACGCATCAGCTGAACATCCCCATCTATTTACAATGCAGGCTGATATTTAGAAAGCCATTGGCTCTTGGGATTGGGCACTGCACAACTCACACACAGCACTTACAAGTCCTGCTCTGAGACTCCCAGCCCTTTATTTCTGGTGATGTGAACCAAGTGGAGTCAGGGGGATTAGGGCTTTGAGTCTAGCCAGGCCCAAAGGTGGAACCAGTTTAGGAATGAGTTCTCTAAGGAGAGAAGGGTATGACAGACCCTTCAGAACCACCTGTGTCATGGACCCTGGGGGAGGCTTCAGACCCATGGGTTCTTAAGGACTGGTGCTTTATTTAGCTCTGTGATGAGTCTGGCAAATAATTTGCAGCTTGGTGATAGAGGGGTAGGGAGAATGAATTGTAGCCACATGTAAAAGAACCCCACTGAGGATGGAGAAGGCAGTAAATCACCTGTTGGTGATTGGAACCACCCAAAGAGCCCTCCTTAGATTCTTCCCTGAATTGTTGTCCACGGTAACTGGATACAAACTCAGAAAGGGGAAGATTGTTGCCCCAGAGTCAACAGTCTCAACACTTTCCATTACAGAGAATTTTGTTGTGGTTTTGGCAAAAGGCATAATATAAAATGTACTATCCTGTTTTTTAGTTCACAGTTCAGTGTATGAAACATGTTCATAATGCTGTGCAGCTGGCACTACTACCTTTATCTATAATTCATACAGTCTTCAAAACTATACCCATTAAGTGAAATTTTCCTATTGTCTTTGGTCCTGGTAGCCACTATGCTATGCTCTGAGTTTGATTATTCAAAGTGCCTCATTTAGGTAGAATCATACACTAGTTTGTTGGTGTCCAGCCTCAATGGGGTTCAGACATTCCAGGGTAGGAACATGAGGATTAGAAAAATTAAGCAAAAGAAACAGAGAAAAAACCCCAAAAACAAAGGATAGCATCAGGAAAGAAATTCAGTGAATACTGAGATCTGAATATGCCTGCATTTATTTTCCATATGCTGATATACCCCAATCCAAAAGGGGAGAAGAAGGCAAAAGACTACTTTAACATGACACAAAGGACAAACAGAAAAGTTATTTGCTTCAATACTTGAAATATCAAGCAATATATCCTTTATTTAGTTAAGTATTCTTGCTGGGTGGTGGTGGTACACGCCTTTAATCCCAGCACTCGGGAGGCAGAGGCAGGCGGATCTCTGTGAGTTCGAGACCAGCCTGGTCTACAAGAGCTAGTTCCAGGACAGGCTCCAAAGCCACAGAGAAACCCTGTCTCGAAAAAAAAACAAACAAACAAAACAAAACAAAAAAAAAAAGGTATTCTGTTGTTTAGGCAGGACATATAATGACTACACCTTAGACCAAACATTCTGAAGGCAGCCACTCTCTGGGTCAAACCTCCTGTCATATCCTTGAAGGAGCAGGAATAGGCTTGAATTCTCTGACCTTTGGTCTAGGTGGAGCAGATCCACCTCTATGGGCCATCTTAATATCCAAAATACCAAGCAACCACACCCTAAGTCAGTATATCTTGTTTGTAGCCACTCCTTAAGTCAGATTTCTTGCCAATAACTTTGAAAGAGCAAGAGTAGGCTTAAGCTCTATGACCTTCAGTCAAAGTGGAGTGGACCTACTTCTGTGGACCCCCACATATATCTCCCTTTTTAATTTATTTAGTAAAGCCTGTACTTTTGCTACAGGACAGACAACTGTGCCTGGCTTAGGTGACCTTCTTCCACTTTCTAGACTTACCAATCATTGCTACATATATTCTATCATGTATGTCCTGTTTTAGGTTGCCTGGAGGGAAAAAGATCTTATCCATTATTGACTTACAGCCTCTGTAAATAAAGACTTAAGGGAGAGTGCATCTCTAGGCGCTGTGCACCTCTGAGCCAACTTTCTGTCAAGAGAGTTCACCAGCAACTAGATAATCATATGCAAGTAGATAATGCTTTGCTCCTATGGCCACAATATCTCCTAATAAAGGAGTGGAGGAACCAAGATGGGATGGTCTTTTTAAATTGGTCCAGGATGCCTTTAACAGTTTTTAGCTGTATCAAAATCCAAATTTGTGTTTTTGGGTTTTTTTTTTGTTGTTGTTGTTGTTTTTTCAAGATTGAGATTCTCTGTAGCTTTGAAGCCTGTCCAGGAACTAGGTCTTGTAGACCTGCTTCTGCCTCCTGAGTGCTGGGATTAAAGGCATATGCCACCACCACCCAACTTCAAATTTGTCTTATTAAACATATAAAATCTAAGGACTTATCATGTCTAATTTTTCTCAGACAAGTTCTAATCTTTTTTTAATCAGTAACATGTTCATAGTGAACTAAAGCAGTTACAAACATTAACAGGTCAATACCATAATTCTAGTGTGGAAATTAACAACAAACACACAATTTGTCCAATCACAATTCTCTGAAATCCATTCTAATCAAAAGACAAGAAGAGGTTTCTGTGATGGGTGAGCTATGAGTCTTTTTTCTCTCTTATAGTCCAATTATATTGTTGCTTCTAACTTTTAAAGATAAGTTCAAACTGTCCCAGTCCCTGCATAGCAGAAAAAACTTTTATGCCGTTCTTCCTTATCTCTGAAGAGGGGCTTCAGTCACTCTTTGCCTCCATAATAGTGTTCCATTGCTTTAACAAGTCTCTTTCCCCCAGAGGGGAAATTTTCTGAGGTCTCAGTTCTTAGGTCCTTTATTTCAACAGACGATTGAATACCATACTGGCAAAAATGAGTTCTGTGTCCCAAAATATAGTATAGATAAACTGCCAAATATTCAGTTAGCATTCTTGGGCCATCTCCAAAGTAAATAGGACTCACTAAGGTCTGTAAGTTTGTGCAGTAGGTCCACCAAGAAGCTGGGATTTGCCAACCATTACCATGGTCTTCCTTCCCTTCTTAGACTGCAACGTGACATTAGAGGGTCAGGAACGCAGGTTCAGCAGTCTCACTCTGTATCTTCTGTGTGGTGTCACCAGCAATACGATGCCATCAGACATTCTAGAAGCCACCATGCCTCATTCATCTCCTGTGAAAAAACAGAGACAAGCCTTCAACCCCATAATTAAACAAGGTCAGGTCCTTTCCATAATCCAGTGCAAGGGTTTTTCCATTTTGATTTAGCAAAGGCTGCCCTGGTACCATCATGTCAAAATCTATCCAGAGTAGATTGCTTATGGGTAACCACATTCAAGAAGTTTAGAGTAAAAAAGGCATGATTTAAAGCATTATGTAGTGACTGAAAGTATAATCCCCCCTTTTTTTTCTTTTGAAGTGTGTTTTCAGGGAGGCATGGGCACACTCCACAATTCTTTGTCCTTGAGGATTATAAGGAATACCTGTTTTATGTTTGATATCCCATTGGGAACAAAATTGCTAAAATGCTTTATTAATATATCTGGATTCATTTTCTGTCTTTATAATTTTAGGGATTCCCATATATGAAAAACACTTTAAGCAATTAGTTATCACATACTTAGTGGCTTCTCCAATCTGTGCAGAGGCCATTAAGAAACCTGAATATGTATCAATTATCACAAGCACATATCCTGATTTGTCAAATTCTGCAACATGAGTAGCATTCATTTGCCATAAATGATTAGGAAGCCAGCCTTGAGGATTTACTCTCTGATAAGGTACAGGTAAATATTGTGGGTATATATCATATTGCTTAGCAATCTGGTGAGCAATTTCTCTTGTTAATCCAAATTGGTTTCTTAAACTTCTGCTATTTTGATGATGTAAAGCATGTGATTGCTGAGCATGCTCAACCCGAGATAAAGTGGTCAATTGAGTAAGTTTTTCAGCTAAAGTATTACCTTCAGCCAATGGCAATTTTCTTTGATGAATGGCATTTTGAATTTGCAGAAACAGCATTTTAATTTATTACTAGTCCCAATGCAAGCAACTGTTTCTATCACCTGAAGAGCTTTAAAAATATAGTGACTGTCAATATATAAATTAAATGCCTTATCTGCAAAAATCTGGAATACTACAGCAACAGTTCACAGCTCAGCTATTTGTGCTGAGGCCAGGTTTGTTTGTATTACATATCCTTTACCATCAATAACATTTGCTGCTCTTCCATTGGAAGAACCATCTGTAAAATTAACCTAGCATCCTTTAAGGGATCCTTCATTATAATTTTTGGGAAAATAAAGGAATGTAGTTGTGGGAATTGCAGCAATTGATCAGCTGAGAAAATATTATTAATCTGGCCTTCAAACTGAGCAAACACAATTGCCCAAGAATCACTATTTTGAAATAACCAATCAATCTATTACTTACTATAAGGAACATTGACCACATTCGGTTTCCTACAAAAATGAAGCTGGATCCCATCCAGATTTTCTGTACTAAACAAGTTACTGCTTCAAAATAAGGGTTTAATATCTTGACTGGCAAAACAGGAAGGTGTATCTATATAAGCAGACTGTTTTGCCACAATACCACTGTAGGAGTAAATTTTGTACATAATATACATGGTTGCCAAGGTTGATCATAATTAATATACCTACTGTTTCTGTATTGCATATTCCACCTGTGTCAGTACCTGTCTAGCAGTGTCTGTAAGGTGTCTGGTGGGATCTGGTTCACTGCTCCCCTTAAGAATTTCATTTAGTGACTCAAGGTCTCCCATAGGGAATTTTAAATAAGGTCTCAGCCCCTGAATATCTCCTAACAATCTCTGAAAGTCATTCAGAGTCTATAGGCTAATTTCCAATATCTGAGGCTTAATTTCTTTATGACAAAACATATGACCTAAATACTGGAAAGGTGGGTGCCTCTGCACTTTCTCTGGGGGAATAACTAACCCTACATGGGTAAGACTCTGCTGAAGTTGTCCATATGACTCAAGCAAAACTCATTTATTTTCATTGGTAAGCAAGATACCATCCATATAATGGATAATATAAACTTGTGGAAATTGATCTCTGACATTTTGTATAGCCCGAGCCACAGATTTCAGACATAACATAGCACTGTTTGCCATACCCTGAGGCAAGGCGTTCCAATGATACCTTCTCATTGGCTCTTTGAAATTAACTGATGGGATACTAAATACAAATCTTTGAAAATCTTTTGGTGCCAAAGGGATGGTATAGAAACAATCCTTTAAACTAAAATAATCTTATAGGTGTCTTCTGGTATGGCTGTAGGGAACCCAGGCTTTGTAAAGCCCCCATCAGTAGCATGGTCTCATTAACTTCTCTTAAATCTTGTATTAATCTTCATTTTCCTGGTTTCTTTTAATCACAAAAATAGGAGAATTCCAGGGGGAATTGGATGGCATTAATGTGTCCACTATCCAACTGTTCCTGTACTAACTGCTGGGAAGCTTGTAATTTTTCTTCTGTTAGAGGCCACTAATTTACCCATACAGGCTTGTTACTTTTCCAAATAATTGGGTCTGCATGAAATGCAGGCTTTTTAGTTTAATTTTTCTAAAATTACCCTAAGCCGGCCCTGGGAGGCCTTTTGCTAGATATGACAGGATCAATCCTTCCCTCAATCTCCTTGTCCAGCCCTTGATTGGGTAACAACTCTTGCTGGAATTTTTGATTAATAATAACTGTGTTGGAGGAATATAAATATACCCCCATTCAGGACATAATGTCTTGGCCCCACAAATTTACAGGTAAATGAGGAACAATGTATGGCTGAAAAGTTTCTTCATGACCCCCTCCTTCTCTCCAGTAAAGCTCATTGCTACTTTGTTCAGAATTTTGAGTTTGACCAATCCCTTGTAACTGTGTAATAGTCTCTGTTTTAGGCCACCTTGAAGGCCATTGACTGGCAGTTGTAACAGAAATATCCACACCAGTATCCAGAAGACCAGAAACACCTTTTCCATTTATAAACAAAGTGAGTTCTGGTCGATGTGGACCTATGACTTGTAGCCAATAGGCATCAGATTAACCAAAGCCAGCCTCTCCTCTCTTACCTCCCTTAATTTGATTTCTAATTTGCACCTTAGGAAGTAAAATTAATTGTGCAAGCCTCTGGCCTGTCTTCACCACAGAATTCCATTGGGTGAGTGAGTCATAACCTTAATTTCTTCTTCAAAATCACTGTCAGTGACTCCAGGAGGAACAAGGATCCTTTGCACAGTGGTTCTACTTCTATCTGAATAACCCTATGGTACCTTCCAGCAAAGGCCCATAAACCTCAGTAGGGGAGAGCTTGCATCCTGGTTCTATCCTATGTCTCTGTATTTCTTCTGTATCTCTGTTTCTCCTTGATTTTTCTAATCCTCACACTCCTACCCTGGAACATGCAAACCCTGTCGAGGCTGGACCCTGACAGATGGCACCCCAGCGTGTGGCTACAACACTAGGTCTCCTTTTGCGACTGGCTTCTTTTTACTTTGCATCACATCCTCAGAGTCCATCCATGCTGTGGCACGCGTCCAAGTTCCTTTCCTTTTAAATGTTGAATACCAGTTCCTTGTATGTGTGAAAAGTGTCTACCAAAATGGAAGTGCTATGTCAGACCCTAATGAAATGGAGCTGTGAAGAAAGAACCTTCACGTGTATGTCCCTTAATGAGAGCTGCCACGAAAGATTTTCCTAAGGGAGCAGAATCCCGGCCTGAGGAGGACCAGTGGCTGCCACAGCTGGTTGTGGTAGAGAAGTACTGCCCCCCAGAGAGGAGAGTGCTTCCTTTGCAGTCCTAAGTTTATCCCTTTGAGGGGAAGAACAAATCCTCTGAAAATTTAAATAGAAAGAAAAAAGAAATGTACATTCCAGAGTCCTGCACTGGGAAAACTCTGTTACCCCAGTTCACCCAGCTTCTGGACATTGGCAGTAGATCATCAGGGAAGGGGCTTGGAGCATTTGTATCCTTAGGAATACTGTTGAGGGGTGGGGTGTTGTGATTTGCTTTCAACAGCACAATCCTCAAACCCACTGGATCCAATGGGTCAATCTCCAGAAACATCTAGATGATTAACTTGTTATGCACAGCAGATTCCCTCCTGAACACAGAACTGTGGATATGAACATGAAGCCACTGACAGGAGACTGTGGCCAGGGAGTTCCTGTTCGCCTAAGCCTGGACCAAGCTCCAACAGTAAACAAATCAGATCTGATCATGCCTGAAACCCAGAACAGATGAAAGTGGTTCAGAGGCAAAGTCAGCCGTGGCTCGAAGAGCATGCACTGAAGGAATATGTGGCAAACACCAAAGCTACACTGTGAGATACAATAGAAGCATCAAAGAGTCGTGATTCCGAGAATGCATTCGGTTACTTGGAGGAGATGTGTCGATTCTCAGGATTTGTTTTGAAACCAATTTAATTTTGTGTAGACAGAGCTGTTTTTATTAAGAATCTGATCCAGGGTCTGGAGAGATGGCTCAGTGGTTAAGAGCACTGGCGGCTTTTCCAGGGTTCAATTCCCAGCACCTCTATGGCAGCTCACAAGTGTCTGTGACTCCAGTTCTAGGGGATCTGACATCTCACACAGACACACATGCAGGTAAAAACCCAATATATATAAAACAAATAAATAATTTATTTTAAAAAAGAATCTGATTAAGGAGGTAGACAGATGGCTCATTGGTTACAGGTGTGGACTGCTCTTGTGGAAAACCGAATTTGGGTTTGACTTGCTCCACAAAAAATAGAACCTGGCAAGTTAAATAAATGAATGCTAGATAGAAACTCACAGGCGAATGGCAATCAGCAGGCAGAGACAGGGGTATCGGTGAGTTCCAGACCGGCCACAGCTACACAGTGAGATCCTGTCTTTAAAAAGTAATGGCACATGCATGCGATAACAGCTAGGATAAAGGAGGCGATGGATTTGAGGGAGACCAGGTGCTGTCATATAGGAGGGTCTGGGGGAAGGGGTGGGAGACAGGTTGTAACTAAATTATAATCTCAAAAACAACATTCATGGATGATTCCAGCACCCTTGTCATGCAGCTCTGAGCCACCTACATCTCCGGATGTAGGAGAGCCAGTGTCTTCTGGCCTCCTCAGACATTTGTACCCACGTGGCACACACACACATGCACATAAAACATCTTTAGAGAAGAGACTATGATCAAAATTAACTGTATGCATATGTAAAATACTCAAAGAATAAAAATGAAAAAGCACCATTAAACAAATTAAGCACCATTATTTTACTTGCATTTTTTTATTAAATGAATTAAAATGTTATTTAAAAATAGAACTCATAGATTATATTGCTAAATTTAAGTATTTAAACATGCTTTTAGTTAAACATTTTTTTGACATATGATATATTCAACTTATACTTTCCCTTCCCCAACCCCTCCCAGATTCTTCCACTCCCCAACTCTACAGCCTTTCTTTTTCTACCTCTCTCTTTAGAAAATAGGCAAGCAAATAAACAAAACCAAAAAAGCCCCAAAGGAAACACACACACACACATACACAACTACAAAATTAAAAGGTATAATATACAAACAAAAGATCAATAAGACAAAAAAAAACCCAATAAACAATGAGAGACACAAAGTCTACAAAAATACCATTGAGCTTGTTTAGTATTGGCCAGCTATTGTTGGGCACTGAGCCTATCTTGAAGGGTGGTTAATCTACTCAGTGAGACTCTATTAGAGAAAACTAATTTTTCCTTTGCAAGCAGATGTCAGTTGGGGACAGCCTCTTGGTAAGGAGTGGGAACCCATATCTACTTCCCCTTCTGAGTGCTGGGACCCCATCTGACTTGGACCTGTGCAGGTCCTGGGCTTTCTGCCACAGTCTCTGTGAGTTCATATTTGTTCCAGTCCTGTTTGTCCAGAAGACACTATTTCAGGGTCATCCATTCCCTCTGGCTCTTACAATCTTTCTGCCTCCTCTTTTGCATAGCTCTCTGAGCCCTGATTGGAGGGCTTTGACAAATACATCCTATTTAGGGCTGTGTATTTCAAAGTCTCTTACTCTTTGCACCTTTTCCAGTTGTGGATCTCTGCATTAGTTTCCATCTACTGCAAGAGGAAGCTTCTCATATGATGTCTGATCTATGGGTATAGATATAGCAGAATGTTATTAGGAGTTGTTTTATTGATAAGTTTCTTTAGCAGAACAATGGTATTTGGTTTTCCCCTAGGCCCATGGCCTATCCAGTTTCAGGCCACCTGAGCAGTGTCAGGCATGGGTTCCATCTTGTGAAGTAGGTTTTAAATTTAATTAGAGTGGTTGGTTACTCACACAATGCTTATGCCACTATTGCATCAGCATGCCATGCAGGCAGGTCACTATTGTAGATTAAAGTATCAGTAGCAGGGTTGTTGCTTACATTTTTCCTTTGATGCATGCAGAGTGCTTTCCAGTACTATTAGTTAGGAGTGAGGGTTAGTAGGGGTGAGGGCTCTAGTTAGGCACCTGTATTAGTCAGGGTTCTCTAGAATAGCAGAATTTACAGAAAGAACATCTCTCTCTCTCTCCATATATATATATACATATACATATACATACCTATATACACACACATCCATCCATCCATACATACATACATACATATGGGACTTATTAGAATAACTTACAGGCTGTGATACAGCTAGTCCAACAATGGCTGTCTACAAATGGAGGGTCCAAAAATCCAGTAGTTGTTCAGTCCATGAGCCTGGATGTCTCAGCTGGTCTTGGAATCCCAAGAAGAAGGCTCTAATGCCAGTGAAGGAATGGACTTGCTTGTGAAGCAAGTGCAGGTAGACAAAGAGTGAAGCCTCCTTCTTCCACATCCTTATATAGGCTTCTAGAAGAAGGTGTGGCCCAGATTAGAAGTGAGTCTTTCTACCACAAAAGATCTGGATTAAAGGTGTGTCTTTCCACCTCAAAAATCCTAATTAGAAGTGGATCTCCTCACTTCAAATTAAGCTAAAGTCTTTCACAGGTGTGCCTTTCCATTTTGGGGTCTAGTTCATTCCAGTCGTAGCCAAGTTGACAACCAAGAATAGCCATCCTAGCACCAGTTCCACCTCTCTGTGTTCAAGTAAGATGGTCTTCAGTCATACAGCATTGCCATTAATTTGTGGAGAGAAACCGATAGCTCCGGCAATAGCCCGAATTGTTTGGGAGTTTCAGTCAGGCCCCCGTGACCAATGACTCAACTAGATGGAACCCATTCTGGGCACTGGAGGTTTCCATTGGTAGTATAAGATATCTAGTTGGGACTTTGTTGCCCCGTTATCAAGTGGCTCCATTTATATTTCTTCCATATATGTATATATTCTTCAAAGCCTCTGTGTGGGACACTTGTACACTGTGTGAAAGTGTATTGCTGTGATTGGTGTAATAAAAAGATGGATGACCTATAGCTAGGCAGGAAGTGTAGGTGGGATTTCCAGGGAGAGAAGGGAAGAGGAGGAAGACACAGGAATCACCAGCCAGACATGGAGAGGAAGCGGGAGGTGCAAGCTGGAAGAGAGATAGTGCCACATGGCTGAACACAGATTTAAAAATATGCACTCATTTAAGTTATAGTAACTAGTTGAGACAAGCCAAAGATAAAGACTAAGCTTTCATAAATAATAAGAAGTATCCAGGCCATTATTTGCAGACTGGCAGTCCAAAGATAGTCCTTGTCTTAATTAAAGTTTACAATTGCTGTGAAGAAACACCATGACCATGACAACTCAAAGAAAACCTTTAATTGAAGGTAGCTTTACAGTTTCAGAGGTTCCACCCATTATGATCATGAAGGGGAACATGGCAGCATGCAGGCATATATGGTGCTGGAGCTGAGAGTGCTAAAGCTTGTAGGCAGCTGTGGTGTGGAAGGTCCTTCTGTCTATGTGTTGCTTTTATTGGTTAATGAATAAATCAGTTTTGGCCGGTGGCTTAGCAGAACAGAGCTAGGTGGGGAAAACTAAACTCAGTGCTAAAAGAAAGAAGGCAGAGTCAGAGAGACACCATGTAGCCACTGCCAGAGACAGATGAGTCGGAACTTTGCAGGCAGGCCACGAGCCTTGTGATAAATATAAACTAATAGAAATGGGTTAAATTAAGATGTAAGAGCTGGCCAATAAGAAGCTAGAGCTAATAGGCCAAGCAGTGATTTAAATAATATAGTTTCTGTGTAATTATTTTGGTACTCTGGGCTGCCAGGAAACAAACAAGTGGCCTCCTACAACAAATTGGCACTCCAATGTGTGCTAGCTAAATCCACATAAAACCTGAGAGGGTTTGGAAAGGAATTCTAAACACTTAAAAAAAAAAGTTTAGCAGCATTTTTTTTTTCTGGATGGGCTCTGCTTGCTGGCAGCATGTTGCAGCTCCTTTAAGAGAGGTCTTCCTGATTCAGTGGTAGTAGCAAAAACAAACAAGCAACAACAAAAAAAACTCACACGATTTCAAAATGGCAGCACAAACCACTTTGACTCTTTCAGGAGGCCAAGCACTTGAATGGCGTTTGTGGGCCCAGGTTGTATGTCCACTCGGGGTCTGGAGGAAAGTAGCTGAGACCATGTCCACAGCCCAGTGCTCACTGCCTAGACAGGCAGCAGAATCAGGTCTACTAGGCATGCACAAGCAGGAGAGCATGGCAGATTCCTGCCACCATACACAGAGATGTTTCCAGGCCATGCAGTGTGCTGCATGGCAGATTTAGCTATTACTTAGATAAAAAAGGGTTAATGTGCTGCACGCTCCTTCTCAGAGTTAAAGTGATGAGTGCAGCTCCTACCTGGTGGTCCCAGAGCTGGCAGTAATGGTACCTCTGCCATTTTGAAAAGTGGAGAGAGGTGGAGCCAGCACCCAGGGCTGCTGTGACCAAGCTGCTTACCATTTTAAAAACTCTCTAGGACAGAAAAGGATTACAGATACACAATAGGACAGATTCAGATATAAAAGACCTCTAAATGAGTCACAGTGTGTTTAAAAAATGTACATAGGCTTGGGAGAGAGAAGAAAAAGAGTAAAGAGACAGTAAGTGTAATATAAAAGAGTACAGGCAGTCATAGATTAAAGGAGTAAATATAATAAGATAAATGTTAAACTTGTAGAAAAAGTAATAGAATAAGAAAAATAAGCTGTGTAAAGATGGAACACACAAAGAGAGTCTGGATTATGTATATTATTGTGTTTCCTTTGACTTTTTTGACTGTTAAAGAGCTACATAATGAGAGACATTTCATTGTATGAACTACTAAGTTAAACCAACATAAAGGTATCTTGTCTTCAAAATTTGGGTCTAAGGATATGTTGCTTAGAAAAAGAGGTTCTTCTTTTGTTTCCATGGAGAATGAGAACCTGTGGAATCCTTCCAGACTAATGTGTTTTGATGGACCAAGACCCCCAGAAGGTTGCCATGAACACCCCCCAAAATTACTTTGCCCAAAAAAAGCAGCAAGCAGTTTGGAGAGAACTATGCCCAAATTCCCAAATATTGGTTATAAATGTTTCTTTACATTTAAAGGGGGACATGATATAGAGATCGATACTTTGCATTGGTATGGATCTTAGTTTATTGATACAATTTTTTAAACATTTATTTATTTATTATGTATACAATATTCTATTTGCGTGTATGCCTGAAGGCCAGAAGAGGGCACCAGACCTCATTACAGATGGTTGTGAGCCACCATGTGGTTGCTGGGAATTGAACTCAGAACCTTTGGAAGAGCAGGCAATGCTCTTAACCACTGAGCCATCTCTCCAGCCCTATTGATACAAATTTTAGGTCAATTTTGTTATATGTGTATTTCTGTTCTTGATTAAGAAATTGTGTTTGGGCAGCTCATTTGAAAATGTAATGCATAATTAAGAAATAAAGGTTAATAGATAATAAAGTCAAGCTTGTAGTCATGTTAAGTTTTCTAGATATATAGAGATATATTTAGGTTAGATAGGTATTCTTCAGATCTTTCAGAGACCTTCAAAATATGGCGTTTAAAATGTTTTAAGAAGTTAGGACTTTTCATGACAATCAGGCACATCTGCTCCTGATAGCACCAATCTACTTCAAGAGAATGATGGGCATTTCTGAAGAGGCTCCTTATGGAGTTTACTAGCCATTTGGGCAAGAAACTGCTCTTGCCTGAACTGCTTGATGTTATCTTGTGTGAGCTGGACATGTGGGACCCACACAGAGATGACTGCTGAAATTGCATAAAGGTGAGACAGTCCTTTGGGGTTCCTGCTTCATGAAAGAATCTGCCAGACATTCTGCAGGATACAGAAGAAAGTGACTGACAAACTGCCAATATAGGTAGAACTGTCTTTGAAATTTCCTGCTTCATGGAAAAGTCTGTCAGATACTATGGGCCTGTAGGCTGAAGATGGGTGCCTGCAATGTTACAGAAGAACTTTGGGTGACTGTCCAGGCAGCAAGATGTCTCTGTCAATTTTAGAGTTTTGGAAGTTGCTTACAATGCACTTTCTGTTTACTTAGGTAATATTATATCCTTCTGGAGTCTTTAATGGAGTTGAAGAATAGATAGTTATAAGTATAGCTTTCCTTAGTTAAATAAAAGGTAAAGTAGATATAAATGTTGTAACTGTAATTCTTGCTTAATACCTGTCTTGTTATATGTAATTTTACTATGATAAAGTTAAAATCTTCCTTTTTATTTAAACAGAAAAGGGGAAATGGTGTGGGAAGTCTTTCTCTCTATGTGTTGCTTTTATTGGTTAATGAATAAATCTGTTTTGCCAGTGACTTAGCAGAACAGAGCTAGGTGGGGAAAACTAAACTCTATGCTAGAAGAAAGAAGGTAGAGTCAGAGAGACACCATGTAGCCACTTCTAGAGACAGATGTACCTGAACTTTGCCAGCAGGCCATGAGCCTCGTGGTAAATATAAACTAATAGAAATGGGTTAAATTAAGATGTAAGAGCTAGCCAATAAGAAGCTAGAGCTAATAGACCAAGCAGTGATTTAAATAATATAGTTTTTGTGTGATTATTTTGGGAGTCTGGGCGGCCAGGAAACAAACAAGCAGCCTCCTACAATACAACTGGACTGACTGTGTCACTGAGTGAAGCTTGAGAAAAAGACTTTAATGCCTGCCCCATAGTGACACACTTCTTCCAATAAGGCTACATCTCCTAATAGTGCCACTCCCTTTGGGAGCCATTTTCTTTCAAACCATCACAGTCCAACAAGAAATATTGCTACACTTCTGCAGTAGTAGGTTTACATATAGCTCCTTAAATGGCTCTTAGAGTTAGTTGTCCATCCCCATATTCCTCCCTTTGCTGTGGGACAATGGTCTTGTATTGTTTTAGTAAAATGCTGATTGGCCAGTAGCTAGGCAGGAAGCATGGGTGGGGTGACCAGACAGGAAGTAGAGGCATGGCAACAAGAACAGGATAACTCTGGGAAGAGGAAAGACAAAGTCTGCAGTCATCACAGTGGGAGCCAGACACAGAGGAAGCAAGATGAGAATGTCTCACTGATAAAAAGTACCAATCCACATGCCTAACACAGACAAGAATTATGGGCTACTTTAAGATGTAAGAGTTAATAAGAAGCCTGAGCTAATAGACCAACCAGTTTACAATTAATGTAGACCTCTGTGTGTTTCTTTGGGGTTGAACAGTTGTGGGATTGGGCAGGACAGAAACCTCTGGCAACACCCCTTTCCCCTCCCTTCCTATTTAATCCTCCAATCCAGTCCCCCCACCGCATCTATTTATAAATATATAGTTTATTTCCCATACCTTGGGAAATCCTCTCCCCACCCTGCCCAGTCCTTTGCTTGATATCTATCTACTGTGGTTATATGGATTATAGTTGGCATATTGAAGGTTTAAAAGCTAACATGTACATATTAGAAAAAATATACAATACTTGTCTTTTGGGTCTAGGTTACTTCACTCAGGATGATTTTCTATTCCTATCTCTATCCATTTACCTGCAGATTTCATTATTTAATCTTTAACAATATTGTAATAATATTCTATTGTGTAAGTGTACCACATTTCATTGTCTATTCATCAATTGGACTCAAATATTTTTATGTGTATGGGTATTTTGTCTGTACGTATGTCTGTGTACCCTGTGTGTGCCTCATGCCTTTGGAGGCTAGAGAGGGCAGCAGATTACCTGAAACTGGAGTTAGAAACTCCAGGTGTGAGTGGCTATGTGAATACTGGGAACCCAACCCAGGTCCTCTGGAAGAGCAGTCAGTACTTTTAATCATGAAACTATCTATTCTGTCTCTCAGTGTTCTTTTTTCTTTGTTCTAAAGATAAAATTTAAAGTTGGGTAATTAAAGGTGTGGTGTTGGCACACTTCTTTAATCCCAGCACTCAGGAGGCAGAGGCCGACAGAGCTCTAGGAGTTACAGGATAGCCGAGTCAACACAGTGAGTTCTGGGCCAACTGGGGCTACACTGTGAGATCGTGTCTCCAATAAGTAAGTAAGCAAATCAATAAATAAATAAACAAAATTTGCACCCAACTTTATTTCCTGCAAAAGAGAAGTTTACATGCCAAATTATTTTTATGTTCATTCCCTCACTACAGATAAAGTACAAATACACAAAACATTCTGAGTCTCCAATAAGCACAGAACTGAGCAAGAGGAGCAGGGTGCTACAAAGCATCGTGAACACAGAACAAAGCATGTGTTAGAGAACAGCGACTGGGAAGATGGCTTAGTGGGTAAAGTACTTGCAGTGATGGTTGCCGCCTGATGTGGGTGCTAGGAACAGAACTTGGGTCCCCTGGAAGAGCAGCAAGTGTTCTTAACTGCTATGGCGTCTTTCCAGCGCTGTCGCCTTCCTGCTTAAAGCCCTAGAGGAGTAAGCAGACCACAGCTCGGGGTCAAGTCCGTCCTGCCGTGGAACCAAGGACAACAGTGCACTTAAGGAAAAGAAAATTCTGGAATATGAAGATTACACGAAATTCCAACTGAAGTGCTCATGGCTACAGCTGTGTGCCCGCAGCCCGGCCTCTTTCTTGATACACTGACTGTCCAGGGCTGGCTGCCAGGGAGGGCAGCAGACTGGAATAGGCATTGTGGAGGTCAAATTGTCAGAGGCCCACAGAGCCGGCAGCGTTTACTATCGGCCCCTACACGAAAAGCTCTCTAACCTGATCGAAGTCTTGTGGATAGACAGAGGCCGCTCCCGCTAAGGCCACTTGCAAGAAATAGTGAGAACTTTTGAGGAAGCCCTCATGGCAGGAGTTGGAAGAAGAGACTGTTGTTGTGTGCTAACATCGATCCAGTCACCATACTGGAAAAACAAGCACTGCCAGAGCAGGAGGTTAAGGTCTGAAGTCACCAACTGGGACTGGCAGCCATTATGCCTGAGGAGCCAAGCAGGTGATAACAAACCAAGGAGCAACCTGGGATCAGGCCAGTGGCACGACAGATGTGACAGGCTTGGCTAAGGTTCACCTACTTGCTGCCTGAGTGAGTTAGGTCACCTGGGCACAGAAAAAGGCTAGGCGGGCTTTGCAACCTTCTGTGGAAAATGAACCCAGGAGCACCGTGGGGTTGCATAGCCAGACACCGCAGAGGCTCTACCTCGGCTGACTCATACAGATACCAGCTGATTTTTGAGTTGCATTATTTAAAGATTTTTATTTATTATGGATACAGTGTTCTATCTGCATGCAAGCCTGCACGCCAGAAGAAGGCATCAGATCTCACTATAGATGGTTGTAAGCTACCATGTAGTTGCTGGGAATTGAACTCAGGACCTCTGAAACAATAGGCAGTGCTTTTAACCTCTGAGCCATCTCTCCCTGAGCCATCTCTCCAGCCTGAGTTACATTTTATTTTCTAGTATAACTCAGCTACTGAGGCAGAGACTTGGGTGTTAGGGTTTAGATCTTAAATACCCTCCAAAGACCATGTATTAAAACTTGGTGGCCAACCTGTGACACTATTAGGTAGTGGTACAATTGTTAGGTGTGGCCTAGAGAAAGGGAGTGAGGTCCTGGGGAATGTGTCCTTCAAAGCAATGCTAAGCCAGTGGCCCCTTCTCCTTCTCTTTGCTTTATTTCCTGGCTGCTATCAGGTGAGAAACTTTGGTTCATACTAAACTTCTCACAGGGATGTTCAGCTTTGCCTCAGCCTCGGGCCAAAGAGTTAGGGCCAAGTGATCAGGGACGAACTGTTGAGTCCAGACCTATCTCTGCTCTCTTGTTTATTTCAGGTATTTTGCCACGGCGTCAGAAAGCTAACCCACACAGCAGGCAATGACTGTCCTGCCAGATGGGAACCAGAAGACGTAGACCAAAAATTAGGGTATCAGACTGTCCTGGACTGGTAGGCCACAGAGCTGATCCTACTCACGAGAAAAGAGTTTGAATTGGTGGGCCACAGAACTAGATAAATGGAAGAAAAGAGAAGCGATGGTCTAGAGGATGTGAAGAAAGGGCAGCAGCAGATGGGACGGCTGGATGCGCGAGGTGCGAGGCTGATGCTGTAGCAGGGACGGCTGGATGCGCGAGGTGCGAGGCTGATGCTGTAGCAGGGACGGCTGGATGCGCGAGGTGCGAGGCTGATGCTGTAGCAGGGATGGCTGGATGCGCGAGGTGCGAGGCTGATGCTGTAGCAGCGATGGCTGGATGCGCAAGGTGCGAGGCTGATGCTGTAGCAGGGACGGCTGGATGCGCGAGGTGAAAGGCTGATGCTGCAGCTTCTTTTTAGCAGGAGAAGCTGTCCCAGCGCCACTGGCCCTAGCTGAGCAGGGGAATGGTGGTAACCAAAGCACCCGGAGAAGAAGGTGACAAGGCTCAGATTCCAGGTGGGCCTCCATGTAAAGGCTAAAGAGTAAGAGGCTGAAGGTGAGATTTGGAGTGACAGAGACCAACCAGAAGCTAAACACCAAGGACAGGCACTCCAGAACACCAATGATGATGATGACAGAAAGGGCTGGGAGGTGACCCCATGGGGTGGGGATGGGGGCCTCTGAATGAGATAATAAATAACCACAGCTCTGACAAAGGGCCTTGAATGTTCTGTAAACACACAGGATCACAGGTGCCCTCATTTAGATTAGCTGGTCAAAGGAGGCCTCCCTGTGAAAGAGCACCCAGCTGGAATTGTAAAGGATGAATGGTAGTTTGTTAGTTTGTCCTCAACTGACTCGAAACTGACTGATAGTCAGAGCTGCTTCCAGCTGGGGGCAGAGGGTCCTGGACGGAACACCGAGCCTGCTACGGGCGCCGTGAATCTGTACAGTGCCTATTGCCTTTCTGCCTCACTGGGCCAGGCAGCTGCGGCTGCACCCACCTCTAGGGTACTGTGCACACACAGAGCACACACTCCTTTGCAAGGTACCAACCAGCCCTGGCTACCGCGGGGAGGGTGAGCTGTTCTGAGGATTCAGCTAATTGTTTCTCCTGGACTTGCATCCTGCACACCGGATGGAAGCTTTGTCTTTCTCTGTGTGATCGGATGGAAGCTTTGTCTTTCTC
This sequence comes from Ondatra zibethicus, assembly GCA_004026605.1. NCBI lineage: Eukaryota > Metazoa > Chordata > Mammalia > Rodentia > Cricetidae > Ondatra > Ondatra zibethicus. The sequence goes on along the minus strand of PVIU01002072.1, from coordinate 38,744 downwards.
TGTGTGATCTTGCTTCCCTCATCAAGCCTCTGAGTGAGGTTAAAAAAACAGCTCCTAGGTGCGGTTTTCTTTTCTTTCTGTTTGAAACAATAGAGTCTCCAGCCCTAACTCTACCTGCAGTCTAGGCTTCCACAAAAAGCCTTTTGTTGAAATGTGGGGCACTCGGGGGCTGGCTTGCTCCCAAGCTTTCTTTTTAGTTATCAAACCCTCCCAGCTCTCAGGTGTTAGACTCTTATTACTTTAAATGGTTTTTTTGTTTGTTTTAGGTCAGAAGTTACTGTGGGAGAATGTGAGGGTTTCCAGTGTGTCACCGAAGTGTGTTACTGAGATGATTAGCCACACCTGGAAAGAGCCTTAACCACCAGACTCCTGGCCCGTGTTACGTAGCACTTTGGAACAGCCAGGGGGTCCCACCCAGGTCTGTCTGAGTCAGGCCATGTTGAGAGCCATCTCTAAGTGTGTCACACAAGCCTCCTTGTCTGACCCTAAAACATCCTAAATATCTATATAGGTAGCATCCAAAGGATTCTCCCTGCCCAGTGCCTTGTCCACGGTCTCTCTAAAGGAAGCAGGAACTAGAGTAAGGTTTCCTTTCTCCCTCTTTTCTTCCTTCCTTCCATCATCTCCTTCCTTGTTATACTTCACTGGGCTATAATTTCAGAGCATGGTAAACTGATTGGACTCCGCCTCAGAGTCAACGGTGGCCACCAGTGAGTGGAGGGGCTGGACAGAGAATTTGGAGATGGCTCTACAACCCGCAGGGAAGGAACTGGGAGAAGTAGGGCAGGGAGAACCCAAGCGCTGCCCGTGGACTGGCTGTAAGGTCGCATGGCCCTCTGGGGAACCCAGCACCTTTCACAAGTGCTATAAATGGAGATAACACAAAGGCAGACACACAGGACAGATAACACGCTGATGGTGCAGACAGGCTGGTCTCTGCAACCATCCGAGGCACAGCTCTCGGCCCCAGAAGGAACGGGGGGGGGGGGCGCGATGCTGTAGAACTGGCTCAAACGCCGGCAACCGGGTCCTGAGAACCACCATGATCTCATTTTGGCCTCTGTGAGCATCCTCATTTCTCCTGAGGAGCCACAGGGGTTAGAAAGAGAAACATCTGCTGAAGTCCTCCGTCTGCTATGCATTTAGCCTTTCTGCTCCATCTTCCTGTTCCCGTAAGATGATGAAGACTGAGAGGCACAGAGATCATACTATTTGCCCAAGGCGATGCAATTAGTGAAGTAGCAAAGGCAATAGCAAAATTCAGGCTACCTAATCCCCCTTTTATATGCTGGGAAGAAACCATCCATTTTTTTAGGGTCCAGTAGACCGCAGAAGATTGAACGAGCAACACGACATGCCAGGAAACCATCGTTTTTCCTTCAGACTTTTCAACAAATTGGTTTCTTCTAACCTTCAAAGCAGAAGCTGTGGCCACTGTGTGTGCTGGGGTGGGGGAAATCTCCCCTGAATAAGTGCAGAAATGTCCTCAGTGAAGTCACAAGGGCTCCAGGTGAACTCTTTCTTCCTGAAACACATGCATGCATTCCACACTTCTGGTGAGGCATCCAGGCACTCAGGCAGGGCTTATCTCAGCCATGCAAAATCTGCAGCACCATCCAGGCTGCAAATGACTGCAAAGGGTCACTGTCGTGTAAGGAGCAGTTGAGGTACTCAGCATGAACCTTAAATTCTAACATGCCCATCAGTCAACTCCTACCCATGTTTTGGGCTCCTGGATTGAGAAAAAAATCAGAAAACAAAACAAAACAAAAAAACGACCTCAGGAATACTGGCAGCATCTGCTGTGAAGCTGGGTGGCTGGATCCAGTGAGCCAGTTTCAGAGGAGTATCTGGGAGTCTTGGGAATAGTATTGAAACATGGCTCCCAGTGTTGGGTGGTTCACAACCACCTGGAACTGGTGGATCCAACACCTCAGGTCACTATGCGCACTACACATAACCCTACACACACACACACACACACACACACAAATTCTTTTAAAAAATCTCTAACTATGGTTCAGATTAGAGTACTTGCCTAGGAAAATAAGGCTCTGAGATTGTTATCCAGCATTACAAAATAAATTAAATAAAATATTAAATAAAATGAATCAGCAGCCCTAGCTTCTTTGAAGACTAATGCGGGAAGATTACTCGTGCCTGCAACCTAAAAGCTCCAGATCTGCCCTCGAGAGCCCATGCCAAAAAATAAAATCAGACCCTACACTGAGCTCAAAAGACAGCCCAGGTATCCCCCTACCCCCACTGAGACTTCTCACTGTGATCTTCAAGGAGCCATAGAAGCCGGCAGGCTTTCTCCTCCTCTCAGTCTGGCGTTCCTGAGCCGGCTGTGTCAGTTTGTGCCCCATGGGTCGTCTCTCTTCTGCTGTCTTCACCCCTTTGCTCACCTGTTTCAACCACCCTGGCCTCCTGCTCTTTTCCAAACATGCCCATCTCAGAGTTTTGCGGCTTGTTTGTTTGTCTGTTTGTTTTTTCAAATTAAGTTAAAAAATGTTCATGGGTATGGATATTTTGCCTGCACGTATGCTGGCACCAGGTGCATGTCTGGGGCTGGGCAGAGGCCAGAAGAGGGCACCGGAGCCCCTGAAACAAGTGAAAGACAGTTGGGAGCTGCCCTACAGGTCCTAGGAACTGAACCCGGGACCTAGGCAAGAACAGCAAGTGCTTTTAGTGGCTGAACCATCTCTCTACCCCCTGCTGTTTTTTAAGGTTTGTTTTTTATTTTATTTATGTCTATGTGTCTATGTGTGTATCTACCACGAGGGTGCTGGTACCTGAAGAGGCCAGGAGAGGCTGTCCAGCCCCCTGGAACTGGAGTTACATGTAGTCCTGAGCTGCTCAATGTGAGTGCTGGGGACTGACCTCCACTTTGGGTCCTTAGGAAGAGCAGCCAGTAGAAAACCATTTTTCTTCAGCCCCTGTGATCTCTGTCTGAAGGATTCTTTTCTTCTCTTCCCAGATATTATAAAATTTGTCCACAGATCCTTTGCTGTACAGCCAAATTCTCCTTCCCTTGATTTAGTGGCTCAATCCAGAGGACTGGAATGAGGCAGAAGTAGAGGCGTGGAATCTTAGAGGCTACTGCATATTTCTGCATATTCCCCTCCTCTGGTGCTTTCTGGCATGACTCCCACAGGGAAACCCAACGGCCCCACTGTGAGGACATTCTTGCAGTTGGGCGAAAGGGATGGCTCTTGGTCATGGGGACGTGATTTACCCTGACGATGCTGCTCCTGTCCCAGCCACACCTACACATATCTGCCATTCTGGCCCACACCGTGGCTGCAGCCTTGGGAAAGACCCCCAAACCAGAACCACCCAGCTAAGCCACTCCCAGAAACTGACCTCCTTTGTGACCTCCAGGAACTGTGGGAGACAGTAAATCTATTGTTTTCAGCTTCTTTGTTTGGGGGCTGTTTGTTATACAATAATAGACAGTGCGGCTTCCTCATTCCCAGCGAGTTTGTGCCACTGCCGTCTGTGCTGACACCTCCACTACTCGCCCCATTAAGAACAACCCTTCTCCACCTGCCATTCTCCGTGGCTTTGTCTCCCCACTGAATTCTATAAGCCAATACTTGCTGGTGAATAACTGGTGTTCACCGCTGCTCTAATTCTCCTGTACTCAGGGATTAGATGGATCTGAGGCGCATCCAAGTTTTGTTTTGTGTTGTTTTGTTCTCCGAGATAAAGTCTCATTGTGTAGACCAGGTTAACCTGGAACTTGTTATTGTAGCCCAGGCTATCCTTGAACTCCTGAGCTTCAGCCTGCCAAGGGCTAGGATTATAGGCCTTTGCTGCTGAGCCTCGCTTCGTTCAGTTTTAAAATCTCATTTTGACGCTGTTTTTCTTAGAGGTCCATCGGAAGTACCTTTTCTCACTGCCTCAGGCTGGGGAGGAGCACCAGCTTTGGATCAGGCAGCCCCTCTCCCAAGACCAGGCGTGATCTAGAGACAAGCACCTTGAAGTCATACTTGACAGACCATCAGTTTTCATGGCTTTGCTTTAGTCGAGCAGGCTCCAAAAGACACAAATGGTGGCTGTCCCGAGGGAGAGCTAATCTGATTGTCCTTGGTGCCAGGACATTCAAGGCTGTCATGGGTGGCGAGCCCGAAGTCATGTGGCACCAGAGGGGCAGCTGTATCAACAGGCCCTCTGCAAGCTCATGCAGGACTCAGCCAGAGACCGAAGGGAAGAAGAAGGAGGCAACGGGCATGGGAGGCTTTGCTCGGGGAAGAGCTGTTAGCTGGCCTGGGTGGAGGGGCCTAGTCCTGTGTGAGGGACTGAGCTCTTAGAAAGCCCAGGGCTCGCCACTATTGTGCAATGACCACTGGCAGTTCTCTGCCCCTTAACTGGACATACTTTGGTGCCCTTCCAGAGAATGACTGGTTTATCGTGACCCTTTGACCAAGATAGCCCCCACCCAAGACGTGGATGACTGCAATGTCCTCGGGACAGTTCCTTTATTGATCTGTACAGGTCCCTCCCTGGCATCACAAGACCAAGTAATAAAAGCATTCTCCAAGTTCACAGCATGTGTGTTCTCTGGGTGACAGGTGAGCGCAGGGAAGAACTTTGAACTTTCGGCACATCTGGTTGCTTGCCCCTTGCAGGCAGGTGCAGTGGTCAGTTCAGCTCTGGGCTTCAGTTCCTTCACCGAGTCAAATGGTTTGCTAGATCCCCATGCACTTATGGCCCGGACCTACCCAGGGAATTGGAGACACACAGTAGGGAACCACGGGCTGCAGGTATAAGGCAGGAACTCTGCAGAGCCAACTGGGTGCTGAGTGCTGGTATTAGCCCTTGTGTAAGACTGCCTTGCTAAGAGACTCCGTGCTCAGTGCACCCTGGCTGTGAGAAAGCCCACATCTGGCCCATGAGACAAGTGCCCCACCCTCCCCTACCATGGTTGTGAGCCTCCCCATGAACCCCCATCTCACTCTTCCTATTCCACCAGTCCCAAAGCCCAAGTCACTCTCCAACCCTCTTAGACCCCCGCTGTGATTCCTTTCCTCACCTCTTCTTACTAAGCTGAACTTATCATAGGGACGCTAGCAAGAATGGAAGGGCTTCCAAGGAGACAGGAAGTTAGTGAGAAAAAGCATGGGTGGGAAAGTCCCCAGAGCTCTGGGTGCCTCTGTGCTTGGGTCCAGAGCACACTTGACTCACTTCTCACAGCTCACAGCGGCCTGACCTCTGGTGTGGAAATTAGCACAGTTGGATACTTGTCAACTGTCACGGGGCAGGTTACAAATAGCACGGGGATTAGCAACCCCACCAGAAACTCCCGTTCAAGGTCAGGGAAAGTTAACAGTTTAATCCCTGGAGCACCAGGAAGGGTGTTTTATGGCTGCGTGCGCATACATATATGACCAGGACAAGACAGGGTGTCACACTTGATGGGGGGATCCACTTCAGTCTAGGAGCAAGGCTCTCAGGTTGAATGCTGGAGTACAGATCCCCTGTCTCGCCCTCTAGCCGGCCCAGGTGTTCCCATATCCCGTTGTAGAAAGCTCCCTGCGGGGCTCTAGCTCTGGTGACTTCCACGTCAAGATCTCAGTGCAGTAGAAGGACCATCTCTGCTTTCTGAGTGGCAGTGGTAGCAGACGGCGGGGACCCGGCTCAGCCGCGGACTGGGGTCCTCTGCTTTCTCTGTTGCTCTGCCCTGGGCTCAGCTCTTCCGCAGCCCCGGGACCTCCGCATCTAGGCTGCAAAGAAACCGGTTCCCCTCCCAGCTGCCCGCCACGAAGCCCCTGCTGCCAGGGGGACAATCTCAACTCTCCGGTACCCCCCAGCTCGGTGGAGAGTGCCAATCTGCTTCTCCACCCCACCCCCGTCCCTCTCGTGCACCGCCAAGTCTTACCGCCCCTAGTTCTGCGCTCGGGCGCTCCGCGCCCAGGCCCCAGGAGGGCAGCACCCGGCAACGGCCAGCTCCCACCGGTCAGCCCTGCCCTGCCCCGCCCGGCCGCCGTGCCCGCGGACCAGGCACCGCCCGGCCCTGTGCACACGGAGGCGGCCCGTCTTCCGCGCCCGGACGCTCAGAGGGTGTGCGTGGAAGCCAGGCGTGCGGCGGAGAGTCCCAGGATCAGCTCAGGTAAGCGGCACCCCGGGAACTGCTGCAACTCCTCGCAGACACTTGCCTTTCCTGGCCTGGCTTTGCCAACTCTCCCGAGCTTTGGAAGCAGAGAGATGCTGTTGATTTGGGACTGACTGACTTTTGGAAACACCGAAGGAGTATTTATGAGAGGATTTGGTTTTGTGGGGTTGACTTTGGAAAAGTTTAAGGTAGAAAAGTTTCAGTTTCTTAGGTAATTTTCCATCGATGTGAATGTCTCTGGGGAAGACGTGTTTTAAATTAGCGTGATGCTTTAAGTCTTCTGTCTTAACAGCATCTTTATGGAATGTGACTTTTCCAAGTTTGAGAAGAAAGCTTACTCCATCCGTTTCCTTTTTTTTTTTTCCTCCACTTTCTTCTGGTTCTATCGCACTTTCCTTGGGAAAAGTACTTCCCATGATGGCTTTAACTGATTACTTTCTTTACCCAAACTCACCTTCTTACACACGGTTTTGGTTTGACAAGATGGTCTCAGCCACGAACTCCTTCTTGTGATCTTGAATGTGAATGGCAAAGTACGTTTTAAAGTTTTTAAAAATTATTTATTTTTATTTCATGTGCATTGTATTTTTGCCTGCATGTACATCCATATGTGGATACACTGGAACTGGAGTAACAGACAGTTGTGAAGGGCCATGTGGGTGCTAGGAATTGAACTCTGGTCCTCTGGAGCCATCTCTCCACCGCGATGTTTTAAAGTTTTCTCTATTTGGATATGTTCTTCCTGACTTTGGATTGTGTTTTTGAGTGGTACAGTAAGGACCCTTACTCCCATTTGCCCAAGTGAAACAAGATCGCTTGTTCAGAGACCAATGCTGTGTGAATCAGCACACCGTTTAACTATAGCTTAGCTAAGTTGGCATATAATACGATTTTGTTTTATTTTGAGACAGGGTCTCTCTATTACGTAGCTCTCTAGCTGTCCTGGAACTCACTATGTAGACCAGGCTGACCTCAGGCTCAGAGATCCTCCTACTGCCTCCCAAGTGCTGGGATTAAAGGCGTGTGCTACATGCCCAGCTAGTATGAAGAACTGGCCTTTTGTGGTTCTGTGAAAGGTGATTTCCTCCATGTTCCTGCATTTCCAGGAAGCTTTGTGAGCCTTTAGTGCTTTGTAACTAGGCGCTTTTCAACCTGTCCAAGCCTCTGTGGAAGTGGGTGGCACTGTGGCAGAGGGTGAGCATTAGCCACCTGCCTTGGCCTGTCCACCTACCAGAAGGCACTGTCTACCTCCACCATGGGACTGGACTTTACCTGTTGTGCCCAATTCTCTCATGTCAAGTCACGGTCCAGAAGCTGAACTGCCGGTGGGGTTGGGGGTGTCTGTAGAGCCCCGGAGCTTGCATCTTGAGAACCCTAGAATCACATTTTGACAGAACTAACTTAAAAGTCCACAAACCCACTGCCCTTCTGAACTGCCTCTCTGTTCTGTTGAAACTGCTGGCGCTCGGTTATGTGTCGATGCAGCCGTAGCACAAAGTGAGAAGCGGAAAGCCGCAGGAGTCTTGAATGGGAAGTGGCAGGTTAGTAACTAGACAAACATTTACCGCAATTCTCAGAGCAGTTCTGACATGATACCAGGCAGCTGTATATTAGATATGATCCCCATGGCTCTTCCCTTATCTGCTACTAATTATTATTATTATTATTATTAGCCTGGAGACATGAGTTTGTAAGGTTCAGAACAGGAAAAGCCACACCCAGTCATTTTATTTATTTATTATTTTTAAAAAGATTTCCTTATCTCAGAAGCATGGTAGTTGAATTTCCTCTTTTTTGATATATTCATGAAATTACACGTTTGGGAGTCTCTGAATGCCAGTTCTCCTGACTCATAGGCCAAGTCATTGTTCTACAGCAAACCGATTGCATGACATTCCTCCTCCTAACAGGTCACCCACCTGTGATTTCTGCAATGGCCAGTATAAGAGATCAGAGCTGGTTGTAGATACCTGTATCCGCTGTAATTTTGCATTTGTTATTGTTTGCAGAGCCTAAAACTGCGCGAGAGAAGGAAACGTATTTCCCCTTCACGTCGGAGAACAGCGAGGAAGCCTTTTCTTTTCTGGCCATGTCTTCCGTAGGAACGACTGAGCCAGATGGGGACCAGAGGGACACGCATGTCAGCAAGCTCATTTTCTTCCTCTTCATCCTCGGTGCCGTCCTGTTGTGTGTGGGAGTCCTGCTCTCCATCTTTGGCTACCAGGCATGCCAATATAACAAGCCCCTCTCACACTGCAGCATGGTGCTAAAGATTGCTGGGCCATCATGTGCCGTGGTGGGGCTTGGGATTGTGATTCTGGCCCGCTCCCGGGCACGCCTGCATCTGCGGGAGGAGCAGCGGCGAGGCCACCAGGACCCTGACCAATCCTTCCTCTGTGGGGAGAGCCGCCAGTTCGCCCAGTGCCTCATCTTTGGGTTCTTATTCTTCACCAGTGGCATGCTCATCAGCGTGCTGGGTATTTGGGTGCCTGGATGTGGCTCAGACCGGCAACAGGAGTCAATGAATGAGACAGACATTGGAGAAGCAGAACCCCAGATCTGCAGCTTCCTGTCTCTGCAGATCATGGGGCCCTTGATTGTGCTTGTGGGACTGTGTTTCTTTGTGGTGGCCCATGTTAAGAAGAAAAATAACTTGAGTTCCAGCCGAGATACCTCTGATATGGAAGGGGGACATGCCCACAGTATGGAGCCTGTCCATATCACTGTAGGTGAGTCTCAGTCGTTTGTGCATGTGTTCAAGTCACAGTGGGTGTTGCTTCAAGGCTTCACCAGGCTTCCCTAGGTCTGGTCCAGATTCCTTTTCTCAACTCCTCAATGCCTCTCTGTCTCATACATGTGCACACACCTGAGCACACAGGTAACCCACCACCAAACATACACACACACATACACACACACACACACACACACACACACACACACATCATCCCTGTGGCATGCCCTGTAGGAATTCTCCTATCCCCAGCAACACAGTGGCTCTCAAGCTCCCCCCAATGCTGTGACTCTTCACAACAGTTCCTCGTGTTGTGGTGAGCCCCAACCGTACAATTATTTCTTTGCTACTTCATAACTGTAATTTTGCTAGTTATGAGTCAAAATAATGTAAATATCTGTGTTTTCCAACAGCCTTAGGCCACCCTTGTGAAAGAGTCATTGGACCCCAAGGGAGTTGCAGCCCACAGGGGTGGAAGAGCAGACAGATTTATAGACTGTACTGTCCTAAGCTAACCACTCTGGTTCATCTGTTTGTGTATGTCAATGTTCACAGTGACAACACAAGTATCATAAGCGCTAGCTAGCACTCACAGGGGATCTCATCCTGCACACGACCCCCGCCACAGAACTTCTTATCTGAGATTCAGTCCTGCTTAAAGTGACCCCATCAAGGCACATTTACCATCTCCATGTGAAAAGCAGGCTGTCAGATGCCTGCCCTGAGGGTTTCCTTTACAGGACAGTATATAGTTAAAGTGAGCATTAATTCCAGTTCCTAGACCTACGAAGAGCTTGTTTTTTTTAAAGATCTATCTATCTATCTTTCTATCTATCGATTGATCGAGACATGGTCTCACTCTGCAGCTCTGGCTGTCCTGTTACTCACTCTGTAGACCAGGCTGGCCTCAAATTCACAGAGAACCACATGCCTCTGCCTTCCTAGTGCTGGGATTAAAGGCATGTGCTACTACTCCCAGCTAAGGTTTATTTTATTATTATTATCATTATTAGTATGTGTGTGTGTAGGGATATATCCACGTGAGTGGAGGTGCCTGAGGAGGTCAGAAGAGGGTGTTTAATCCCCTGGAACTGGAGTTACAAGCAGTTGCAAGCTGCCTGATGCTGATGCTGAGAACTGAATTTGGAGCCCCTGAAAGAGCAGTCTATACTCTTAACCGCTGAGCCATCCCCGCAGCCCAGCCACCGATATCCTCTAAAAACCAGTTGTATCCAAAGAGAACCTTTCCAGTTTGTCAGAGTGGCAAATAGGTCAGAGTTCATCCACCATCTCCTCATAGGAGAGCAGGACTTCATTCATTTTCTGGGCATCTCTGTGACTTCTGGGAAATGACTGAGGCTACAGGGGCAGGGGTCAGGGAGGGCAAAGATCGCCAGTTGGAAGTGTTTCTTCCTGTGGCAAATAAGTTCCCTTAGCTGGTGACAGAGATGAAGGTGCCATCGCAAGGTGTCACAGGCTGAAGGTTTTGTTCCGTGTGAGGTGGCTCCTTAACACTGGACACAAGTGGCCACATCCTGTCCTTTTTGTTCTCCAAGACAGATGCTGTTCGGCTCCAGCCGACAGCTGTGGCAGCTGAGCCCAGGGAATGCTGAGTTTGCTTAGGGCTATGGTCACTGGCAAGTCTCCTCCCTACAAGGAAGTGGCGTTCTCTTTCCTACATCCTCCTGGCACTGTCACCGGGTGGTGCCAGCCTATCAGAGTCCGTCCTTCCCCAGTTCTCTGGTAGCAGAGTTACTACCTGTCTAGAACATTCTGGGCAACGGCCATGGTGACTTGCTCTGGAAAGCTACAGGACTGGGATTGGAAGACAAATTAGAGCTTGTTACTGGTCCCTCGTTCCTCTTCCTGAGAATGCAGGGTTGTGTTCTAGAGTGAACAGAGACACAAAAGCAAACTTTGTAAATTTTGACTACACCCATGCAGCTCAGGCGGAGGTGGGGCGCAGCGTGGCATATTGCCACGTGAACAGAATGCTGTATTTGAGCAATTCCACACGTTATCTAGCAGCTGGATTTTGATGAACTAAGATTATCACTAGAAAGCAATGGGAGACATCTCTGGGAAGTTGAGGGAGCATGCTATTGACTCTCACAGATGTGTTAGCTCAGGCGTGCTTAATGAGGCCAACTCCATATTGCCCCTGGAGAACTCAAAGCTCGGAACTAAAGGCCAACTTAAAAAAATGTGGTAACCTGTATGTACCCCGAAACTTACTATTTCAGGACCAGGCATAGTCACACATGTTTTTAATCCCAGCACTCAAGAGGCAGAGGTAGACATATCACTGTGAGTTTGAGGCTAGCCTGGTTTACATATAAAACTCTAGGCTACATAGTGAGACCTTGTTTCACAAAACAAAACAAAACAAAAAGAAAAACAACCAAAAACAACCAGAACAACAAAAACTTCCTGGCTTAACTCTTTTTAATTTTCATTTACTTTTGTATTCTGTGAGTGTGTGTGTGTGCCTTCATACATGCACACATGTGTGTCTGTGAGAGTTAGATGGTGATGCTGGGCATCTTCCTCAATCACACTGCATCTTGGTTTTTTTGAGATGGGTATTCCAACTGCCACCAAATGTTTGCTAATTTGGCTAGGATGGCTAGCCAATGAACTCCAAGGACCCTCGTGTTTCTATCTCCCCAGAACTGGGGTAACAGGCACATGCCACTCTGCCCAGGGTCTTACATGGGTGTGGGGATTTGAACTCATGTCTTCCTTCTTGTGAGTCCAGACCTGTACTGACTAAGCCATCTCCCAGCCCTATTTTAACTGTTTTAAATATACAGTATATAGAGTTTATATATACTATATACAATGTAATGTTATATACATATATATCTACATTTATATAATATACAGTACATACAAGGTAATGTTATTAAGTATACTCAAGATATTGAAATACTAGCATCATCATCAGCTTCCAGAATCTTCCCTTCATTTCAAACAAAAACACCTGTTAGACAGCAGTTCAACCCCTGCCCTCCCAACCACAACCTATTCTACTCCACCTGGAAGCATCACAGGCCTATTGTTATCCAGGCCTACCCCAGAGTGCACAGGGAGTTTTGACCTTTTATGGTGTGTGTGTTGGAGCAAGATAGAAGTCATTAATTTTGTTTTTTTCTGACGCGTTGCTATGTGTTTCCCCAGGTGATTCGGTGATTGTATTTCCGCCCCCTCCACCGCCTTACTTTCCTGAGTCTTCGGCAGGCACTCGACCTCCTGGGCCTAACAGCTTGCACCACAATGAAAATCCACCTTCCTATTCCAGTCTTTTTAATTATGGGTAAGACTTCCCTTTCTTCATCAGTGGGCATGTGTCACCGGTCCAGGTCTCAGCCTGAATTCAGACCAGTCTAGCTCTGATGACATTAAAGTGCAGTGTCTGATGGTATGTCAAGAGTTCCTGCCTTGATGCTCACACTCAGCCAGGAAACCTTGGGTAGCTTGTAGACTGAGTGAAGGGTTGCTAGGAAACCTCTGAGCATCTTTATCGGTCTTATTGGACACATCTGTCCCACTGATAGCTGCAAGGGGGCTGGAGGCCTCTGCTCTATTAACTTGGTTGCTTCAGACGGCACAAAGGTTCAAGGCTCCAGGGGACATGTTCAGAAGGATTTCAGTATTCTAATGGAGGAAGCCCTGACCTGTCCTAGCTGGGCCTCTCCATCCATGTTCAGTTGCCCCTGGGCCTCAGAGTTTGGAAGAACCTTTCTGCTCAGAGCCTTTTCACTGACAAAGCGCCTGACTGCAGGAGCCATGCTGTCTCAAGGTTACAGCCAATTCTAAGAAAAACAAGAAATAAGGGACCGGCAAGATGCCTCACTGGGTCAAAGCATTTGCTGCCAAGCCAACGACCTGAGTTCAATCCTGGGGACCCTCGTGGTGGAAGGGGAGAACCAACTCTTAAAAGTTGTCTTCTGATCTCCACACGTGCACTATGGCACATGTGCCACACACTTGCACACGGAGACACAGACACACAGCACACACCTTTTTAAAAAGAAGAAATTAAGGAGTAAGGAAAGCAGATCTATAAAATACAATAGGCAAGCGTGATGGCACATGCCTTTAATCCCAGCACTTGGGAAGCAAAGGCAGGCGAATCTGTGAGTTCGAGGCCAGCCAGGACCACATAATGAGACCCTGTCTCATCAACAACAGCAGCAGCGTAGAATATAGGAGAAACAACTCCTAGCCCAGTCCGAGGCTCCTGGAAGCATGACATTCAGAAAAGTCTCGTGCTTAAGGGCTGTCCCCGTTTTCATTGTGTCCCCTCATAATCTTGCTCTTTCTTTCTAGGAGGTCCCCAACTCCTGAGAGCCAGGGCGCAGCCTCTGAGAGAGAACGGGAACTCATATACACCATATCTGGACTGGGGTCACCCTCCGAGAGCTCACACCCTGGACATCTTCCACTGGATCTGCCCCCTAGATACGAAGAGAAAGAAACTGCCCTAGCCACACCCTCGGATGCACCTTCTGAGCCATCCCCACCATGAATTATGGACTCCAGTTTTATATATTTCATGGATTGTTATTTTATTTAATTTTTTAATAAAACATACAATAACATTGGCAGTGTTCCCATTTTTCTGCCACAACATCAAAGGAAGTAAGCCACATTTTAGGTTAGGCCCGGCTGCTGGTGTTTCAGCCCACAGGTGCAGTGAAGCACCTTCGTTCAGGTCACCAACAGGACACCAGCCTACAATGTCAGGGGCTGGTGGTTTTGTTTGTACTGGTGGATAAGGAACCAGAGGCTCAGAGAGATTAGTGGAGTTTTTCAAGGTTACAGGACTTTTGATGAAGAAACTGTGTGTTTCACACGCCAGAGATCAACCTTGGATGTTATTGTTCCTCAGGAGCTGTCTGTCCCCTTGTTTTTTTTTTTTTTTTGAGACAAGGTCTCTCATAGGTCTGGAACTCATCATGTAGGGTAGGCTGGCTGGCCAGTGAGCCTCAGGGACCTCTCTGTCTGTGCTTCCTCAGAGCCGGATTCCAAGTATGCTACCACACCAGCTTCTGCACACGGGTCCTGGGGATGGCATTCAGGTCCTCCTGCCTGCAGAACCAACACCTCACTGACTGAGCCATTTGCCCCGCCCCGCCCTTAACTGGTTTCTGGAAACCAGGCTATGAGGGATCAGTGCTGCTGGAGGCCAGTCAGAATTGGTTACTGTTCAGTTGTCTCCATTCTGGCTCCAGCGTTATTCGCTTCTGGAACCAAGTAATGAGGTTGTTGTCCTAATTTCTCTATCATGCTTCCTCCTCACCCTTTCCTCTCTCCCCCTTTCCCATTCCTCATTCCCTCTCCCTTCTTTAGAGCCTCAAGGCCTCATAGCATATGGGCAGTTTGGAGCCTCTGAATCAACTGGGATGCGATTTCCCTGGAGACTCTGTTCTGCTTTATTTTTGAGACAGGATTTTGCTATGTTGTCCAGGCTAGCTTCAAACATGTGCTCCTCATGCCGCAGCCTTCAGAGTTCTGGGATTATAGGCATAAACCACTATGCCCGCCCTCCCCCCGCCACTCTTCCCTCTCTCCCTTGGTTGTACCTAGCATTCAAGTGTCTGACCACAGAGCACAGGTGCTGGGCAGGGCAGTTCATCCACGGCACTAACTAGTCACATGTGAATTACCACTGTGATAAATCAGGGTGGCTGTTTGGACCAGCACTTCCAGCCTGTTTTCAAATTGGACTTTTAGTAGGTTGAACCACTCTTAAAAGTCTGTGTTAGTCTTCCTCCTGGCAAATTAATTATTTATGTTTTAAAATTAGAACAAAGGGTAGATTATTGTCACTTCCTTCTGCGGCTATTTGTTTAAAATGGCCACATTGAAACTGCTAGGGAGAATTATTTCAGCTATGAGTTTTCATTTATAATCCAGAGCCTATTTAGTGGCTCAGAGTTGGATTTGTGACTGAGTGCTTTGCTTTTATGTGGTTGTAAAGCTAAGCAAACAGTTAGGAAGGGTCAGGAGTAAGTCTGACCTTGCAGGCTTCAATGGCTTGGGGAAGGAAGTCAGAGGCTATGGCCTCCCAAAAGAGACGGGGCCACACAGGAGCACGTTACTGAAGAACCGCAATGACAGGAGGGAGAGCTGAGCCAGATAGTGTCACAGTTGTTAGTTCTCAAACCTGGGACAATCAGGCTGACAGAGGCGCCTATTTAACATATCAGAGTGGATCTGGCTGCCAGGTTCCCCCAGCATTCCTCAGTCCCTACCTATTACAGCTTAAGGCTGGCATACCCCACTTCGCCCTGAACTCTCCAGCCCAGGGGCTGGGCTGCCCTTCCTCCAGCTGCCCTTCCCTGCATAATCAACCACTTTGGTTACCTGCCCTTTAATCTACACTGTATCTCCTGGCTCTCCCCTCCCCCATCTCCTGGCTTGGCCCAGCTCAGGGTCATGCTCACTCTGGACTCTCCCAGATGTCTCTGCCTTTGGCTATGCTCTCCATTTTGTCTGTAGTAAACTTTCTCCTCCACCATACCCAGGAGCGGACACATCCTTCCTTTTTTTTTTTTTTATTTCTTTGTTTCATTCAACAGGAAGACACATCTTTGTCAAGGTTCTGATCCAGGTGACACCTTCCAAGAACCTACTCAGGGCTTCAGGCTATTCAGAACTATCAACTTCCCTTTCCTTTTCATTTTAATTGGGCCAACATTAGCACTACAAAATAAACCATCGTGTGTGTGTGTGTGTGTGTGTGTGTGTGTGTGTGTGTGTGTGTGTGTGTGCGCGCGCTTCTGGTGCTGAGGACTGAACCCTGGGCCTTGTGTGTGTGTTATGTGTGGGCTCTAGCAATGAACCACATCCCTAGGCCAAATTAACCATTTTAGAGTGAAAATCCATTAGCACTTAGTCCGCGCCCCCCCCCGCCCCCATCCTAACCACCACTTCCTTCCCGCTCCCTGAAATAAAGGCCATACTATTAATAAATAAATAATAAATTAATAAACAAATAATAAAATATTAATAAATAAATAATAAAATAAATAATAAAGGCCCACTATTCCCATTCACACCTTCGCTCCCAGCTTCTCACAACTCCCAGGCTATTCCCAGCCATTCTGGGCTTACCAGCTTTGGATAGTTCATGTAAGCGGGATCATACAGTACAACCTCTTGTGTTTGACTTCTTTTTGTTTAGTATATTTTGAGGTTTATCCATGTTGTAGCATACATCACCCCTTCATTCCTTTTTATGGTCAAGTAATATTCCATGGTATAGATATACCACAGGATGTTTATCCATTTATTCATTGAAATACCACTTCACCTTACTGCTAGCAAGCTATAAGAATCTGAACTTTTCTATATCCTCATCAGTGTAATGATTATTAAAAATTGCTGCAGGATCCCTGGCGACAGGGGGCAGCGGGTCCCGAGAGCAGCCAGTCCCAGGCAGGGCCAGGGCACGAGACCACGCGGTGGCAGGTCTCTGAAGGTGGCTGGTCCCTGGTAGCATCCCTGGCGGCTAGCCATGTGGGCGGTGGGTGGGGCGAGAAACAGACGGATAGGCACACCATACAGAATGAAGTTGGACATTTATTAGGTGGGTTATGGAGGGAAAGGGAAAAGGGGAGAAGAGGAGAGAGGGAGAGAGGGGGAGAGGGGGAGAGAGAGAGAGAGAGAGAGAGAGGAGAGTTGTCTCTCCAAGAGGGAGACTGGGGAAGAGGAGAGGCTAAGGCTGCAAGCAGGAAGGGAGTGGGCGTGGCTTGTCTCTTCAAGAGACAGAACATTACAATCAACACTTGTTTTCCTTTTTTTTTTAAAATAAAATATAACTGTCCTCCATGACATGCGGTAGTATTTCATTGTGGCTTTAATTTGCATTTCCCTAATGACTAATGAGGTTGAGTACTGTGTTGGCTGATTTCAGCTGTCATCTTAGCAGGATCTGGAGTCGCCTGGGAAGGGAATCTCATTGAGGGGTTGTCTAGATTAGCTTGGCCTGTGGGCACATCTGTGAGGGATTGTCTTCATTGGGTCAATTGAGGTAAGAGAACTCACCTGGAATACGGATGGCATCAGTTCCTGGGTGGGGCTTTGGATGGAATGAGAAGGAGGGAGGGAGCTGAGCGTGAACAAGCATCGCTATCTGCTTCCTGGCTATGGATGTGAGCCCCAGCCACTGCTCCCTGCCGCAGCGAGGCGAGTTGCAGGCCGAATACACCTTTTCTCCCTTCAGTGGCTTTCACGAGACTCTTTTATTACAGGAAAAGAAACTAAGACGGAAGTTGATATTGAGAAGTGGGTTGCTGCCGTGAGGAGACTGAATAGGTGATTCTTTGGCCTCTCAAACTCTTTTGTGCCTGGAATGTGGAAGCGCTTGATACTGGTGTCAGAAAAGCCCCGAGCGTGCTGGAACAGAGCTTAACGTCCCATTCTGGCGGGAGCCTGAAGGACAGAAAACGCAGACTGTGGAGGCCTGGCTGGCGACCTTCCAGAGGGAACCAGGACTCTCCCAGCCTTGGGTTAGGGGCCATTTGTGTAATTTTGACCAAGAACATGGCTTCATTGTGCTCTCGTCTTGAGAATCTGAGCAAAGATGAATTCAAAGATGATGGTTGATTTGCCAGGGCATTACAAGGCAGGATGGATGGTTTTCAGGCTGGTGAAGGAGGAGCAGCTGTAGCAGAGAAATGGAAATCAGCAGGGGCCCTCACTAGAGCCTGGGCCATCGGGTACTCTGTTATATAATAAAAATGACTAACACAGAGATCTTACTTCAGGCTCTGTGTTTATGATTCTGGGAGGAAACATTACAAAAATTTCCTCTGAGGTCTGAAATTCAGGTGCTACCATGTTGTCTCCGTAGAATCCTTTGTGAGCTCATTGCCTTTTCCTGGGACTGCTGCAGTAGATCCCAGCCAACCAGTTCTGCTAAGATGAAAGCAAGTTTTAGCTAGTAATTGTCTTTGGTATTTGAGCTGTAGCATAAGGAAGAGTGGGAGGAGAAGGCGGCTGGTAGTGGCGCATGCCTTTAATCCCAACACTTGGGAGGCAGAGGCAGGCGGATCTCTGTGAGTTCGAGGTCAGCCTGGTCTACAAGAGCTAGTTCCAGGACAGGCTCCAAAGCCACAGAGAAACCTTGTCTCGAAAAAAAAAAAAACAAAAAAGAGTGGGAGAAGCCAAGGAATGCAGATGTTCAGAGGAAGATAGTCACAGGGTCATAGGGTGAGGCAAGTAAATGGGGCGGGAAGAGACATGGTGGCCCTTTGATGCCCTCTTGCGGATGCTGAGAGGGTATTGCATGGGGTCTTGTCTCTTCTGAGGGGACCGTCGTTCTAGAGTGGCCCTCAGGAAGGGATAGAACAGGAGACAGGGCACTCTCGGTACTAAAACGGAAGCAGTCTGCAAAGTGTGCCCCCAGCTTCCAGGAGGGCAAGAACCACCTAGAAAAGCTGCTGGAGGTGCTGTCCCTCTACCCGCTGAATCCAAACCTCGAGGCAAGCCGTGTTTATCGCCTCGGGAAATGCTGGAGACAGGACTCCCCGCAGAGACAGCATCTGCTTCCTCCTGCCTTCTCCGACTTCTGGGGAGTCCTGCTTACGTTTCTCAGCCGGTGCTCAGGGACCTTGAGGGGAGGTCTGTGAGGCCAGAGGAGGCCCCCAGCATTGTTGCGGGCTTCCCCCCATCTCCTTGTTTCAGCCTCCCGGGTAGGAAACCCTGCGCTCATCCCCTAAGGAAGGTGGGGTTTCAGCTTTGCTTGTGTGTCTCTAATGAGGCCAAGAATGGTCCATTCAGGCGGGTGAGTTTTCCTGATGAGCTGGGCTGGGTTTTGCTGGCTGCACCCTGATCCTGAGCCTCCCATACAATGGCAGCAGTGAGCGGGGTGAAGTCAGGAAGCACACTGCAGAGGTGGTGGGCAGGAGGAAGAGAGCTGACTTGAGGGGAACCATGCATGGTTGCCCAGAAGCCCTCCTGGGATTGATCTTGCATACCTGGAATTCCTGGAGTAGCAAGCATGGTGCCTCCAGCTCAAGTTCCCTGGGAGGAGCAAAGTGAGGGGAGAGGATGAAGGCTGAGGCTTTTCCTAATTAGGAATTCTCTCCCCACAACTCGTGTGTGTGTGTGTGTGTGTGTGTGTGTGTGTGTGTGTGAGAGAGAGAGAGAGAGAGAGACAGAGACAGAGAGACAGAGAGACAGAGACAGAGACAGAGAGAGACAGAGAGAGAGGTTGGTTTTCTGGCTAGATGCAGCTTGTGTCTGCACATCACATGGTTGTGCTCTGGCTCTGTACTGTGACCTCCAGCCCACACTGGAGCACCACCCAGGCTGAGCTGGGGCCACAGGTAGAATCTGGTGTGGGAGTGTAGAATGGCTTCATCTCCAAGGATGGAGTTAACGCTGGGCAGTAAGTTCTGTGCTGTGGGAGGCCTAGAAAGTCACAATGAGTGGGCGAGCCACCTCAGCTGCCCTTGCTACGCCACAGTACTTACAGGATGGGTCCTTAAAGGCCTTTGAACTTATCGCTGAGCCCCATCTACTGGCACTGGCTGAGCCAAATAGCAAATTTATTAGGGGTTTTCACCAAGAGGGAGGGTGTACCTCTTTTCCTGGGCAGTGTCTAGGGCCTTACCAGGCCAGGCTGTGCATGGCTAATTCTTTCTCAAACTTGGCATCTCTCTGCGGCCCCAGACCCTGCCCCGGATGTAGCACTTTCCCTCAGGAGCAGCTAACAACAGCTTTCCAGAAAGCTGTTCCTTCTCACGGGGGCCTTCAGTGCAGTGTGGGCCTTCCGTCAGGTCCAAAGGTGCTGCGTCACCTCACAGAGTCTGTTCCTTAGGCCTGAGGCCTCCTTTCTTCCTGTAGGTGCTGAGGATAGTCAAGTTGCTGGCTACCCTGCTGCTGTGCTGCCCTGGCCTTTGCTGTCCATGGACTCTGACCCCAGCAAGCCGCTTCCATGGCATGAACACGCTGCCCTGGGCGCTGTGGTGCCGCCTTGTGAGTTCTGTGCCTTCCCCTGCTGTGCTGAGATGGCGTAGGCATGTGAGTCATAGCATTGCCTCCTGAATGACTTGGAGGCCATGCTGTCACTGCTACACAAGTTGTAGGTTTGTGTGAGCAGACAATTGCTCCTTTTCCATCTGTCTCACGTCTGCAGCATCATTCGGCTCCGAAAAGGAACCAGAATTACAGCCCAGATTTGTCAGAGGCTCCCCAACTCTTGACAAAGTAGGCTACTGACTTGAGGAGTCCTGTTAGGCTGGAGAGGGCTAGAACAGTGATGGGTGGCTTCAAAGGCAGACTTCGGGTCCAGCGAGAGACCTTAAGACCAGCTGAGGGCACCTTTGCTTCTACTGCGCAGGCACTTGGAGTCCCTGGCCTGGGACTGTAGCACGATTAATAAAAACTCAGAGTCAGATATTGGGGTTCAACCTGAAGACTAGAAAAGCAAAGCAGTCAGTCACTGGCTCTTACCTCAGCCTCAGTCCAAAAATGGCGATCCTGCCTCCAGGAAACCTCAGAATGATACAGAGACTAGAGCTGTCTCCTCCCATCTTATAATCCTCTCTAGTTCTTGGATTAAGAGTGTGCATCACTACCACCTGGTTTCTATGGCAAGCTAGTATGGCTAGTGGGATTAAAGGTGTGTGTCATTGCTGCCTGGTCCGCAAGGCTGGTCAATGTGGCTGTTTTACTTTTCTGATCCTCAGGCAAACTTTATTTATTAAAATATAAATGAAATACCACTGCAAAGAGAGTTCACCACATAGTGACTCCCTCCAGAAACGTCTTGAGGTTGTGGGAGAAGCCAAGCGCCAAGCCCACTATGACCGCCGCATGTAGCCCCTCCTTCAGGGCCGGTGAGATGGCCTGTGCCTGTGGAGGCCTGGGTGAGAAGGAACAACCTTCTGGAAAACTGTACTGAGCTGGGAGATGTTCAGTGACAGACAGTCACAGACAAGAGATTCATGAGTCAGGCTGCCCACAGAGCCAGACTGTAGCAGGGAAGTTGATGAGGGGAGCCCTAGTCAAGAGTCCATCTCTCCTTGGGGGGGTCAGTCTGTGCTTTGTGGGGACTGGTTACAGCCAGGATCAGGAGGAGGAAAGTTTATTTAAATGACATTCGATTTTAAATATCTTCCCCCAAAATAATTCTGAGGTTTTTTTTTTTCCCTAACACACATACATATTTGATATTTCAGTTTTCAATAACACTTGTCCATTCTCTTGTTCTGGAACATTTAAGTTGTTCTTAAAAATAAACAGTAGGAAGTAAGGGGAGAAACCGTGAGGTCTCACAGCTCCTGGCCGTTCTGCCCAGTCCATTCTTCACATGGGGATGGTCAAGCCGCTTGTCTTTCCAGCCGGACCTTCTCACGCACAGCTGTTCTTGGTGAAGCACATCGACAAACACAGACGCATTGACGGGACACCTGCGGAGCTCCCTGAGTGGCTGGATTTCTCCCATCAGACACACAGACTCGTGAAGCCACAGAAGGAGCAGGATCAAGGACAGTCGCCACGTGTTCTCACCAGAAGGCTGTGTGGTAAGTGGTTGTGCTGCTCCTCTCCGGGTTCCCTACAGGAAGGGCCCAGAAACCATGGGCTGAGACTAGAAGCCAAAAGTCAACCTTTTTACTCACAGGGTAATTAGCTCTGGTGTTCCATCACAGTTTCTACAAGCTGACTAACCCAGGTTTTCTTCCCTGCCCCAATATCACTGATGTATTTGTTCCTCAGGAGAACTGAGAATTGTTTTAATATTAAATCATTTGAGGCGGGCGGTGGTGGCGCACGCCTTTAATCCCAGCACTCGGGAGGCAGAGGCAGGCGGATCTCTGTGAGTTCAAGGCCAGCCTGGTCTACAAGAGCTAGTTCCAGGACAGGCTCCAAAGCTACTGAGAAACCCTGTCTCAAAAAACCAAATAAAAAAAAATAATAAAATAAATAAATAAATCATTTGAGAATAACTGGGGGCATAATTCTTTATTCCTCGATGTATTTATCTCCTAAAAAGCAAGGATATTCTTTTGAAAAGCCAATGGTACAACCTTCACGTTCAGGGAACTGAACACTGATTCAATATTGATATTTAGTGTGTAGTTTATAATGAAACCATTCTTATTTTTTAAGTTTTAAAATTGAATTTTAGTTTAGTGTGTGTGTGTATGTGTGTGTGTGCGTGTGCGCATGCATACACATGTTTGTGCTATAGCATGTATGTGGAAGTCAGAGGATAACATGAGGTAGTTAGTTCTCTCCTTCCATCATGGTCCCAGTGGAATTCTGTCTTCACCCACTGAACCTTCCCACTGGCCCTGAAATCACTCTTTCAAAAAACAAGTCAGCTTGTTTTTTTTATTAATGATGACTTCTGCTTTGGTCACTTTTCCATTTTGTCTCCTGTACTAGACAGACAAGAACAGAGTCAAGTGCAGCTTCTTGATAACAGTCTTTTCTCTGATAGGCTCTGTTTGCTGGCAGTGAGCAGAGGTGCAGCTCCTTTAAGAGACGCTTTCTGACTCAGCATTAGTGACAAAAACCTTGCAGCTCTTTTAAGAGGCTCTGACACCAAACACTTAAATGATGTTTATGAGCAGCTGGCATCAGGCCTCTTGGTGGTGGTCTTTAAATGCCATAGAGCTGTGGCAATAAACATTACTCTTGCCAGTGCCACCATCATGAAGCTAGACTCAGAAGGCTAAGGAATGGGGTGGAGCCAGCCATCTAAGATGCAGCTTTAATCCTAGACATGCTTTTTAGCAGATTAAAGATGCATGTGATCAAAAAAGATAGAGATACACAATAAAGACAGAATCAGATGGAAAAACCCTCTAACTGGTTTATAGTGTGTTTAAAATATATACGTAGGCTTGGGAGAGAAAAGAAAAGGGATAGAGAAAGTTCTTTAAGAAAAGAAATAGAGGGCTGGAGAGATGGCTCAGAGGTTAGGAGCACTGACTGCTCTTCCAGAGGTCCTGAGTTCAATTCCCAGCAACCACATGGTGGCTCACAGCCATCTGTAATGAGATCTGGCGCCCTCTTCGGGTATGCAAGCATATATGGAAGGAATGTTGTGTACATAATAAATAAATAAATCTTAAAAAAGAAAAGAAATAGAGTAGCTGGGCATAGTAGCACACACCTTTAATCTCAGCAGTTGGGAGGCAGAAGCAGTCGGATCTCTGTGAGTTCAAGGCCAGTGTGGTCTACAGAATGAGATCCAGGGTAGCCAAGGATACAAGAGAAACCATGTCTCAAAAAAACCCAAAAAATAAAAATAAAAGAAATAGAGTTTTTAAAAAGCCATGTAAAGATGGTAAATACACAAAGAATCTGAATACTGTATGTTATTATGTTGTCTTTGAATTGTCTGACTGCTGAGGAAGGAGCAACAGCTGCTAAAAGACATTTGATTATAAATGTTGCTGGATTAATCCAACCCATATATTTTGAAAATGCCTTGACTACAAAATTTAAGTCAAAAGATATGTCACTTTGGAGAAGAGCTTTTGCTTCCATGGGAAACGAGAGGCTGTGGATTCACTCTTGGTTAAGAAAAATGAGGTTTGATTGAGGAAGACACCCTGAGAAAACTCTAGTAGAAGCAGATGACCCAGATGATCCAGTGTTTTGGAGCACCTCTGTTTCAGTTTCTTCTGAGTTTTGCATCTAGAACAGCTTCAAGGCTGCTGGGCTGAGATAATCAGTAGGAAGTAACCTAGAAAACTACACCTCCATTACCCCAAAATGGATTATGAACATTTGTCTTTGTTTAGTGTGTTGGTTACAAGTTGTTATAGACAATGATCAGGAAAAAAGCTAAACAAAGGAGATCAGATTCAGGGTCTTGTTTTGAAAGGGAAAAGGGGGAACTTCTGTGGGATAATGTTTTTGTATTCTGTTAAGATTTGTCTCTCATACTGGTTTTAATAAAACACTGATTGGCCAGTAGCAAGGCAGGGAATATGGGCAGGTTGACCAGACTAAGAGAATTCTAGGAAGAGGAAAGGCAGAGATGCAGTTACCAGTCAGCTGCAGAGGAAGCAAGATAAGAATACCTCACTGCTTAAAGGTATCAACCCGCATGGCTAAACATAAATAAGAATTATGGGTTAATTTAAAATTTAAGAGCTAGTTAATCATAAGCCTGAGCTAACAGGCCAAACGGTTTATATTTATTATAAGCCTCTGTGTGTTTCTTTGGGACTGAATGACTGAGGGACCAGGTGGGGCAGAAACTTCCGTCTACAACGATGGGTTGCTGGGAACCAAGCTCAGGTCCTCTTCTAGAGCAGCCAGTGCTCTTAGTTGCTGAGCATCATTCTAACCCTGGGGGCCATTTAAAAATTTCTTAATTTATTGATATTTTACGTATGAGTGCTCTGCATGTGTGCCTGCAGGCCAGAAGAGGGCGTCAGATCCTATTACAGATGGTTGTGAGCCACCATGTGGATGCTGGGGATGGAACTCGGGACCTCTGGAAGAGCAGCCAGTGCTCTTAACCTCTGAGCCATCTCCCCAGCCCTGCAAGGGCCATTTTTGTATCTATCTCTACCAGACACGTGCACCAGTGCCTGCTGCCTCACAGCTTCAAGTTTCTGCCAATCTTACCACTAAGAGGCCATAACTCAGGATAGTTTTAGTTTACAGTTCTCTAACTGCCGTGAGACTAGGCATCTTTTTCAGGGTTAAAAACCATTTGACTCTGCTCTCCTGTGAACCACTTATTGATGGTCTGTCTTTGTTTATTTTTACTAGGTTGTAGTATAAATTTTAAAAGAATAGAATCCAAATCTTTCCTGATGCAAGCAAAGTCGCTCTAATGTATATCTGATAACCTTACAGAAATCAAATGAAAATCAAACAATAGGGAACTACAGGACCTCCCTTCCCAAATTTTGTCTAGCAAAAAGTATTAGTAATCTACTAATATTAACTTTTAACTTTTCTCTATTGAATCAATTGGAGTATTTTGGCAACTACCCACCACTTTCGTGTTTTTAGAATCTTGGCCAGTCCTCGGTTTTCAATGGAACATGGTGTTAATGAAAAAAAGATTGTAGTTTGCAAAGCCACATGTGCTGTTGGCCGCATGGGGAAAGCTGTTCCCCCAGCAAGTAGCGGGGCCGCCCAGCTGTCTCACATTCAGACAGAAGTCTCAAAAGGATCCTCTGTGGGGAGGGATAGGCAGTGGCGTCATCTCTAAATGTAGTTCACCCCAGGGGTGGCTGTCCCAGGTTGTGGTTCTTTGGGAACCCGGTGCTAAATTTTGCATGGGAATTTCTCTATGAGATCAGCAGCCATCAGAAAGACACATGTGCCAAGCAGGAAGGGAACGGAACTTTTGCCTTGTGCTCATCTCAAGCCAGATGCCACACGAGGAGGGAGGTGAGCCTCCCCATGGGATGCCAGCCACAGCTCTAACAGGGTGCAAAGTCTATTGTCCCATGAAAATTGCTCCCCAAAGAGAGGCTGAAGGAAGCAGACTCTGTTATCTCTCGCATTTCAGGAATTCAGGGGCTGCTTGGCTGGATAGTTAGTTCATGAGGCGTGACAGGTATCAGCCAAGATCGTGCCTGTCTGAAGGTGTGAGTGGTTCCATAATTTCATTTGTTGGATCCTAATCTACAATGTGATATCACTTTTGAAAGGGCTCAGGTCATGAGGGTGGAACTCCTTCACCTCTCCTATCATGTGAAGACAAAGTCATCCATCTGTGATCCAGGGAGGAAGCCCTGACCAGATACTGAAGTTTCTAGCACCTTGATTGTGGTCGTCCTAGACTTCAGAACTGGAATAAGGCCACCAGTCCGGGTGTGTTTGTCGTAGCAGCCTGAAGATACCCACACAGCTGGCAAGTTGATGCTGGCTGGTGGCATTAGTCTCCATTGCATTCCAGGTAGACCTTCACTGGGATGTCTTCACACAACGTCTGATCTCCTGCTGAGGGAGAGGCTTTAGAGAGAGAAAGGGGAAGCTGCATTGCTTTTTAGAATCTAGTCTCCCTCTGTGGCCCATTAGAAGCCGGTGGAATCCAGCTCATATGCAGGAGGAGTCAGTCTTCTGTTTAGAAGGCAGATGTCACATGGGATTTAAGGACAGTTTTAAGTCACCACAGACCCTGAAGCCAGCTTCCTGACCCTTGGCCTCGGAGGCAGGTCAAGGGGATCTGGCTTTTTACCATACCTGTTTACAATGTCCTTTCTGGCCCACAGAGCTGGAAAGCCTGTACCCTGAAAAGGGTCCAGATACAAAGAGCACCATGACTTTGTGTCACTCAACCATCCCTGCCTCAATGTACTGAAGATGTAACAGGCCCCCGACCTTAGCACAACTGATGCCATGTTAGAGGCACTGTTTTGACTTTAGAACCTAGTACATAGGCCCCACCACCTGCCAAAACAAGAACGAAGACCGAATCCATACAAGATGGGGTCTGTAGATCCAGGAAGTCCTTGAATGCACTAACCTTGCTTTTTGGTTTCTGTAGTGCTGCTTCTTGGTAACAGAAGTGTGACACCAGTACATGTCAAAGACAAAGGACTGGGCAGCACGATTTGGCCCAGCTCCCTGTGCCATCACTGGTCAGCAATAAAGCCTTTCTTTTTAGCTTTAAAAGTGTCTGGGTGGTAGTCTCTGATGGGTGTGCCTCACTACAAGGGCAAGTTGGATCATGTGACATGTCTCTTAGGACATTCACCAACATGCATAGCAGAGAGTACGGAAATACACTCAGTGAATGGATGGTGGACAGGATAATTTATGTTCAAAGCTTAGTCATATTAACTTTGGTGATATTCCTTCAAAATTTAGTAGTCCTAACTTGCCCCAAATGTTTACTGTCTCAACAGAGGTACGTAAAACCTGTAAAGAAACATATTACATATCATCTTGAAAATATAATAAGTTTAGCCAGGTGGTGGTGGCACACATATTTAATCCCAGCACTGGGAAGGCAGAGGCAGATGGATCTCTGTGAGTTCAAGGCCACCCTGGGCTACAGAGTGAGTTCCAGAACAATCAGAGATACACAGAGAAACTTTGTTTACGAAAACCAACCAACCAAACAACCCCCCACAAAAAGAAAATATAATTAGTTTAATCCCGAATTGTGATGATTAAGTAAGGTGCCTGGCCTGGAGTCCTGAAAAAGTCGATCTGTAGGGAACAAATGGATAAAGATATTGTCCCAGGGAAAGAGCTGGTGAACTATGGCTGCCAGGTCAGTTGCTTGTCCATACAAATAGAGTTTTGCTCAGAAAGAGTCCTGCTGACAGGCTTGCTCTTGTCTGTGGCAGCATTTGAGTGTTTGAGCTGTAATGACTTGGGTGTGTGGTGACAGAACAGAGCCAATGAGGCTGAATGCACGGGTCAGGATCCTCTAGAGCAGTGGTTCTCAGCCTTCCTAATGCTGAGACCCTTTACTGCAGTTCCTCATGCTGTGGTGACCCCACCATAAAATTATTTCATTGCTACTTCATAACTGTAATTTTGCTACTGCTATGAATCATAATGCAGATATCTGATATACAGAATATCTAATATGCAACCCCTGTCAAGGGTCACTTGACCCCCAAAGCCTTTGGGCCAAAGGAGTAGAGAGACCCACAGGTTGAGAACGGCTACTCTAAAGGAGCAGAAAAGAGATTTATTAGAGTGGTTTCCAGAACGTGGTCTGGAAATTCCAACAGTGGCTGTCTCACATGGGAAAGGCTGAGAGTCTGAGAGCTGGAGTCCCTGAGGCTGAACTGCTCAGCACCCCCAGCCCCAGCCCGGCGCTGGGGCCCTGGAGGGTCCCGGAGAGCTGCTGCTCTGCAGGCTGCGTTCGAATCCTGAAGAAGTTGCTTTTAATAATCAGCGAAGCAGTGCTGCAGAAGCAACAGGATAGACAAATTTGCCAGAGAGTGAGGGCAAGCAGGCCAAAAGCAGCTTCCTCCTTCCACGTCCTTTTATCTGAGCTGCCACCAGAGAGTACTGCCCATGTTTAGGGGCAGTCTTCCTGCAATGACCTGACCAAGAAAATCCTTCATAGGAGCGGCCAGGCTTGAGTTTTAGTTGATCCAAATGCAGTTAGATGACAACCAAGATTAACCATCATACTGGATGACAAGTAGTTGTTATCTACCCTTTAGAAAAAAGCTTGATGCCAGTCACAGTGGAGCACCTCTTTAATCCCAACAATCAGGAGGCAGAGACAAGCAGATTTCGGTGAGTTTGAGGCCAACCTTTTACATAGCAAGTTCCAGGACAACTAGGACTATAAAAGACCCTGTCTCAAAATACTGGGGGGCGGGGGAGATTGTTGTCCTTGTTATAGGTGAAGAACTTTAAGAGTTCCTTGCTTCCTTGTGCTATACTGGGTGATACTTGCTATACCACACTGTACATAGGTAGAAAGCTAATAGATAAACAACCATTTTCAGACTTGAGCTTCTCAGTGGCCCAGGGCAAAGGCTATATAGGGTGAGCCTTCCAATCATCCAGACTTTCTGCCAGAGCCCCATGCCTATCCCACCACAAGGAGGAGACACAAACAAAGGACAGTGGTCTCATTGAGCTAAAGACACAGATGCTGGGGTTTAGGGAGGCTAAGGTGGAGTCTACATAGAGAACGAACTCAGCACCATAGGGCTCCCATGAAGCTCCTGCTAAACCAAGTTGTGTGTGTATATGGTGAGATACCACAAGGTCTCTCAAGGAGGCACACCTCCCAGGGAGAGAAAGGCTGTAAGGGGCTGCAAGCTCAACAGCCATGGAGCTCACAGTGGTAGGGAGAGCCTGGGTTTTGTTTTGTTATTGATTAATTGTGTTCTTTGATAAATGGCATATATATATATATAATATATACTGATTACTGCTATTTACGCTGTAGTCGTTTGAACTAGGTGTCCCCCTCATAGTCTCAGACGTTTGAATGTGTGATTCCCCAGTTGATGGTGTTGTTTGGTTAGTTGAGGAGGCATGACCTTGTTAAAGAAAGTATGTCACCCGGGACGGGATTTGAGGTTTCAAGTTCTCTGCCTTTCCTAGCTAGTTCCCTTCCTGCTTGTAGTTAAAGATGTAGGCTCTCTTGTGGGAACCCTGTAGAAGAGGGGGAAGGAAGGATTGTAGGAGCCAGAGGGGTTGAGGACAGCAGGAGAACATGGCCCACAGAACAACTAAGCAGGGCTCATAGTGCCTCACAGAGACTGAAGTGACGGTCACGGGGCCAACATGGGTCTGCGCTCGGTTCTCCGCAAGTACCCTGTGGTTGTTTAGCTTGTGAGTTCTGTGAGACTTCTAACATGGGAGTGGGGCTGTCTCTGACTCTTCCTCCAGCTCTTGGGACCCTTTTCTTCCTAGTGGGTTGCCGCAGCCAGCCTTGATATGTGCCTAGTCTTATTGTATCTTGTGACACCATGGTTGGTTGATATCTTTGGGAGCCCTGCTCCATTCCGAAGGGAAATACAGGAGGAGTGGATCTGGGGGAGGGGGAGATGGGAGAAACTGGGAGGAGAGGAGGGAGGGAAGGCTGCAGGTGGAACGTATTGTACAAGAGAAGAATAAATAAATAAAATAAAGACAAAAATATGTAAATCAGGAGAGAGGATGAGAAAGAGAGAGACAGAGAGAGAGAGAGAGAGAGAGAGAGAGAAGAGCTCTCAGTTGTACCAGACTGCTAAGTCTGCTAAGACAGACTCTTACACCTCTGGAACCTAAAGCCCAAATAAATCCCTTCTTCTCTTGGTCACGATGGTCCATCACGGCAGCAGACAAGTAGTTAATACAGCCACACTCTCTTACCGTCCTCATATCCTTATTACCCCACAGCCATCAAGTCCCTACAATCCCTTCCTTAGACTCGTAGCTTTTGGCTTTGTTTTGTGATCCCTTTAATCAGACTCATCCTTGTGACCTCTGGGTTGGAACTATCCATTGGATCCTGGTGGAGTCACCAGGGGACACACAATTGAAGGCACTGGCTCCCTTTTCCCCAGCATCTATCAATAGGAAATAGTTCACAGTGAGAGGTGGGACACCCCCCCCAAACCTTTAGCATCACACTCTAGTGAGAGAGTGAATGTTTCTGCCCGGGGCAAGGCAGGGAAAGGAAGTCTTCTCTCGCCCATCCAGTTCAATACTGTGCCAGGGTCTTAAGGGCCAGTAAAAAGGAAGCAAGAATGTTCACATTAGAAAGCTGTAGAGCGAGGTTTCAAACATATAAAACCTCAGAAATTCCATTAAAATCCTACTACATTGAGGAAATGAATGACACAGTTTGTTTTTGTTACTCATGTAGTCTCCAGCTAAGTAGCATTGTTTTGGAAGGCTGGGCATGATGGGGAGTGGAGTTTTGCTTAAGGAAGTGAGATTCTGTACAGTACAGGCTTTGAGGGCTGTACCTTGGCTCTGACTCCTACCCAAGTCACCATTTGCTGCTGGGTTGGCCCTCCACCCCGAATCTGAGATGTGAGCAGACTGTGCTGTCCACTCTTACCGACACAGCCACAGGCCACTCCCTAATGCCACCCCTTCCCTCCCCTTGGGTTGTATCTCAACAAACTGTGAGTCATAATAAATTCTTCTTTCCCTTCATTACTTCTTGACAAGCATTTGGTCACAGCAAGAAGCAAAGCAACCATGCCCCCCAAGGACTCTTGTGCTGGAGGCTTGGTCCTTAAAGTAATAGTAGTGAGTTCGTGGTAGGTAATTAGGTTATTGGCCTATAATCGATTGCTGGAGTGGGTTCAGGAGCCTTTAAAACTGGACTGGTCACTGTCAGAGCCGACTGAGTTTGGTATTCTCAGCTTGCTTTTCATCATCATGTGACCTCTTTCTCATGTGCTCCCACCTTGTGATGTCACCTACCATAGGATCCTACTCAGAAACCAATGAAGCCTCTAGGATTAGCAGCTAAGTAAACCATTGCTTTAAGAAGTATTTAACTCAGGTGCTTTATTACAGTAGCAAAGGGGGGGTACAAGAGTGAACCTGGAGATAAAGCTGACATAAATCAAATATCTATTGTCTGCCTGTTGGTACATATGATTGCAAAATGAAGTTAAAAACATCATTTGCAATAATAAAGGTTGACATGTTAATATATATATTGTTTTTTTATAGATTTAAAAAAGATTTTATTCTTAACCATGTGTCTCTATGTGTGTCTGTGCATGAGCATGTGCGTATGAGTGCAGGTGCCCACAGAGGCCAGAGGCATCTCATGTTCCTGGAGCTGGAGTTCCAAGCCATTGTGAGCCACCTGACATGGGTGCTAGGGACCACATTTGGGTCTTCTGCAAGAGCAGTACATGCTTTTAACTGCTGAGCCATCTCTTTAGCCCTCCTCTCTTAAAAATTAATTTTTAATTAGTCTATATAATAATGATTTCACCGTGACATTTACATACACATATATCCTTACAGATAAATACCTATTTTTTGAGCACAGGCTGGAGCTTGCTACACACATCAGGCTGATGTTGAACTCAGAGCACTCCACCTGTCCGATTCTAAGTCCTAGGATTAAGGACATGGACCACATCATGTTTTTTTGTTCACACCCATAGCCTGCTCCCACTTTTGCTGGTCTCATTCCCTAGACAGATCCTCCTTTTGCTTTTGTGTGTGTGTGTGTGTGTGTGTGTGTGTGTGTGTGTGTGTAACAAACATACACTTACATAATCCAGAAATCTTGCAAATTTTTACTCAAGAGGAATGGAAAGATGAGTCTGCAGAAAGGATTGTAAAGAGTTTTCCTACCGGCTTTAGTCAGAAATGCTAAAGCAGAAAACAATCCCAATCTCCCAATCTCCACCATGGCAGCAGAGAGGCAAGTCCCGGAATCTCTGTACAGTAGAAAACTACTTGCATGCAGTAACATCAGTGAGTCACCAAAATATACCAAGAGACAAAAGTAAGGCCCCAAAGAGGGTAAATGTGACCAGAGATATAACTTAGTTGGTAGAGTGCTTGCCCAGCATATAGTAAACCATGGTAATCCCAGCATCTTGAGGTGGAGGTGGGAGGATCCGAAGTCCAAGGTCATCCTTGAGTACTGGCAAACTGGGCCAGCCTGGGCTGCAATAGGTCTTTTTTTCTTCTTATTTTGTATCACTTGTACTCTAGCACTGATGAAGCTTCTGAGCTGGCAAAGGTGGCAAAGGTAGGCAAAACCAGTAAGTGTTTGCCCACGCTGGAAGTTGGGGCAAGAGAGGGAGTAGTAGGTTATACAAGGACAATAAATGGCTTTTCCTTTATTTGGGGGAAGGTGGCAGTAAAGGTGCTAAAATATTTTAAACTCACCAAACCATACCCTTAAAATTACTACATCGCATTGAACACTGATTTTCTTTATTTAAAAAAAAAAAAACCTAATAGACTAAGGGAAAAATAAGCAAAAGCAATGTGTGGTCCCCAACTGCACGTTGATTTGGTACAAACAAAGCTGTAATAGATATTTTAGGGTACTTAGAATTCTTTTTAAAAGATTCATTTTATTATTTTTTAGTTATACACCTGGACTGAGTATTTGCACTTGACCGTCTGTGTCTTCAGAGGGCAGAGGAGAGAGATAACCTAGATCTGGAGTTATAGGTAGTTCTGAGCTCCCCGAAATGGGTGCTGGGAATCAAACTCAGGTGTCTACAAGAGCAGTATGTGCTCTGTCTTAGTTACTTTTCAGTTGCTGTGAAGAGACACCATGACCAAGGAAATTTATAAAATAAAGCATTTAGTGCGGAGTTCAAGGTTCCAGAGAGTGAGTCCATGACCATCGTGGCAGCAGACAGCCATATCTAATATGACATGGTTATTAAATAATATTATACAATGATTTTTAACCTTTCTAAGTATAACAGTATTGGGTTAGTAACACAAGCGCTTAGGCAGGGTGGGCAGTGGAGAGAGCTGCTCATTTCTGTCCTTCATGTGGGGGAGGTGAGGGGTTAACTAGCCATCCAGCCCTTCAGTCCTCTTCAGCTTGTCTCTGCTCTCCTTGGCTAAATTCTGCCAGCCAACCTAAAAGTTTCACAGTAAAGACATGGGATAAACAAGTCCTGCTTTAAGACTCCATTGAACAAGGCAAACTAGATTTATGTAGGTGCTTTACAGAAGGCTACATGAATAAAAACTTAAGTGTTTCCTCAAAAACTTCAGATGCACTTTTCCTCAGATTCTGTCCGGGTCTGCTCAGGGGATCAGAACCACTGACAGGAGAGAAGAAGAAGAAAAGCTCTTCCTTAAGCAACTCACGTTTAGCAGAGCAGGGGGAAGGTATAGAAGCAGCCAAAGGAGGTGGAACAAGGTTCCTTTTACAGCTGTTTACTGACCTGTGTGTGCCTGGCACAGAGATGGAGGAGGGTCTGTTCTTGGCAAAACAGCTCCCGGGCATGTGGGCTGTGAGGTCTCAGTGGTGGCTCTGCTTGAGGTACTGTGTTCAACAGACTCAAAAGCATCCTATGGCTTCAGTCTTAACCGTCATCCAAAGGCAGTATGTTGGAGGCATGCATGGTCGTCAGCCTGTGGCACTTTTGGGTGGGTGGGTGGGTTGATGGAAACTTTAGAAGGTGAGGGTCAGTGGAAGGAAGTCATTGGTGGTGTGCTTGGGAGGGATTTTTGGGTACCTGGTTCTTCTCTTTTTCTTTCCTTCTCAACTGCTTATGTGAGTAGGTCAGTTCCACCATGCTCTTCAGCCGCAGTGTTCTGCCTTGCCTGAGGACCAAAAGCAATATGAATCTGAGCCAACAACCATGGACTAAACCAGTGACACAAACTAAATCTTCCACCTTTAAGTAGCTTAGCTCCTGAGTTTGTCAGAGCTATGGAAATCTGATTCAGTGGTGTTACTCTAGTCATTGTGACAGGATGCTCTAATGTGTACCATGGACCATGGCTTTCTTATCCGGAAACAGCACACACTGTAGCTGAAGGGACCCATCATTACTTCAGCCATGAGCCAGCAGCAAGGTCTTTGGGTGGCTGCCATAATTGACACTTAGTGGCTTTGTTAACAATATTTGGAGCTGTCAGAAGATAATACTGTCTTCAAGAGCAAAACTTTGAAAATAGGCATGCGTAATAGATGGAATAGAGTTGACCATTTTCCTGGGGTGTAACAGGGTAGTCCCCAGGAGTGCCAGAGACATGTGCCTCTCTGTGGAACCCCCATGAGGGACACACGACCTTCCTTGCAGCGTGGCTGCCACAGAGCAGTCCATTCACGTGACCATCAAAGCCGTACAGAGTGATGCTCCGAGGTCACTTCTTGGGTCTTCCAGGTTAAAGTCCCAGAGGAAACTGGGCTTCATTCCTTGCCTTTTAACTTGGAAAATAAGAAGCACCAGAGAGCTCACTCTGTTCCAGAGGAGAAGTGCCTTCTGTTGTGACCTTTCCCTTGGCAATGAAAGGGAGACAGTGGCAATGGCAAATGGGAGCATCTGGAAAGTGTCTGCAAGGGTCTGAAATTGGCCACGGTGGTTTGAAAGGAAGAAGCTACTGAACGTCAGTTTTCCTAAAATATAATCATACTGCTCAGCCTTGTTTGGGCCAAAAGAATGGAAAGACAATGGCAGCATCTCTATGGATGCTCACACTGTGAGAGGTGACAATGGCGGCATCTCTATGGATGTGTACACTGTGAGAGGTGACAATGGTGACATCTCTATGGATGTGCACACTGTGAGAGGTGATGTGCAGGCCACAGAGGAGAGCTGAGGCCACAGTGCAGGGACGAAGACTGGAGAGACATAGCCTGTCAGCTGCATAGCCGCTGCTTGTCGCTGAACGAAGATGTGCCTGTGGCCATCAGTGTCTTCTAATAAATGCTTCGGCCCTTGGATTTAAAAAAATTATTAGCACATATTAATTATATATAATAATGGCTTTCATTATAATACTTCACACATGTATATAATGTTTCGATCATATTCATTCTCATTACCTTCTCTTGTCCCCTCCCATTCCCACCGACCCATTCCTCTTCCAAAGTAGCGCCTCCACACGTGCACTGTGTGTGTGTGTGTTAACCAATGGGTTCAATTAGGGTTATTGCAGGGGTATGGATGACCAGTTATTTACAGAAGTGTGGGCACGTTACTCATGGCTTCACCGGCTTCTGCTTTCATAGGACCAGCGCTGCCACTCCCCAGCAATTCTTGCTTCTTTTCACACCATGGCACTTTTGCTGCAGCCAACAGCCTCCATCTGTTCCTCTTGTTTCTGAACCTGGAGCTGACTCCGGGCTCCGTAGTCCTGAGCTGGGACACAGGCTTTCAGTCTTCTTCACTTGTGCGTGTTGTGCATCCTGGCATCCTCTCTAGTCCCCAGCATACCTGTGGATGGAAGAACAACCCTTGTACTGAACACACACATCAGGCCAGTCACCTGCGGCACTGGATGAGAAGGTAGGACAAGGCCTTGCTTTCTACTCTTGCTTTCATCCTAGAACTTTGGGTTCTGAGAGCAGGATGCTTGCATTCTTCAAGCTGTGCTCTTCTGTCACCATCATTGGCTTCTTCCCCTCTTCTTCCTTTCCTCCCTGACTCCCTACCTTCTCTACTCCTAGCACGGATCCCTTTTTTCCCAAAAGGCAATCATAGCAAAATGGTTTATCATTGCACACACACACACACACACACACACACACACACACACACACACACACAGTTTTATAAAGTATGGGCACCATTTTGTGTATTCATTTTAATTTACAAACCTCAAGTTTTACTTTTGCCCTCATGTCTGTACCTTCTCCTTCATTCCTACTTTATATATAAAAGTTATCTACACAGTGCTGCTGTTGGTCTTCAAGGTGTCTCCTACAGTGGCATTTGATGAGCACTGTTTAATATTGTAGAGTTCTCAGACATTCAGGGTTCTTGTTGATCTGAATCTAATTATTAGTGGGTTTTCTGGAACTCCCGGTGGGATAAAAGGGCACTGACCTTATAGTTGTCCAACTGTGGTCTGCATAAAAGGAGCCAACTGGATTCATATGTCAGGCACCACAGGGAACGGAGTATTGGGTTGCAGATCGTAAGGGTATGTGTGAGTGCATCCTTGGGCCTCTGCCTCTGGACTAGGAAGGTTTCCAAAACTCCCAGATCCATGGTCTTATGTAGTCTATCCTTTCCAGGGGGACTTTGCTTGCTTGGAGCTGGTAATATTCTCCAAGGAAGAAGAATTCCTTGGCTTTCCCTCATATTTCATCAGGCACAGAAAAGTCTGGCAGCTGTTTAGGACCCAGCCGGAGACTGACCTCAAATCATGCACATGTCTGCAAGGCCTTGCTGCTGTCCCCAGGGCAGCCAGGATATGTGCCTCAGAGCAGCCAAGAAGACCAGCCGGCATCTGCCCCAAGAGTTCCTGCGGTTGTTAGCTGAGCGGCATCTTGGTGGCATTGAGGCTCCCAGAACCATGTGGAGCCTGGGAACAAATGCGGGTGGAGAGCAGCTGTGGGGCTCAGTCCCTCTGTCGATGCCAACAGCTAGGAGAGTGGATTCCATTTCAGGCAGCAGCAGTTCACACTGGGTGGCCCAGGCCTTGCCTCCCACGTCAGTACTGCAGGCCCGGCCTGGGAGGAGAGCCCAGCTCCCTTGGGGAGAAATGGCTCTCTTCAGGAAGGCCTTTCTCTTCTCCTCCAGGCTTCTGGATCCATCCAGGCATAAGAGCGATTGTTGGCTAGGTTTCTTCCAGTGTCGGAGGTCAGGGTGGGAAGAGGACTGTCAGTGTCCTTCAGGTGGTGTGCTTCCTCGTTCAAACACCACAGAAGCACAGCTTAGCTCTATTCCCAGCCATAAGTAGTTCTGGCTTTTATTTTTAAAGAGACAATCAAGCAAAGCAACAATCACAGGGCTGAAAGGTGGCTCCGTAGCTAAGAGCACTTGCTGCTCTTACAAAAGACTTGAGCTGGTTTTCTAGCACCCATTTGCCACTCATTTCTCTGCTAAGTATTCTCTCTGCCATGCCACTTGATCTTCAGTTCCTTCGGAGGTTCGTACTGCTCTCCCCAAATGAGAAAACCGAGGCTCAGAAAGTCTAAGTGGCTGGCACAGTTCCATATCTAGAATTTGGTGGAGCTGAGTTTTCAGTATAGACATTCTAGAGCCTACACTCTGAACCACTGGGCGTGTGTAAACTTATACACACACGTGTACACATAACGCACTGCTGTGTATGTGTTCCCTTATGACACTCAGAGTCTAGCGTCATTTTCCAGGTTGTTCATCCAGCTCCACCCCTACTTTAGACTTTCACGCATAAGGGATGAGAGCCAGGGTTTAGGTGGTTGATTACCCTCAACCTGGGAAAGCACCATCCATCGTCGGCTCAGTCCTTGCTGAAGCGCTGCTCTCCCAGCCGTGCTTGCTAACTCAGTGTGTCTCAGAGAGGCTTGAAAATGTGCTTTTCTGCTTAGTTCCCTGACGATGCTGGCACTGGTTCTGGGCTGAATCTCTAGAAAACTCAGCTGGGTCTAACTCAAGAACTGAGAGCTAATAATAAGTTATTATTATTATTATTATGACTGTGAGTCCTTCAGTGTGTGCACTTCCTGCTGTGCACATCTCCTGGACATGTAACGTGAATCCTTGAGGACCGAAGCAAGCTGCCACTCTCTGTGGATCTCTCCCTCCCAGAAGGTCCTCAGACCCAAAGCTGTGCCCATCCAGGGCTCTATATTACAGCTCTGTCAAGCTATCCCAGAGGTCAGTAAGGTGAGCAGACTAAAGATTGTCAGAACCTGCTGGAAACCACCTGACCAACCCACCGTACGCTAACACAGGCAGATGCCCTGTAGACAAGTTCGTGCCCTTCATGGAAGAGCAGTTCCAAAACACGTGAGGGAAACAGGTCGTCTCCTGCATCAGCTATGAAGTCAAATGCCTCCCCTCATGCGCTTGAGGTTAATCACCTAGAACATGGAGGCCCCGCCCCTTGCTAGGATCTTGGGAAGCCTGAGTCAGGGGAAAATCTAAACAGGCAGGATTCACACAGAGGTGTCTCCACCCTGATGGCTCAAGCCATTCTTGAAACAAAGCAGTGTCTAACTATGGTGAGGTGGTTTTCATTTCCAACAGCACTGGGGTAGCTAGAGCAGTCTAGCCACAAGCCAACTGCCCTGTCTTTTTATCATGAGCCTAACATTAACCATTTGCTGCCACAGTCAGATATATTAAAGAAATTTCATAACTCCTGCTATTGTGACTCCCCTCAAGTCCCCCCAATGCCTTACCCCAGGCATTCACAGAAGTGGGGGCTCTTTGTGGGCTTCAGGAGCCAGTATGGTGTTCCAAAGCATCTTTTAATGAAAGTCCTTGTGAAGATGCTGGCGGGTGATGCAAGTTGCCTCATCTTTGTTTGGAGTCCTTTGAAGAAGTCATCCTTGTACCCCTGAAAGCACAGAGCTGAGCATACAGGGTTTTTTGACTCTGCTCACCCCTCTCCCTGACATCTGCCTGCTTCTGCTCTAGCCCTCCGGAACAGGTGTGTCATGATGCTTGGCTTGGATGGAATATCAACATGTCTAGTTCCTGGGTTTCTGAGCTCTGAACTCAGGCCCTGTGCATCTCTCCAGTCTGGGGGCAAAGCTGAGTCCACAGGTGAATTTTCTTGAGAACCTAGTCAGGCCATCTACACCCTTTTGACTTTGCTGTTTCCCAGTTTGAGGGATGATGGTCATGGATGCGCTCCTACCACACAGAGCAGTGGCCGTGGATGCGCTCCCACCACACAGAGCAGTGGCCGTGGATGCGCTCCCACCACACAGAGCAGTGGCCGTGGATGCGCTCCCACCACACAGAGCAGTGGCCGTGGATGCGCTCCCACCACACAGAGCAGTGGCCGTGGATGCGCTCCCACCACACAGAGCAGTGGCCGTGGATGCGCTCCCACCACACAGAGCAGTGGCCGTGGATG
>PVIU01002071.1:0-184649 GCA_004026605.1 Ondatra zibethicus | reverse complement strand
TGATCAAGATATTCATCAATGTGACTATGGGACAAGGCTAGTTCTGGCACCCTCTCCTCTGCTGCCCGAATACCTAGCTGGGGACATGCCCGTGGACACCTGGGATCCCCTCCAGGGCCAAGTATCTTGCCAACCCTAAAATGACTCCCTTAATGTAGATATCTTATTCCCTTCTCCAATGTCCACCTTTCCTCCATCTCCACCCTCCCACTCCCCCAAGCTCTCCCCAGCCTTCTCCCTTCCCCTTCCCCCTCTCCCCTTCCTCTACTCCTCTACTCCCCACCTCTATCCCCGCCCCTGGGCTTCCAACTTTTGCCTGATGATCTTGTTTGCTTCCAGCTTCCAGGAGGATCTGTATACGCTTTCTTTGGATTCATCTTGCTATTCGGCTTCTCTGGGCTTGTGAGCTAAGTGCTTAGTGTCCTTCATTTTATTGCTAGGGTCCACTAATGAGTGAGTACATACCATAATCATCTTTCTGGGTTTGGGTTACCTCACTCAGAATAGCATTTTCTATTTCCATCCATTTGCATGCAAAATTCAAGATGTCATTGTTTTTTTACCGCTGAGTAGTATTCTAATGAGTATATAATACACATTTTCTTGATCCATTCTTCCATTGAGGGGCACCTAGGTTGTTTCCAGGTTCTGGCTATTACAAAAAATGCTGCTATGAACATAGTTGCACAAATGCTTTTGTAGTATGATTGGACTTCTCTTGGGTATCTCCATATTTTCTGATTGATTTTAGCTTGAAGTTGATTTTGTTAGATATTAGTATAGCCACACCTGCTTGTTTCTTAGGGCCGTTTGATTGGAAAACCTTTCCCCAACCCTTTACTCTGAGATAATGTCTGTCTTTGTGGTTGAGGTGTGTTTCTTGTAAACAGCAGAATGTTGGATCCTGTTTTTGTATCCATTCTCTTAACCTGTGTCTTTTTATAGTTGAGTTGAGTCTGTTGATATTAAGCATTATTAATGACCAGTGGTTGTTCATACCGGTTAATTTCTTTTTTGTGGTAGGGTTTGTGTGTCTCCCTTCTTTGAGTTGAGGTGATGTAGGGTTGTTAGATGTCTGTGTTATTATGGGTGTTGTTTGCTTCCTTTAGTTGTGGCTTACCTTCTAGTACTTTCTGTAAGGCTGGGTTTGTGGCTACATATTGCTTAAATTTGTTTTTATCCTGGAATATCTTGTTTTCCCCATCAATGGTGAAAGAAAGCTTTGCTGGGTATAGTAGTCTGGGCTTGCATCCATGGTCTCTTAGTTTCTGCAGCACATCTATCCAAGACCTTCTGGCTTTCATGGTTTCCATAGAGAAATCAGGTGTAATTCTGATAGGTTTACCCTTATATGTTAATTGACCTTTTTCCTTTGCGGCTCTTAATATTCTTTCTTTATTCTGTATGTTTTGTGTTTTGATTATTATATGGCGAGGGGATGATTTTTTTATATCCAGCCTATTTGGTGTTCTGTATGCTTCTTGAACCTTCATAGGAATATCCTTCTTTAGGTTCGGAAAATTTTCTTCAATAATTTTGTTGAATATATTTTCTGGGCCTTTGGAGTGGAATTCTTCTCCTTCTTCTATCCCAATTATTCTTAGGTTTGGTCTTTTCATGGTGTCCCAGATTTCCTGGATGTTTTGTGTTGCGAATTTGTTGGATTTGTTGTTTTCTTCTATCACTGAGTTTATTTTCTCTATTGTATCTTCTGTGTCTGAGATTCTTTCTTCTATCTCTTGTATTCTGTTGGTTATACTTGTCTGTGTGGTTCCCATTCGTTTATCCAGATTTTCCATTTCCCTCCATCTCTCGGTTTGTGTTTTCTTCATTGCCTCCATTTCAGTTTTCAAGTTTTGAACTGTTTCCGTTACCTGTTTGATTGCTTTTTCTTGGTTTGCTAGGGTATCTTTGAGGAATTTATTCATTTCTTCTAACTTTTTGTTAGTTTTCTTGTCCCTTTCTATAAAGGAGTTTTTCACCTCTTCTTTAAAGGTCCCTATAACTTTCATAAAGTTACGTTTAAAGTCAGTTTCTTCTACTTCTTCTGGGATATGTTGCTCGGGTTTTCCTGTTCCTGGTGTTATCATGTTGCTTTTCAGGTTGTTGGATGAATTCTTTGATTGGTGCCTGCCCATCTCTTCTGGGGTCCGGATGAATCTGCTGAAGCTGGTTGGGGCTCCTTGCTTGCCCAGGGGTTCCGGGGTCCAGATGAATCTGCCGAAGCTGGTTGGGCTCCTTCCTCGTCCAGGGATTCCCAGTCCCAAGGGCAGGCTTACTGAGAGTTGCCCGCTCTGCTCCACTCAGCTCCGTGGGACAAGGGGGGGCCCTCTAGCAGTGGGCTCACCCTTCCCCCAAGGCCTCAGCCCAGATAGGCTGAGTTCGGGTGCAGCTAGGACCACGCAGATGAAAAGGGATGCCCGGGGGCAAGCAGGGTTGGGATAAGCAATAAAGCCAGTAGAGGGGGGCCCTAAGTGGACAAAAAGCCTCGGGGAAGGGCTGGGACCCACTTACCAGGGTCCGGATGAATCTGCCGAAGCTGGTTGGGCTCCTTCCTCACCCAGGGATTCCCAGTCCCAAGGGCGGGCTTACTGAGAGTATCCCGCTCTGCTCCACTCAGCTCCATGGGACAAGGGGGCCCTCTAGCAGTGGGCTCATCCTTCCCCCAAGGCCTCAGCCCAGATAGGCTGAGTTTGGGTGCAGCTAGGACCACACAGATGAAAAGGGATGCCCGGGGGCGAGCAGGGTTGGGATAAGCCCCCCAAATTTCTTTAGTGGTCTCCAGCCAGGCTCCTTCCGAACTTCATGTCCTTTATTGATTTATTATTTATTTATTT
This sequence comes from Ondatra zibethicus, assembly GCA_004026605.1. Taxonomy (NCBI): domain Eukaryota; kingdom Metazoa; phylum Chordata; class Mammalia; order Rodentia; family Cricetidae; genus Ondatra; species Ondatra zibethicus. The sequence goes on along the minus strand of PVIU01002071.1, from coordinate 181,812 downwards.
TTGCCATTGGTAACCGCCTGAGTCCCATTCATACTGCTCAAATGCACATGGGTCTGAGCTATCTATTGGGTCATGAGCAACCTACCAACAGCCATGTTTCCAGAAGAGAATAACTTTTCCTCCTTCACTAACCACAAACTACTCACAGCTCCTTCCTCCATTGGTGCTGGAATACTGACTGACTTGATCTTGTTCAGGCAACCACGACTGACATGAGCTGATGTGTGCAACAGGCCTGGCAAGTCCAGAAGTCAGCCTTGCACACATCTCCTCTCCTACCAGATATTCTCTCCCTCTATGTTCCCAGAGCCTTGGATGGGGGTGTGGATACAGATGTCCCATCCACAGCTGAGCACTCAGGGTTATTTCTAGTTATCACTTAACCCTCTTGCAAAAAGAAGCTTCCTTGACCAAAGTTGGCAGCAATACAAATCCATGAATATAAACAGAAATAGTAAGAAGGTGGTTTGTTGGTATGACCATTTAAAATAGCAAAAATGGTAGATGGCCTTCTAGGGCTTATCACCTCCTCAGTCATAGACTTTTGCTCAAGTTTGCAGTATCAGACATAACATCCCTCCTATGGAGCAAGACTCATGTAATCAGAAAGCAATTGGTTACTCCCATAACTGTCAGGCCATTACTGCACCAGTGGGTACCTCTCGCCAGACAGGTTAGTACTGTAACACGCAAGGTCCAGGACTGAGTGATGCCACGGATGCCTGCGTAACACCTTCTGGTACTGTGTAAGCTATCCGGATAATCTACTCTCTGCCCTGCATCCAGAGTGAGCGGTGTCTTCAGTTACAGAGTCTTACCATCTGGTGAGAGTGGGCAACGAGGCAATGGGAATAGCCTGTGTTGTTTTAGGTGTCTCTGGGGGCCTCTCTGACCACTAAGTTGTAGGGAGACTGAGATCTTCATTTAACCCATGACTTCTGGAGGCAAAATTATCCAAAATTATCCTGTCTCAAAAAAAACCAAACAAATGGAAAGACTTAGACACAGAGGAAAATGCAAGGAAATCTGGCTTCCTTGTATTGATTGACAAGAGGATGTGAGGGCCAACAATTTTGGATCCGTGCCATCTTGACTAAAGGTCAGAGAGTTCAAACCTATTCTTGCTCCTCAAGGGTGAACAACAGGATGTTTGACCAAAGGTGTGGACACTGGATGCTTTGCTCCTCAAAGGCCAGACAACAGGATGTTTGACTTAGGACATGGTTACCAGGTGTTGAGATGTAAGGAGGTAATCACGCTTGCTTGTTCTTTGTTTGTGTCATGGATATCTTGTGCTCTCCACTTTTGATTGGGGAATATAAGGACTGTGATGAATAAATGTGAGGTGTTTCTGGCATTCACTGGAACCCCTCCACACTCTATCTTATGTCTCTTGTCTATCTCTCTCCTCAATCCTCACTCCCCTTTTCAGGAACATGCAACCATGTCAGCTGGTCCCAACAAGAGGGTGGAAGTAACTCTAAGTCTGGGGTGCTTTTGTGAGTGAAAGATTGCCTTGTTAGTAACTAACAGAGCAACGGGCATCAGCTGGGGTAGGCCAGGCAAGCAAGCTATAAACTGAGTGTGTCTCCCTCAACCCTAGGCTGGAGATTTGACTCAGCTGGTACAGTGCTTGTATAGAATATTCACAGCCCTACGTTCCATCCCCACAGGTAAAATTAAACTTTTTAAAGATACATATTCGGGCCTGAACCAGCCACCTCCTGTAACCAGGCGAGACTTCCAGTGGAGGGGCTGGGACCCTAACCCAGCTGCAAATCCTTTGACCTACAATTTACCCTGCCTACAACATGTACTGTGGTCAATATGGCACAGAAATTGCCGGAGTGATCAACTGATGACCGGCACAGCTGGAGATCTATACCCTGAGAGGGGGCTGCCCCCATGAGGTCCAGGAACCAGAGGCAGGATACCCCAGAGACCTAAAATAGTACCAAACATGAATGTCAAAAACAAACAAACAAAAAAAACAACAAAAAACTCAACAATTCTTAATGATATTCTGCTGTACTCAAAGACTGGTGCCTAATCCAACTCTCATCAGAGAAGCTTCACCCAGCAACTGATGGAAACAGATGCAGACTCACAGCCTAACATTAGGTGGAACTCAAGGGAATTCTTCGTAAAAGGGGGAAGAAGAATTATAGGATTCTTGGGGTCAAAGGCATCACAAGAAAACCCACAGAATCAACTAACCTGGCCTGATAGAGGCTCACAGAGACTGAACCGACAACCAGTGAGTTTGTACTGACTTAGGCACTCTGGATGTGTTACATTGTGTAACGTGGTCTTCATGTGAGACTCCTAACAGTGAGAGCAGAAGATAAGTTTCTGACTTTGTTGCCTGCTTTTGGGACCCATTCCTCCTATTGGGTTGCCTCATCCAGCCTTAACAGAAGAGGAGGTACCTAGTCTTACTGCAATGTGATATACTACGGCTGGCTGATTGATATCCGTGGGTGGCCCACCAGTGTCTGAAGACAGACAGTGGAGGAGGAGTGGAGGGCATGGGGCGGAGGTGGGGGGGTACTGGGAAGAGTGGAGGGAGGAGAGACTTTGGTTGGGATGTAAAAACTAACTAACAAATAAATAAATAAAGATACATATTCAGAATACATAAAGGACTCAAGAAATCCTCAAATAGTTGAAAGAAAAAAATATGGGCTGGTGTTCTGAAAAGACAACTCTCTCCAAGAAGAAATAAAAATGGTTAAGAAAATCGTGAAAAAGGTACTCAATATCCTTAGCCATTGGGGAAATGCAAATCAAAATTACAACGAGGCATTAGCTACCTGAGTTAGAATGGAAATTATAAAAATAATGAAAACAATGGTTGACAAGGATATAATGGTATATTATTTGTGTTTTAATTTTTAAAAAAACAACACAAAGCGGCCAGCTACTACCTCTTACCTCTACCGCAGACCGAAATGGTTGATCCTGCCTCAACGAATTCTCAGACTGAGACTGAAAGTGAGACCTGTCTTTTCCCACCTTATATTTCTCTCTGGGGTTAATGGCGTGTACCACCACTGCCTGGCCTGTATGGCTGACTAGTGTGGCTGCTTTGTGCTCCAGCAGTTTCCTCCCTTTGGTATGTTGTATGGTCTGGGTTTTATTGATTCAGGCACATGTAATTCATGAATGTAAAGGGAGAAGGGGTGAGAGGAATTCTCCAGTTCCTTGGTTCATTCAAGTAACCATGAAATAGAGAAGAAGCCCATGAGGTGAGAAAGTGAGCTGTGATACAATGGGGAAGGCAGGCTTATGAGTAACTGATTAAAATGCATTAAAAAAGAAACAACCCAGTGGAAAATGTAGATCTGCCCACAGTCTGTGCAGGCATCATGGGAACTAGGGAGTCCCTTGTAGAGAGAGCCACTGCTTCAGGGTCTTGTAAGTTCCAGCAATGGGGTTTGATGAAGGCATTCAAAAGACACGGGCAAACGGTATATGAGGTCAACGCCACTGACAGGAGCAGTGTTGGAGGCTTAGAGAGAACCTAACCTGCTCTCCTGATGGAACTGAGCAGCAGTTGTACCTGCTGGCCACTGAGTGGTCTTAGCCGTGAGGCTAATAATGAAGTCAAATCAAAGCCATGTTCTGTTCGTCATGCCAGAAAGGACCTGGGTCATTCCAGAAGGCAGGGGGTGCAGTCCCAGCTGGCTTACCCAGCCTCTCAGAGGGCAAAGCCACCTTAAGTCAATGGAAGTTTGGAATGAGAGAGTGACCAGACAAAGCTCTGTTATAGGTATGTTGTTTTCTAACTATTTCCTCTCTGTTGACAGCACCTATCGTCTGGGACAGAAATGCCTTTCAGACCAAGCCTGCAGTGGTGAAGTATTTTTTGCAGAAGTAATTTACTTCTATGAAGATTAATCTCAATTGTCAGCTTGGTGAGAGATAGAATTTTATGAGTGTTTGTCTACATGTATAAAAGTGCACGTATGACTGGGGACTAGATTTTGAACATTTCAATAATTATCTTGATTACATTAATCAAGTCGGGAGGACATTACCCACTGTGGGTAGAACCATTCCCTGGACTGGGGTTCTGGACTGTATAAAGATGAGAGAGCAAGCCAGGTACCAGCATTCACCATGTCTGCCTCCTAACTATGGGTACGATGTGACCAGCTGCCTTAAGCTCCCCATGCCGTGACTGTTAGTATCCTGGCATCTGCACTGGCCTGCTCTTGGGGTCTTGACACGATACGTCCTCAGCTGTAACCACTAAGAGTACCTCCGGTGCCCGTTAGCTGTGTTTCCTTTACCTTCTCACCCCCTCTGTGGAGCTGAGTGGGAAGGTGAGGCTGTACACATTGCTTTTCTTATGGCTGTCTCCAAATACCAAGCAAAAGCCAACTTACAGAACAAAGTTCTTGTTTTGGTGCGTGGTTTGAGAGGACACAGTCCATGATGGAAGCAAAGGTACGGCTGTGGGATACAGGAGATGGCTAGCCGTATTGTGCTCGCAGTGGGAAACCAAGAGGAATGAATTCTGACACTTGGCTTGCTTTCTTCTTCTTATTCAGTTCTGGGTTCCAAGCCCATGTGGTGGGCCCACTAGGTCTCCCCTCCTTAGTTAAACAGCCACAGAGACACATGTAGAGACGTTCTCGCGCAGTCAAGGTTGACAGTAGAGGTTGACCATTGCAGAGGCTCTGGCAGAAGGACATTCAGGAGAGCTGAATGTCATCCTAGTGTCTAGTCTCTAATGGGCGGAATGTCCAAAGGTAGCCTTGGTTGTCCTGGAACTCAAATTCAGAGATCCACCTGCCTCTGCTCTCCAGGGGCTGGGGATTAAAGGCATGTGCCACCACTGTCCAGTTACGTCCAAGTTTACTCCATGACCACTGGCCTCTTTTTACCACCAATGGCCCCATCCTTCCATTATGAAATTAGTGTGGTGTTTTACGTCAAAGAATTAATGAGGACCAAGGAGAAATAAGTGGTACAAAATGGCAGGCACTCTAAATGCACAGCCATTAACAATGCTTACAGCCCATGGACTGGGCGCCTTGAATGCCACCTCATATCCTCACAACCTTAGAATATCTATTGAGGCTCTTGTCCCTAACTTTTACAGGAAACAGGCATTGGGAACTTTTTCAAGTGCCTGAGTCTGCTCCATGCCCAGGCCTCCCCTCTGGCCTTGCAAACCTTTAAGCTTTGGTATTTACAGTTTGTACTTTGATTAATTGTTAAAGGTTCTCATTGGAAACTGACCATGGATCATAATAATAATGATGAAAATAATAAGGGAAATATACACTGATTTCTCACTGTGATGGGCCAGGCACTGATCTACACACTTTGTGTGTAATGACATATATATATGTATACATGTATATATACACATATATATGTATGTATACATATATATAGTATATATAATGACCTCTCTATATATAATTACATATAGAGGTACCAGTGCTATGCTTGCTTTATGGAGTTTGGAAGCAAAGAGAGGCTCAGCAACGCTGTGAAGCAAGGCAGTGGCTGAGCAAAACTCCAAGCCTTGGTGATGAAGTCATTAGATTATGTAGACACTAAAGAGATCATTAGAAAGCAGCAAGAAACTTCCCGAGCCTCATTGCTTAACCACGACGGGAGCTTTCCTATTAATGTCGGACATACACTGATGTCACAAAGGCTTGTCATACACTTCCTATTTTGAGCCTGCTTTGTCCAACAAGAAGGGATATTCAGCAATAAATCATACCCACTAGCATGTATAAACATTTAATAGTAGAATTACTTTCCTGAACACCACTATAAATTCATAGGTACATAAGCACTAAACTCATGAAATATCCTCCTTTTCTCTTGGTATCTACTTGGTGAAGCTCTACAAATAAGGAACATTTTTCTTATTAGTTTCCCATAAGAGTAAATCTTGGTAGCTTATTGAAAGATACTTTTTAGCAAGATTAATTTTAAAGTTCGACATTATGAGTATCATATTAAGCTGTCAGCCTAGGAAGCAATACAGAGAAAGATCTCTGCAGAGCACCAGGGGCTAGGAGGCGTATTTGAGTGATTCTTTTCTCATTATGTCACTTCTAGCTTGTGAGGAGAGACATTTGTGCCATCCTCACCATCAACCACCATATCATTGCTGCTTCAAGCTGTTTCTAGAGCTGTGGACACAGAATATCATGCCTGTCGACAGCTCCAATTAGCTGGCGTGTCTGACTGGTGACAGCACCATCTACTTTTGTTTATGGCGATGGTGGGAGCCGTAGCTCGCCTCCCCCCTCCAGCGGCAGACAGATGGATGGGGCCATGTAATCATCAGGGGAAGCGTGTGATAGTCCCCCCTCACAAACCGCCACGCGGAGCAGAACCAACGGCCTTTTGTCTGCTCTTAGGAGTGACTGTCAAGTTAGGGGGCTGAATATGTATGAAGCCCATCACATGTATGTAAGTGTAGAGCACTCTAGACTGCGGGGTGTTGACATCACACAGATGCTTTTCCAAGACAAGGTGATGTTTCATTTGTGTCGAAATGGCATTGTTTGTAAGTCTTCTACTGAAAAACTTCAAAATATCGACCAGTCAACTTTTTGACTGCTTCTATAATGGGAGAGAAAATTGTTAAATTACATTTCATAATCTTTGATATTACCCTTTCCTCAGTATGTGACAGAATCATTTGCTTTGCATTCCCTACATTTATTTTCTCCACTAACTCCATCTTTTGCTCACTAGAGACTCTCAGGAGAGGAAGCTTATATGTTGATAGTGAAAAGAACTATGCATAATGCAGAGCGCATGACACACAATTCTAGTTTCCAATTGATGGGTATATAAGGCAAAAGCCAGGGACACAGCCCAGTCCACAAAGTGTTTACCTTCTAAGTTCTTGTGGTTTGTTCAGCCTGCTTTCTTATACCACCCAGGACCACCATCTCAGAGCTGGCACTGCCCACAGTGGGCTGGACTCTCCCAAATTATCATCAATCAAGGAAATGCCCATAGGCCAAGCTGAAGTAGGCATCTTCTCAAGTGAGGTTCCACAGGCTAAGTGGCACCTGGTGTGCATACCTGAGTGCAATTCTCAGCTTTCAAGAGAAACGCTGGGTGTGCAAGAATGGCCTCAGTCTGGCTGGGTGTGCAAGAACGGCCTCAGCCTAGCTAGGTGTGCAAGAACGGCCTCAGTCTAGTTGAGTGTGCAAGAATGACCTCAGCCTAGCTGGGCTGCTGAGCTTCAGTTTCCGTGAGAGACCTTGTCTCAAAACAAATAAAAAGACAAAAAGGTAGAAAGTGACTAAGGAAGACACTTGAAGTCGACCTCTGGCTTCCATGAGCACAAGCGTGTGCATACACATAACACAAATATCTATGCATGTGCACATTTACAGTGATAGCCTAGAATCATTTTATTAAAGATGTGGTCCTTGTTCAGTCTCGTTACTAGCCGTATGATGTGAAAAACCCTCCTCCTCACATGACTGAGTCCAACAATTCACTTTTTTCTTTGTCAGCATGGGCAATTCTAACCTAGTTTTTGCCCTTAGGCCATGTCAATTCATGCTTTATGTGACGTGGGACGCCCTTCTGTAAGCTAGGAAGATGTTTTTATTATCATTGGTTAATAAAGAAACTAAGTTTGCAAATAGCCAGGCAGAAAATCCAAGCAGAAAGACAGGGAGAAAGAAGGTGGAGTCAGGGAGATGCCAGCAGCTGCCAGAGAAGCAATGTGAGGTAATGCCACAGCCATGTAACGCCACGGTGACATGGCAATACATAGATCAATAGAAAGAAGTCAATTTAAGATGTAAAAGTTAATAATAAACCTGAGCCATTAGCCAAACAGTTTGTAATTAATATTAAGCCTCAGAGTGGATTTTCAGGAACTGGTGGGCAGGAGAGAAACCTCCGGCTACATTTATGTTTTCAGTGCAAATGTCACTCTTCTGGAAAGACTTTCACAGGGGTCCCGGGCTACACATTCACAGATCCATTCACTGCCTCTCCAACTCCTGTTGCAATGGTTGCTCACTGTACACCCCATCCTGAGACAGGAGAACACAGGTCAGCCATTCACTTCCTCTCCAACTCCTGTTGCAATGGTTGCTCACTGTACACCCCATCCTGAGACAGGAGAACACAGGTCACCCATTCACTTCCTCTCCAACTCCTGTTGCATCAAGTCTCTACAACCTAGTGAATGGCATGCAGATGGAAGGAACCACAATTGAGAAGACATCCCCCAGCAGAATGGCCTGGGGCAAGACTGTGGGGCATCGTCTCAATTAGTGATGATGTGGGAGGACATAGCTTACTGTGGGTGGTGCTTCCCTTAGCTGGTGGTGCTGGATGGTATGGAAACACAGGCTGAATAATCCATCGGTTCTTAGTGTTTATCACAGTAGTAAAAAGCAAATTCAAATAGGGCCCAGCAGAGATGTGTCGAGTAAATTAGTACTGTAAAATCAGGTAATACCAGAACTCCGGAGAACAGAAAACATTATCCTTTGTTTTCTTAAGACTAGTAAGTCTTCCTTTTCTTTTTACCTCCCAACTTAGCTACGAGCTAGGTATAAGTAGATGCTCAACCTGGCTGTGGCGGCTGGGCTAGGGCCATGATTTTGACAGAGGGAAACAATGCTAGAGGTTACCAGGTGAGCAGAGCCTCCTACTGACACCACGGCAGGAGAAGTCCTGAGGGAGAAGTCCCAGAAGAACAAGGCTGAGATGGAGATGGTGAGGGAGAATTGTCTGTATTCTGTAAATCATGTTTTAAATAAACGCTGATTGGCCAGGCAGGAAGTATAGGTGGGAAAACCAGACAGGAAATAAAGGTAGGGCCAGAAGAACAGGAGTATTCTGGGAAGAAGGAAGCTCTTTCCCCACTCCTGCCCAGACCACTGAAGATTAGCAGGATGTGACCTGCCCCGCTGAAAAAGGTACTGAGCCATGTGGCTAACATAGATAAGGATAATGGGTTAATATAACTTATAAGAACTAATACTTAGCCTGAGTTAATGGGCCAATCAGTTTATAACCTAATGTAGACTCTGTTTGATTTTCTTTGGGACTTGCAGGCTGTGGGAACTGGGAAGGAGGGAAACCCCAACTAGCAGGCCCTCATGCTACATGGAGACCTTTGAAGAGTGGACTCTGGGAGCCTGAAGCACGCAGATGAGGCTTATGGGAGATCTCAAACCACTGCCTTTACTCAGGTTCACTGAGGATTTCAATATGGATGTTGGCTACTTGTCATGCCCCAGACAAGAGGGTGGGTCGCTGAGACCCAGTGTGATGCTATACCACATGTCAAGTGAGTAGGTGGCATCAAAAACAAGAAACAAAGCTGGGTGGTGGTGGCACATGCCTTTATTCCTAGCACTTGGGAGGCAAATGTGGGCAGATCTTGAAATTCAAGGCCAGACTGGTCTACAAAATGAGTTCCAGGACAACCAGGGCTACACACAGAGACCCTGTCTCAAAACAAAACAAAAACAAAAAAACATAAATAAATAAAAAATAATAGACAATTAACTAACTAGATAAATAAATGCATAGGAGAAACAGTTGTGGATCTGGAAGCCTGGAATTGCTTTGGTAGCATAGCCTACCATGTCCTATCTGATATAGACATTATCGCATAATAGGTTGCTCATGTGTTTCTACATACTACACAGTTGAACAAAAAGTACCCCCTAGTTCTACCATTCATACTCAATGAGCTGTCGCCCACTCCTACCTGGCCGACTTCCAAAAAGGAGCTTAAACCCATGTTCTGAAGAAGTGTTTGGAATCTGAGAATCAGGATTTACTGGAATGAGCTCTGAGGGTAGGGGTCGTGCCACCAGGGGTCACGCCATCAGGGGTCATGCCACTAATACCTTTCCAGTTCCACCAGGCCTTGGAGTCTCAGAAAACTGCATTAGTGGAGGGTTGTGGCTAACTCATCACCCAGAAACTGTTTCTGTTCCACGCTGGAGACGCCTGCTTCGTTTCCTGCAGTTTCCGTCATCTCCAAGCTGACCTGTACTTGCAGAGTCGTGGGCCTCCTGGAGAGCCCACAGCGAGTACCAAAGCAGAGCTGTGCTCTATTCCTGAGGCCGGCTCGCCTCCAACATCTCGTTTTGTTGTCTTTTCTCACAGGAAATTCCTCTTATTTTACACTTCTTTCTCCTACACACTAGGTCTCAAGACATTCACTTATGACCTTCTATTTACTTCTTTTAAATTAAATTTGATTGACATGTTTTTAAGACAGACTCTATGTAGGCCAGGCTTGTCTTAAACTTGGGATCCTCCAGCTTCAGCTGAATGCTGGGTTTACTGGCTGCTGCAACCATGCCTGCTAGGCTCTCAGCGTATTTATCTCCACTTTGCAAAAAATGATTTCTCCCCAAACCCTAGGAAGAATAAAGAGGTACCCATTTCCCCCATTAGATAGATGGGTGAGGAAACCCCAATCCAAAGGGGTCGCCCAAATGGACTGTGTACCATGGAGAGATTGGCAGGAGTTTCCCTGTGCCTCTGACCTGCTGCGCATCCCTGCAGATGGGGTCTTTAGCAGTGTACAAGAACCATGACATGGACACCCTTAGCAAGGTGTGATGGGTGAGGAGGTGAGCATTTCAGAGCGAAAGGCTAAGCGAGACTCAAGAAGACCCTTCCTGGGTTTTCAGAATGCTCTCCCCACCCCCGCCCCCAAATCAAAGAAATGATTACGGAGAAATGGCATCACTCTGCATGGACCGGGACTTTAAAAGGAACATACCTCAAAGGAGACCGGGAACTCTGAAAAACGACATTCTGATCATGTATTCATGAATAATCTCCATGTGAATAAAGTGGCGACATCTGAGGCGGCTTTGGTGACTGCCGAGGGCCCTCTGGCAAGCCCCTCTTCAAAGGACTCATGGGTGAAGTGGAGGCAGGAAGGCATAATGATGGATGCCACCATGAGCCCCGAGGGGTGGGGACTGGATTCCATAGGCTGCATAGCCATGTGGAAGATGGCTTGGACCACTCCTTGCTGGTGAAGGCTGTGGACTGGGCCTTCTCTATCCCTGTTTCCCGCTGACAGCTTAGCAAGCGCCAACCATCCATAAAAAGGGGAGCCAACCCAAAGAGTGTTCAGATGAGAGCAGCTCGTGGAAACCAGAAAGGGACACGTGGAAGTGAAAGGGGACAAATGACAACTGTCTTCCTTGTCTCAGAAGTAGAGACCACGAGGACCCTGACTCTGTTGTTCTCTTCCCAGAAGTCCTTTCTGTTTGCTGTGAGTTGGTTTAATAATGATAATTATTTTCCAACCAAAAGGAAGAACAAAGGAATTGAAGAGCGAAGAGCTAGAGAGATGAAGAGGGAGTGTGTCACAGCTGCGAGGCAAAAGGCACCAGTGTTCAGAAGAGCCTCATCCCTGCATGCCTGTACCCCTTACAGACACTGTTGAAGGGCCGGCCAGTCTCCCTGCTCTGAGGACCATGGGGAATAAGATGAGAGTCCTGGGCACCAAGAAGCATCCACTCCTAGTTTTCAGGAAAGCAGAAAGGGTAACTCAGTGGTCTAGTGGACATAGTGTTGACATCTACAGAGTAGAACTCTGTTTCATTTTATTTTGTGTTGTGTGTTCTTTTAAGTATGTATATGTGCGTGGGCATGTATGTGGTTCTAGGCACATGTGTGAGTATGTGCATGTATGTGCTTCTTCTAGGGACATGTATTAGTGTTTGCATGCATGTGGCTCCAGGTACATGCATGTGTGTGTGCATGAATGTGGTGGCCAGGGGTATGCAGCAGGATCTTTCCCAAAGGCTGCCTCCCTTACTTTTTGATACTGGCTCGCTCACTGAATCTGGAGATCACCAGTTGGCTATGCTGACTGGCCAAATGAGCTCCAGGGATCCAACTCCCTTCTCTCTAGTGCTGTGATTACAGATGTGTGCAAGCAGGCTGGCTTTATGTGTGAGCTCCAGAGCTTTGAACATGGGTTCTCAAGCTTACACAGCAAACACTTTGCTGTCCCAGCATCTCCCCGGCTCCAGAGAGCAGTGCTTGGGATGGGAGCTGTATGAGTCCTTTGCCAGGCAAACTGTGGATACTAAACGTCAGTGCTGATTTGAGAGCTTGCGAATATGCCCAGTTCACTCACAACAGAGCTGAATCAGGACGCGAGGCAGAACAAGAGCTCCAGAAGATGTGCTCATCTCCATCTCCATGAAACTGTGTTGACTACGTGGCAAAGAGGAATTAAATACTGTGTGTAATCTGTCGAGTTGGGGAAAGGTTGTTTATAATGGATCTGCATGGGTCCGGTTATCTCAAAAGCCTCCATAGGTGGCAGAGGAGACAGAATAGTTAAGTATATCGGTTTGAAGATGCAAAGAACCAGGAGCCAGGGCTTGAAGGCAGGCCCTAGAGCTGAGAAAGGAAGAAAGCTTCTCCACTGAAGCCCCCAGGGACACCACAGTTCTGATTTTGTTCCAGAGAGAGCTGTGTCGTGGTGATTTATCATAGCAGCAATAGGAAGGGAAGCCGGAAGTAGTGGAGTACTTGACAGCTCAGGCTTTAGAGATCTTAGGAACTCAGTGGGAAAGTGATGAGCAGGATAACCTAGATGGGTCGTCACCTTGTGGCGACCTTCCTGTGTCCCTCTGACAAAGTTGCCCCATGTCCCAAATTACACAACAGTTTTCTTTTTGGACTTATTAAAAGTCATGACTGTGTTTTCCTAACACATGCCCTTTTACTTGTAAAAGACAAGTCATGCCACAAGTCCATTCCTTTCCCCCACTCATTTCTTCCAGACCTTGCAACAAGTGATCATGGCTGATTCGTGCCCCAAACTGAGCAAAGGTCCTCCTAACAGCTGGGAAAGCATAGACCTCCTGTGTCTGTGGAGGTGTTTGAGGGGAGACCAGCCTTCGATTTGTTAGCATGAAGGAAGAAGACCCATCCGCACCAGGATGGGCGGAACATCTGCTGAGGGCCCGATAGAGCCAAAAGGCGCAGGAAAGACGAACTTGTTGACTTTTTGAGCTGGGTTACCACCATACTCTGCCTTAAGACTTTGGCACTCTTGTTTCTTAGGTGTCTGCACTTCGCCCTCCACACCTCCAGTTCTACAGCCTTTAGACTGTTGCGACTGATCCTATTGCCCCACTGGCTCTCACCTTTGTACCACTGAGCTCTGGAGTTCTGTAGTTTCTAGGCAGCCAAGTATGAGACTGTCTACAAACACAAGTATCAGTCTCTAGAACTGGTCTGGTGTTGGTAGCATTGTTTTCCTGACCAAGTCTTTCTGTGTAGGGCGGGCTGGGCCGGGCTGGGCTCCAGCTCCCACCCTTCCTGCCTCAGCATGCTGAGCAGCTGAGATTCCATGCATGTACCCGCACTGCTGGATCCCCTGCTGGACTCTACTCATCTGTATCCTAACACGGATGCACACTTGGTACTTAGAATGCCACTTTTGCTGCTTCACAGCACTAGCTGGGGCCCAGGTGGGATCTCGCTGGGGCTATGGTTCCCCAGATCAAAGATTTCAAAGTTGGATCAGGTCTGCAATGTCATTGGCGACATAACTAGGGAAGCATCCATCCCCAGGCCTGTTCAGTTGCTAGCAGCATTCAGCTCCTTACAGGCTGCAGGCCTCAAGCCCTTGGCTTCTGACTTGGGCCAAGACTCCATATAGTTGTTTTCCGTTTATTGAAAATCACCCACTCTGGCAGTTTGCCTCATCAAAAATACCAAGCCAGATGATCTGTGTATGTGTAATCATGGCCAGCATGTCACCTCTGCCATGTTCTTACACCCAGAAGCAAGCCACAGGTCTTGCCAACATTCAGGTCAAGGCAGCCACACACAATTCATCGAGCTGTTGTTATAAATGAGTAGCGATAGGAGAAACTCATCCAGTGATACAGATGTTGTGTGACTACATTCACAAGCAGGCAAACAAATGAAGAGAAATGAAGGGCCATGCTTAGAGGGAGCCCTCCTCATCTTCCCTTGAGTAGAAAGGAGCTACAGGTACAGATTTGGTCTCTGAGCATATGGGCTGACTCCTGTGATCCCTGATTCTCCTTGAAGACACAAATTGCTTGTCATTCCTGCCACGTCTGCTGTACCTGCCGTGCCTACCATGCCTTCTGTGCCTGCCGTGCCTACCACATCTTCTGTGCCTGCCATTCCTACCACGTCTTCTGTGCCTGCCGTGCCTACCATGTCTTCTGTGCCTGCCATTCCTGCCACGTCTGCTGTGCCTGCCCTGCTTGCCCTGCCAGCCTCATCTCATGCCATCCTTCTCTCTACTGGTCCCTGCTCTCTGGCATCTCAAAGTCACCAGGCTTTTCGTAATCATTCCCTCTGCATGGAAAGGCCGATCACAGGGCTTGGCAAGCTTTTCTGTGTCACGGCTCTAAAACCAGGTCTCAGTTTTAGAACTTACTAAAACTGGCTGGTTTTGAGCCCCAGTCAGCAGATTTGAGGTGGAACCCTGGAAGGTGTGTTTCCACCAGCCCCTCACACAATTGTTCAAGGACTCCACTCTGAGAGCGCCTAGTCTAGCATGTTACCTTTTCTTTTTCGCACTGTGATGGCTATGGTTGGTTGTCAACTTGACTACATCTTGATTTAGCGAAAATCCAAGAGACTGGGTACACCAATAAGAGACTTTGCTTAATTGAATCATTTGATGTGGGAAGACCCACCTTTAATTTGGATCATTTGAGGAGGGAAGATCCACCTTTAATCTGGGCCACACCTTTTGCTGGCAGCCTGTATAATGGATCTGGAAGAAGGAAGCTTGCTCTTTGCCTGCTTGTCCTCACTCTCAACCCATGGGTATTAGGGTCTACATCGTTGGGATTCCAACACATACTTAAGATCAGCTGAGACATTTATGGACTGAACAATTACTGGATTCTCAGAATTTCCATTGTGAGACAGTCATTTTTGGATGAGCTAGATCACAGCCTGTGAGCCACTCTAATAAATCCCTTTACATACACACACACACACACACACACACACACTCATGTTCATACTCACATGCACGCACACACACACAACACTCATGTTCGTACTCACATGCACGCACACGCACACAACACTCATGTTCGTACTCACATGCATGCACATGCACACACACCCGCATGCACGCCCTCATTCTATTAGTTATGTTCCTCTAGAGAACCCCGACTAATACGTACTCCACTCCTCTTGTCAATTGTTATCTACAATTTGCTTGTTTCTGTTCTTATTATTCATTGATAAGTGCACAGTTTGGCACAGCAATGCTGGCATGAGGCATATGGTTTATGGGTTGGGCAAATGAATGGGCTGGAGTATGGATGGAGATTCTCCTAGGGTGTATGGTACCGTTTGGAACAAAGTTGGAGGATCCAGTTTCATATGTGGTTTCATGAAGAGATGTTAAGGATTTGCCAGAAATGCATACATTATGCTGTGTTTTATAGTAACTAAGAGTCACGTTTACATCTACATGCACATAACACTGGGTTGCCAGGATACTCATTTGAGGGCAAGTATAACATTAAACAAGTTAATTTGCTAAGTTATACATAGTGAGACTATTTCAAGAGAAGTCTTAAGTTTAATGTACCTTAAGAAGAATAGGTTATAATTTTATCTGAAAAATAGGTATTTTTCCTCTCAATTTGAACTTTTCCTCTTTCCTTGTCTTAAGGACTCTGTTCTTGCCTCTCTTGTAGATTGGCTGCATAGCTAGCCTCATCCCCGCGGAGTAGCGCTGTCATTTTCTTTCATTAAATTATAACAGAAACTTTTGTTACAGCACTTTCATCACCAATTACTGGTGACACCTGTGGCTGCCACATGCAGAAAGGACATCTTTCCAAATGAACGTCTGTTAACAAGAGACAGCATCTGCTAAGCATAAGACACGTGTCTTCCAATGAGAAGCATAAAAAAAAATCCACGCATATATTTCACAAATCCCTTAAATTTGCTCTCGCAGTAGGAGGTGAAGGGCTGCTGCATGGGCTGTGCTGACACATCAACAAAGGAAGTGGAAAGTTGGCTTTTACCGCCTTAATTTCAACCGCAGAAATCCAGGTACAAACTCATGGCGTCCGTGACTTTGATAGTCTCAGAACTTGACTCCATCTTATATGGACGAGTTCCTTCTCAGAACTTGACTCCATCTTATATGGACGAGTTCCTGTTATCGGACAAAATGTAAATGTGTATCCTACAACCAAAACAATTTCAGCCAATTGTTCGTAGCCTTCTTCATCGCTGGAAAAACAGTCTCAGATTGACTAAATTTTAAGCAAAGTAGATTATCTGAATACTACAGTTAGAAACTGCTCCGCAGGTCATTATTCTTAAGAGGGAACTCTTTTATGAGACAAGGATATTGACATATAAGTAAGTGAAGTTATTCCTTCAACGTCACATAAGAAGTCAGCCCATGAGGCCCAGCATGCAGACTTTGCTCCTTTGCTTCCCGTTTGCTGCAAGGTGACCTAAGAAAACCCCTTGCATTTAACACCATGGTTTTTAAATAGTGATGAGACATTTGACATATTTTCACTAAAGTGGTTCTCAGGCTTCTTACAGACTGAACTAGTCTCCAAAATGTATACGTTAGACTTCTAGCCTTCACTGTGACTCCATCTGGAGACAGGAGCTCTACAAAGATGATTAAGGTGAAATGGAATCCTCTAGAAAGCCCCGATCCAGCAGGTCTGGTCTCCTTATGAAAAGATAAAGATTCTCCAGGGATGAAGGCTCCAGAGGAAGGACCCCTTGGGAGGCCAATAAGAGGCACTCATCTGAAGGCCAGGGAGAATGGGAACCTGCCAACGGCTCCAACTCGAACTTCCAGCCTCCAGAATCTTCCCATTGTTTAAGTCACCCAGCTGGTAGTATTTTGTCGTAGCAACCCCAGCTGATGATTCAGGCTCTACCTAGAAAGAGCTTCAGAAATGGGCTCGTTGTTTCCCTTGTTTCTCTCTCTAAAAGCCAGCGATGAAGCCCACCCATTGCACAGATGGTGAACCTCAGAGACGAGAGCTGTGCTTGGCTGACTCAAGCATTATCAGCTGAGGTGAGACTCAGCAGCTCCTCTCTTGGTACCCGCACTTCCTTCAACTTGCTACAATCTTAGCACTGATTTTATGTCCAAAGCCGTATTTTACTTTGGAGTCCGAAGAAGGCAGAGACACATGAAGATTTAAGGCCAGCTTTTGTCGATGAGAAACCAGAGCTGTGAATGAAAGCTGCCTTGGAAGATGGCCGCCAGCTTGAAGTACTAAATCTGTGATGTTCTCCTGCTCACAGCCTCAGTGTCAGGAGCAGCTCACACCAAACGGGGGAGGCTGGATCAAGTTGGCTTCCTGTTTGCTGTGACACCGAGTTCCTGCCTTGACTTTGGATGCTCCTCTGTTTGTCTGTACCACTCAAGCTACCTAGAACGATGTCACAGGCCTTTTCCACACCAATTCCACACACAGGGCTTTTACCTAATACCTGTCAGGTTGCAAACTTCATCTTGAATCCCCTTTCCCCTGAGAACTCATGGAGACTATCACACTGATTTTTTTTTCCCCTGCCAGACTGCTTAAACAATTTTACACCAGCATGGGTGGCACCTTTTCTTAGACACCCTCAGGCCCACGGTTGCTTGGACAAAGTCTCTGCAAGGTTGGGGGGTACACGAAAGCAGTTTTGCATAGAACAGCGCTGAGCCTTAGAAGCAGGAAGATCTAGACTACAACCTCGCATGTATCATTGAACTGGGTGGCTTGGGCAGAAATCACTTAACCTTCCTAAGTAACAAGGCAACTGTTGTCGGAGGCTGCTTATTTGTTTCTGACTGTCCAGACTCGAAAAAATTAATTAAATTATTGCTTGGCCAATCACTTAAGCACATTGCTAGCTAGCTCTTATATCTAGAAGTAATCCATTTCCATTATTTTATATTTTACCATGAGGCTCATGGCCTACCGGCAAGCTTCTGACATATCTGTCTGGTGGGGTTACATGGCGTCTCATTGACTATGCCTTCTCTCTCTCTCTCTCTCTCTCTCTCTCTCTCTCTCTCTATATATATATATATATATATATATATATATATATATACACACACACACATATATATATACATGTATCTTCCAGCCTGGCTATATTCTGTTAAGCTATTGGCCAAAAGCAGCTTCTTTATTAACCAATAAAAGCAACACATATACAGAAGGACTTCCCACACCAGGTAATGGTAACCATTTTCCACTGTCCAGAGTAGAAATGAGGGCTCTCCATAGTCCTCTTCCTTCAGGCTCGTCAGTTTTCCCCTCTACGGTCACTAATACCATCAATTATATATTCTCACACACCCTTCAAGCACTCATCTTTTGTGGTCTATGATCTGTTAGCCCTCCCCTTGGTGCAATAACCCTTGAAGGCTCTCTGGGGGTGGGAACTATGCTGGCTGTCTTTATCATACAGGACTAATTCAAGGCATCTAGGAAATGCTGTCCTAGCTTGGGCAATTTCAAGTCTTGGGAAGGCTGGTACTTCAGTTGCTATCTACAAAAGACAAAGTGTGTGTGTGGGGGGGGGACCAGCAGCTGTGGGAGGGTATGAAGAAAGCTAAGATGCTGTAGGACTGCCTCCCACCACGGCCTCACTCTGGCCCACAGAAACCCTGCGTGGAGCTACTGTCTGATCAAGAGCCAGCGCAGGACAGTCAGGTGGCTGGAAGTCAGAAACCAGGGTCTTACGGTCAGTTGCCACTGAAGTCAATTGCATGACATCATGCTTCTAGGAAATTAGCCGAGTGTAAAAAAAATGCCAGGAAGAGAGTTGCACATCAGAGCCCTTAGGAAGAAGGTAATTACTCAGACTCCAGCTAAGACCCCAGGATCCAGGATCAGGTCTTGGTTTTGAGAAAACAGAAGCAACAGCTTTGGGCAAGGGGATAAAGACCAGAAAAGGCTTTAGTCCAGAGGCCAGATGCTTGCCTGGGCTCTCAGGAGGCAAAGCCGACATAGATCCATGGGAACAAGGCTAATTTCGGATCCCACCAGCTGGTCACCTGGGCCCTGTCCTCTTCTTTCTGCCCCTTTGAAATCAATGGGCCACCTGGGAACCTTGGCCTGAAGCAACAGCCAAGGTAACAGGCTCTGTTCCCAGGAAGGCTCCAAACTCCCCTTTGCTCACCCTTTGTTCTGTGCCTACGTTCTGGGCATCTCTAAATTGTCTCTCAAGGGTCAGCCCTTCATATGTGTGCACAGTCAGCCCCCTACAGACAGATAATTAGCTGAAACCATGCAATGCTTGGAAAAGCACCTGCAGCCTTATCCAAAAGGCCACACCCTGTAACTCAGAGCTGGTCTCTGGACAGACCAAGGCTTGCCCTGCTCTAGGCTGTCTCAGGACTGGACAGGGACTGAAGTGGGCACTGGTTGAGCGTCAGTGAGCTCATCTGGAAGAGACAGGTCACCAATGACAGACATTCTCTCTTCATCTGTTGGGAGACATCATGAGCTGGAGAACGCCCTGCCCTTGAGAGTGAGGAGTTTAATTTTCAACTCCAGGCTCCTGCCTTGGCTAGCTTCCTTAGCATCTAAAATATGCCATCTGCCTAACTCCCTATGCCCACCTGCTTGATGGGAAAATTATCTACTCTTCTTTTTGGCCAAATATCATGGAGGCAAGGATTAAAGATGTCAAGGGCTTTTCCACTTTTCTAATATCTCTTGAAAGGACCAAAAATTCCCATCATAAGGAAATACATTTTCTGTCTTGCCTATTAGTCTTTTTTTGGAAAACTTTTAACATGTTCCTTGACATGATTTCCCAATCAGTAGAGTGAAGGTGGCTCTGTTGGTACCACATGAATAATAATAACAATAAACTCTCATTGTTTTTCTTCAATCTAAGGTGGGCTAGCCACCAGGGGATCCATAGTGAATAATGTATATATGTGTATACATGCATATATATATACATATATATCACTTAAAAGCAGAATAATTTCAAAAGAATAAGCTCTGTACTACAGCATAAAAAGAAGTACTCCCTACAGATTTGTACTGTGAATAGCTACTTTTGTGTCTCCCAAAAAGTTAGCCACATTTACTATGGATGGGGCTTCTGGCACACTTGAAAGGTATCTCAGCTCTTTACCTCCAAACTTCTAAAGGAAATCCAGGGAAAGGGGACCGGCTCTTCATAAACCACCAGGGACTCCTACTGCACATAGCACCAGAATTCCACAAACTAGCAGGACCCTTCTTGACTGTCTCACAATAACTCCCCAGCCTCTCCTTCTGTTCTCTTAGGAGTAATTGTCTATGAAGTTCTACTCACCGAAATCTGAAAAGTATGTCGGCACCTCACAACAAGACAAGTGGTCCCATCTTACACTAAAGCGTATTTCAACACATCTGTGCAAACACCAAGAGTTACTTAAGTGAGATGTTCTGGGACAAAGAACATTCTAAAACTTCTTCCCTGGAGCAGACAGGCAGCTACTCATGAGACCTTACCAAATAGCTTGCTTTTCATGGAGGGCTTTCCATAACTCTTCTTTCTGGGACTCTCATAAAGCTGCCCCACTTAGCATTAGCCTCCCCTCCATGCTTCTTCTCTACTCCACGCTCCAAACTCAAACCACAATCTGCTAAGACATTCCATGAGTGTTTAATGCCTTGTGTGCTTCCGGGATCTTGAAGGCCTGCTTCATGGTGTCTACGTCTTTACATGGAGGGTGGGTCTGTCTTCATGCATTTGGCCAGACACTAGGATCTGTATTTGCCACATCGCCTGCTGTTGCTAATCCTGGGGCCAACCCTAATTCTTGGAGTTCTTGACCCATTTTTTATTGTAGGATAACAAGTATCTTGACTGTAATCTATTAATTGAATAATTGAATAAACTTGTTTCCCTCCAGCGCAAGCATACTGTTTGCACACAGTGTCATCCCAGGCCCTCCAGCTATGGAAGGCCTGCCAGATATGTTTATTAAACCCCCTGTGCCTGGAAAGAACACAGAAAGCTGTCATCCCGAGCAATACAAAAGTGCCTATCTCAGCTGGAGATCTCGCTGTTATGAATAAAGGAAGAGTTTGTGGTACAGTTTTGAGATGTAAAGAGAAAAAGCTTCCCTACAGTGCAAATGTGTTGTAACCCTCAGGCGAGAAAAAAATATTGAATTGTTGCTGGCAGTACAATGTAATTACTGAGTTAGTGGCGGTTATGTTTCTAAGCTTCTTAAGGTAGAAATCACATTAATTTGGCCTTCTCCAAAGGACATTCCAGGTTGTTAAATTGAACTGTTGAAACATTTTTCACTAATGAACCTGGCCAATGAACAGCCGTTTTCACATAAGTCAAATGCTGGACAAGTTGGCAGCAAATGGGGAGACACACTACCGAGGAAGGCTTTGTTAGCAAGCAGCCACACTGCCTTGGGATGCGCTTTCCAATTCCCGCTGCTCAGACATTTGACCCGAGCTGTAAAGGAGTGGGAGGCATGGGGAGAAAACAGTGCTGGACTCAGAAATTAGGCAAGGGCACTTGGTGTCTCACTGGAGGACAGAGCCACTCATGGTACGCACCCAAGCATTCCAAGATGCTATCTTGTGAACAAACAGACATTCAGCTCAAGAAAAATGGTGTCTTTTGTCTTTTCCCTGGTTCCTCAGAGCTGCAGTCATTTCTTAGGGTCATAGCGGACCCTGGCCCAGAAAGACATCACTACTGTCAGGCCGGAAGGAAGTCAGTGGCTCTGTCACGCAAACTCAGATGCTAGGTGACCCTGTAGAAGTCTGCCACAGTTTCTTGCAACTCTGTGTCGCTGTAAAGGGTCCTCAGTGAAGTGCAAGTTTGAGAGAAGCACCCCTTCTTCATAAATGGCAGCCTCCTCTCACCTTGTGTTACTTGGTAGAGTCGGCGTCCTGACGCGGGGAAGATGCTTTTCATGGTTAGGTGTATTTGCCGTGCCTTCTCCTGGATGGATTGGGACAAAGTGTTTATTTAACAAAGGGAATTGGTGGGCACTAGAGTAAGATGCAGGAACCTGAGGAAGCACGTTACGATGGAGAAAGCATTCTTCAGTGGAGGAAGTGTGTTATAGCGGAGGAAGTGTGCTACAGCGGAGGAAGTGTGCTACAGTGGAGGAAGTGTGTTATAGCGGAGGAAGTGTGCTACAGTGGAGGAAGTGTGTTATAGCGGAGGAAGTGTGCTACAGCGGAGGAAGTGTGTTACAGTGGAGGAAGTGTGTTATAGCAGAGGAAGTGTGCTACAGCGGAGGAAGTGTGTTATAGTGTAGGAAGTGTGCTACAGCAGAGGAAGTGTGCTACAGCAGAGGAAGAGTGTTACAGCGGAGGAAGTGTGCTACAGCTGAGGAAGTGTGTTACATTGGAAGAAGTGTGTCATAGCAGAGGAAGTGTGTTACATTGGAAGAAGTGTGTCATAGCAGAGGAAGTGTGTTACAGTGGAGGAAGTGTGTCATAGCAGAGGAAGTGTGTTACAGTGGAGGAAGTGTGTCATAGCAGAGGAAGTGTGTTACAGTGGAGGAAGTGTGCTACAGCGGAGGAAGTGTGTTATAGTGTAGGAAGTGTGCTACAGCAGAGGAAGTGTGCTACAGCAGAGGAAGAGTGTTACAGTGGAGGAAGTGTGCTACAGCTGAGGAAGTGTGTTACATTGGAAGAAGTGTGTTATAGCAGAGGAAGTGTGTTACAGTGGAGGAAGTGTGCTATAGCGGAGGAAGTGTATTATAGTGGAGAGGGAGGACATTGAAGCCTGACTGGAATACACTCAATTCACCAGACCTGTAGATACAGGTAAGTCTTAATTTCTCTGTAGCAATTTCAATATCTATAACAAGTTTAAATTGTTTCATTTGTATAAATTAGACAGTGTTTCAAAAAAAGGTAGATATTTACGTGACTATCAACAGACCAACATGTTTTACTACTGACACTTTAAAAAATGTTTATTTAAAAAAATCAGTGAATTAGGATTGTCTTTATTGGTCTTCATTTTGAAGGGGCCTTTTGAGCATGCCCTTTGAGGCTCGCCAGAGGCTCTGCCTGGTGTGGAGAAACCAAGACCTGGTCTTCCACTCCCCAGGGTCTTCGGCACCATGTTTGGGAGTAGAAGCTCCCTGACTCTGTTGAAGTTGTGCCCCTTACATTCCGAATGATCTTCTGGGCAGGCAGAAAGAGAGAAAGGCAAAGCAGTAGAAATCCCATCTGTGACATCAACTTCTTAGGAACTTTAGAAGACAGGTTCCTGGTAGCCAGTCAGCCCCATTTGCTGTTGTTATTAAGGTAGCCTTATGTAACACCCAGACTGTATGACACAGCCAATTATGGCCTTGAATTTGGAATCTCTTGCCTCTACCTCCTGAGTGCTAGGATCACAGATACGTGGCAGTCTGCCTGGTTTTAGGTAGCACTGAGAACCGAACCCAGGGCTCTGCAGGATAGACAGGTATCCTACCAACTAAGTCCTATCTTTCAAAGGGAGAGAGACAATGTCTTATGACCAATCTAAAAGCTGAGTGTTATTCTTGCGGGTACTTCCTGTGTTGTATTAGCTGACTGCCTCTGTATGGCATCCAGTGTGCAGACATGGCCTGTTTACCAAATGCAATGGTTCTGGAGGGGAACGGAACTGCGCTTGCTGAAGTTCACAGAGAAGCTGGGTTTCATAGAACACAGTCACTCAGGTCATGGCGTCGGACTTTCTTACCACCTCCATCAGCGCAGAGATAAAGACTTTCCTCCAAGTCTTTTTCTCTTGCTGATTGGTCAAAGCTTCCCAGCATGCTTTGCAGCACTTCGTGTAACCATAGTCCTTTCTCAAGGGAACAAAAGCGGGGAGAATTGTGTTCTACACTTGGTATTATTTGCATGGCCCAATAAAGCTATCCTGCTACAGATGTAGCCTTCGATAATTTATTGATGTAAAAGTGGCCTCAGGTACCAGGTTTTTTGGCAGCTGTTACCCTGTCAGAGTACACTGTAGAACATGGGATCCATGAATATTTTATGTGGAGAAGAAATGGAAAATACAGCTTTCACTATATCAGTTCCCAGTCCTGGTCTTCATTACTGAAATATGAATTGAATCCCATCTTTGAATTTGATCAACCCAAACTGTGAAAACTGAGCACTGCCTAAATTGGATTTCAGCAGCGAGTTGATTTGAGCCCTAATTTTTGTCTAGCATGTCGGTTGCTCCTGTCAGCCTGGACTGTAGGGTGGCTTAGTGACTTCCTGTAAGTGGAAGCTGTAGACTTCACTGCTGATAGGCTGGTCTGGCCCTTCGCTTTCTCTTTTCAGCAAGTTCACTGTGTGAGGAGTTGTTTAAGCTTCATTTATGCAGTTCTGAAGCAGTCGGAGGTCACCACTCTGTCAAACACTTCTCTTCCATTGTTGGGTTATTAAAATGTGAGTTAGGAAGTTGAGTCTGTCCCTTTTAGAATGAAACACTTAAAAATAATAATAAAAAAAAAGAATTTAAAAAACTGTGGTTTTGGCATCTACAGTACTTGCGAGTGGTGTGCTTTTGATGTTCCGGGCCATAGGCAACACTGAAGACCGGTTCCCCATATCTCCAGGGTTACCCTTTCATCGCTTGCAGGGCAGTGGTCACGTGATTTGGACCACTGCGGACTGTAGCATCCAGAGTGCTGGGGATCTGTGAAGTGCTTGCAAGCTGCTGCAGGATTTGTGGCTTCACAGACCCACCCAGGGCGTCGCTGAGTTCTACACCCCACAAAGCCCAGCACATTGCAGGGATTTGCCGCTCTTCTCAGAAGAGCCTGCCACGGAAGTGCCTCACTCCAGCTTGGATGGTTTGCTTTTGTGCTTTCGTTATATTATGGTGTCTAGGTTTTGCATATGTTGGGGGGGTTTGAATTTTTTAACCTGTCTTTAATCCCATCTTGTCTGATGAGCCCCTGACTCAGCCTATCTATATCTTTAATTGATGCTCTCTGCAACTCTGTGCGCTAAATTGCAATTCCACAATCTACCCGAGAGACAGACAGTTCAATCAATGTACAAGTTACTCTACTTATTTTAAATAAATGCTTTTCAGACTTAGTAAACACCATTAGGGGGAACATGGTTGGTTTAAAATAAAGTAACTGATTTATATTTCTTCGAATGAAATCCCTAAACCCACTTAGGTAAAGAAATGCTCATATGAACCCTAGAAAATCACTTTTTGTATGAAGTGTGTCTTGACTTTCAGAACCATGTAGTTGATCCAGATGCCTTTAGCGACAATTGACAGGTGTGCCCTTGCTGGTAGCTGACACACTCTGGTACTATTTGTAAGGTTCCATTTTTAGGATACCAAGATGGCCTTCCACTTCTGATACTATACTTAACATGTAGCTATCACAAGCTTAATTAATATGACACTAAGCATTTGAGAACTCGAGAGCTTTAGCTTTTATTCTTTTGAAACGTAGATGTAAAGGGAATACCAAATAATTGTTGAGCTTAGTGGATAATTGTAAAGGGTTTTGTTTAACTTCCAGAACTTCCTAACCTTAACCATAGCTGTGGAATGGTTCCCATACCATTGCTGAGTGATTTAATGCTTGGTGACTTTCCTGTTGCACTCCAAAAAAAAAAAAAAAAAAAAGAAAGAAAGAAAGAAAAAAGAAAAGAGGCTGCATTGTACTGTCCTTGTACCACATTCTTCATGGATGTTTCCTTAGCACAGGACTCTTTTAATCATTGGGCTGCTTGAATGCATTGCCTGAACATGGGTAGCTACCTGAATAAATCAAGCAAACAAACATATAAGCAAATAAATAAAGCCCTTTTGTTTTCTTCTTGGCTGGTCCTTCCTCTTTGTGGTCCAGGCTAAAACCTGCACAGTCTCTAGCAAGTGGCCTGATCATCAACTCCTTGGGCCTGCAAGGCTGGATTTACTGGTTTCCCATGGATCTGATTAGGAATTCAGTACTTACCTGAAAATGACATTTGTCTGTCTCTCAAAAGATTGGGTTGGCTGAAGGTGGGGACACCAAGGTGGTAATACTACATTTAGTTGAATACGTGGGCTTTGAAATCAGAGAAACGTAGAGCAAGCAGTTAATTACCCACCTTACCCTGAGTAAGACTGGCCTTAGTTTAAAGAACCACCCTATGTTTAATGGGATAATAAGGAGAATTAGTTCTTTTCCCCTCTTTTCTTTGTTGTGGTTCTAGGGATGGAGTTCAAGTTTCTGCACATGCTGGGTAAATTCTCTGGCACTAAGCAACACCCTCAGACATTCGTGGATTATGAGACAGATTCTCACTGTGTTGCCCAGGGTGTCCTTGAACTCTCAATCTCTCAGCCTCTCAATTTGCTGGGATTCTACCATAGCTAGCAATGAAAACTGCATGAGTTGTTTCGAAGATCAACTATATCGTAAGCAGGAAGGCTCAAGACACTTCTGAGTAAATGCACGGTAGAGGACAGGTCTAGTCCTGGCTCACCACACTTCCTACTGTAGCAACTCATGCAAACACAGGTTATCTAAGAGAGCTCGAAAGAAACAAAGTAATGGATCAGGTTTACCACCCAGATTCACTCGTATGTTTTAGATGGTCTAGTTCATCTGTTGTCTTTTCTTATGGCTGCTGTGCACAGTTAATCATGCTTATTTGGTCCTAAAACCCCAAAGGCAATTCCAATAGCTGCCAACTTCCTTTAATGCTGATTAGCAAGAGAAGGATGAGCCTGGCATCTAGACATTATATTGGTCACAGACCTACCACTTGTCCGAGGCACTAAGGGACAGGTCAGTCACTTAATTTTCCTTATGTATGCCACATGACTGGAAGTGCTAAGAGACTGGTGTGGCACTTTGAATATAATCTGTCCCTCATAGTCTTGGCTTCCCAGCTGGGGATTCTGGGTGGGTAGGTTTAGGGTGTGAGGCCTTGCTGAAGGAAGTATGCCCCCTGGAGGGTGGGCTGTGAAGTTTCCAAAGCCCATGCCATTGCCAGTATGCTCTTCCTGCTTCCTGCTTGCAATTCAGGACGTGAGCCCTCAACCCACTGCCTCTTCTCGGCCATGATAAACCAACTGTAAGCCCATATAACCTCTTTCTCATAAGTTGCCTTGGCCATGGTGTTTATTAAAGCAACAGAAAAGTAACTAACACAACCAGGAGTTGTGATTTAAACAAGATTTATTCTATTTTTATTTATGTTGATGTGTATATATACATACATGCATGTAGCTGCCCGTGGAGGTTAGAAGAGGGTGATAGATTCCCTGAAACCTGGAGTTATAGGAGGTTGTGGCCCATCCGGTGAGGGTACCGAAAGCCAAAATTGGGTCTTTTGCAAACGCAGTATGTGTTCTTGACTGCCAGGTCATCTCTCCAGCTCTGCAGGCACTTCTGGGTATAGAGACGCAACTACATCTTCTTTTATTAAAGGCAGAGATACTTGCAGTCTTGTCTAGTGGAACATCACTAGACAAGACTGCATAGAGACAGAGGAAGAAATGCATGTCTGCTGGCTGTTGACCTATGAAGGTGCCCACACCTCACTTTGCCATCGTATCATGGAAATGATGTTTCCCCCTTCTCTTAGGGATGGAGGAATCCCAGGAGTAACCTCTGTGGGGTGGGAAGGATGGCCATTGCAGAGTGAACCCTGGAATGCTCAGTGAGATCAGGAAAGAGCTGTGTAAGTTAGGACACTAACCCTCTGAAGCAGAGTGACTAGTCAGTGTAAGTATCAGTAACGTATATACATACTTATTTCTATTTTCCTTTTTTGGACAGAGCCTCATGTAGCCCAGGCTGGCTCTGCTTCTGCTGTGTGGCTTTGAGTGCTAGGATTTCAGGAGTGAGCCACCACTAAAAAAGGACTAAATAAGAATGAGTAACTGTGTAGAAGCATAGGAAAAGACAACAGAAAGCCAGATCCCCTAAGATACAAGGGTAAATCTAGGTGGTAAACCAGGCCCACTTTATGTGGTGCTACGGATCAAACCCAGGGCTTCAATCTTACTAGGCAAGTACTCAACCAACTGAACTACATTCCTGACCAAGTTCTGGAAACTGACATTCTGGGAAGATAACTAGAGACAAATTATGACTATCTAGATCCGGATGTTTTTTTACTGCACTCTTCTCTTTACATACGATGGTAAATCTTTGATTCGATTTCCTATAACATTGCTTAGATTCTAACTACCATTTAAAATGATCAAATTCACAAGTATCTGCTTTGAAGAAAACTTCTTTAAAGCAAAAGAAAGTTTCTGCCAAAAGATGTCGGATAGTTTTCTTTTTAATCACCAATGGCAAGATATTATCCTTCTCCTTCATGTGCAGATCAGTCACTGTGGTCACCAGCTGCCTGGTTTGCCCTTTAGCAACCTTTCCCTGGGTCGCTGATCCCTTTGCTCTTGTGAGGTAAGCCTTGCATCTCTGATCAGATCAACATGCTGTGGCAAAGTTCACTTTCGGACTTGTCTACTGGTTCATTGGAAAAACATAAAGATGGGAGGAGTGGCAGCAGAATGATGATTTTAGGGGCAGGGGAGATAAAGAGACCTCAGTGAAGGAACTGCCTGAAATTACACAGTCTTCCAAACGGCCAAATTGGTGAATTCCCTCCCTACTGTGACCAGGCACACAAAAGCAGCTACTTTCAGGAGGAGGAATTTCCCTTGGTTTCTGATTTCAGAGAGTGGAGTCCGTCATCTGGACGAAGACATGGAGGAGCTCCTGGCTGTGGAAATGTGTGGCTGAATCTCAGTGGGCCCAGAAGTAGAGACCTGGAAGCCGAGGCTAGACCCAGGGTCTGACGGCTGCGCTGTAATCCGTAACTGCCACCCCTATGGTCCTGCATATGTCAGCTAGGTCCCTGCGCTGAAAGTCCCAAGACCTCTCAGAACAGCGCTGGCAGATGGGACCAAGTGTCAAACACTGTGGGGAGTGTTCTCTCCATGGTGGCCATGACAAAGGGCTTGAGTGCAATGCAAGCCTGAGCCTTGGCATTTCCTGACACAGGACATTGGCAAGGGACTCACAGCCTCCATTTCTGCTCATCACAAAACCTTTCCCTAAGACCCCCATACTGTTCCTCTAGGCTGATGCTGTTTGGCGTAGTCGGACATCTTTGACGTACTCAGCAGGTGAGGAAATCACATGGCAGACTTATACCCTGTATGTGTCTTTAATTAAGGGAAAAACACCTTTTATAGATTGGGTCATAACATTAAAAAAGAAAATATTTTGGAAAAAAAATAACTTGACTTGGTACTAAATTCTGTTATGTGTTTTTGTACATTTGTGTCTAGGTGAATCACAAATGTTAAAGAGGTCATCTGGGCTCCATTGTGACATCCAGACTCAAGGAGGGAAACCCTGTCTCAAAATGAAAGAGAGAGAGAGAGAGAGAGAGAGAGAGAGAGAGAGAGAGAGAGAGAGAGGATGAGAGAAAGGAAGGAATGGGGAGGGGAGGGAGAACGACGGGGAAGGGAAAAATGGAAAGAGAGAGATACTTCATTCACAAAACATCTTTTATTTTTTGTTCAGAAGTGATGCTATCTGTCAGAGACTTAAATGTTCAACACAACAAAGGGAAATTGTGGTTTAAGTGAACTCTCGGCTATGGGTTGCAGCTTTATAACAAGGGAGCTTCCTAATTCTAATACCCCCTTGATCTCAGGAGGAGTGAGAAATATTGGGGATGGTCAGAGTTTTCAAGTTCCATAGAACTGGACTTGTTTATCCATTCAACGATTCCATGTGATCTCGGGTTCTAGCGACTCTGCTTTTCAAACAGGGACCTGGTAGTTGGACTTTTAAGATTAGCTAACATAGAGCCCTGAACCCTGGCCCATAAGATCACATTTCATAAATAACCCACTGACATTCATTCTATTGTAGTAAGTATGTTATCATAATCAGAGTCATAAACATAATGTTGGTATTTTAAAATGTGGTAACTCATATGATACAGTCAGCCTCACAGAGCCTCCTGTTGGTTTTCTTTGTGTTTTTTTTTTTTTTTTTTTGAGTTGGATGGTGATGGAGATCCAGCTGGTCAAACGGGACCACCTGAGATGCAGGCCCTGAAGAAAACATTGTAGTCCACCCCTTCCAACAAGAGCACAGGTTAGGTTCTGAGCCTGAAGGTTATCCGTTCCTTTAACCAACACAGGAACTTTTCAAGTACACAAAGGGACTCAGACATTCTGTGACACACACTGAAAAGTCTCCCATTTCCAAACAAGAGTCCCCGAGTATAAGAAAGCAGAGCACACCACAAAGATAAGGAAGACTCTGGCAGAACTCTGTGAGTGTCATCCAAAAACAAACCCTTTATGGATATGAACATATCCATATTTAAAAATATTTAGAAGGCATCTTGTTGCTTTATCATTTAGTTACACAACAGGAGTGACCTCTCGCTAGGGTCCAAGACCTCCTTAGCTAGAACAAGGCATGAACTCCCTGCTCTTATAGAGCAGGCCTCAACCAGAGAGTGGCTGGCTTTGGTTTCTTCTTTTAGCTAATTATCCCAACACTCCGTTCACCTTCTTTGGACTATATTAGAAATATAGTGGTGGAAACTACTGAATCCATTAAGTGGTATTTAAAAATATTTAATATTTTAAACTCCCAAAAGCATTGTCTTTTGGGTTAAAAGCTAAGATTATAGGATAAGTGGTAATAGCAAAGGCTCTGTGTGAAATAATGGCATAGGTAAAATAAGACTGTTTCTCTTTCTTTCCTGAGTCTGGATGACTGTGGTTCATGCCTCATAGGCAGCTGGGTAATCCTCAACATCATTTGTAACAGGTGCTATAGCTTCTCACTGATCAAGTAGAGCAAAGAGCGAAAGTGTGGCAAATGACTTTTCATGAAGGAGATGACCCATCTCTGGTTCAAGTGAAACCTCATAGGTATGCCTAGCTGCAAGAAAGGCCAGGAAATGCAGTACCCAGAAGGATGGTATTGCCTCACGGACATGCCTGGCTTCATGAAGAGTTGAAAGACAGACCCCAGAGAGGCTGTCAGTGTGTGTCTAAACAGTCTCCTATTGCTAAACATAGAAGCAGGAGAAGGGGCACTTGGGCAGGTAGGCAACTCTAGAATAGTTTTCTCTAGTTTGGCTATAAGTCTGGCTCTATTTGGGGGTGATAAAACTATGGAGACCAAGTTGTAAATACATTATTTATAAGCAGGGAGCTTAGTACCAGGAATCTTTATTAAACAACAAACCAATGAAACAGTGCTAAAATCAAGTTTGCCTCATAGATTTCTGGGATACTTAGGACTTTTTGCTGACGAAAGAATGGCCAGGCCTGTATGAGGTCTGCTTCTTCAACTAGGCAGCATAAGGCTATTACAGCAAATTGCCCATGAAGAATTGAAAGATGTCATGCCCGCTTCTTCCCTTGGATGAATATACATTGATCTCAACCCCCAAATAATGAATTCAGGGTTTGTTGAGCTCTTGTCTGCAACCTATCTTAATAGTTAAGAAAACTAATGATCAGAGTAGTTCAAGGACTTGCCTGAAAAGGCAGAGAGAAGACTCATTGAGGAAGTGTGATGAGCACTGCATTGAGAACAGTAGGAACTCCTATGAGTGCAACTGAGTGAATGGATGAATGAACGTGTGCAGCTAAGTAAACATGACCGACAAAGGAGGAAGCCTGTGAGAAGACCTGAGTAAACACGAAAGTTGTAACTGATTGGTAAACAGGTGGAGGGTAGTCACCTGGGAGTCATCACACTGCCTGAGATCCAGCCTTTGAGTGGGCTCTGCCGAGTGAGACACATTTCATCTTCCCTGGGAACCAGCTGGGCTTTGCCTATAAACACATCCTGAAGAGAGCATGAAGGCCCTCTGGTTGAAGCGCTGCTTATCCCAGAATCTGATCAGGTCAGGTCACATCCCTTCAAAAGCAGCCTAGCACAACTCTTTGAAAGTGCCTTTTCCTATTATTAAGACAGGGGCACTGTCTTGCCGAGCTGTCTTTTCCTGCACCTGGAGAAGGGTTTCGTGAGTCACCTGTGCGCAGCCTGACAGCGGAGCGGTTCAGAAGGTCACAGCCCCTTTCTGGCTCTAAAATCCTGCCCGTTCTTGGAATGAGGGGTATTGTTTCATCGGAAGAAAGCTAATTAGGTTAGAGGCACATTGACGAGCTGTGTAGGAGTCTACACTAGCAAACAAAGGAGAGAAAGGACGACAAGAAGGAAGTGAAAACACGTAATGAAAGCCACGGAAAGTTGACTCTCCACACATGAAGCTATCTGAAGAAAGCCAGAGAAAAAATTTAATTTGCTTCTCCAGACCTCAGAGCACTGATTCTCAACCTTGGTTTCGTGACACTGCAGGATGTCCCCAATTATCTCAACAAATGTCATAAAATGTTCCAAAGAATCCCTTGAGGTGAAATTAGTTTTATTTCATTTAAAAATAGATGGCCCATGGTTCTCTCTGAGCAAGGTAATCAGATGATTGATCAGCTGCCACCAGCCTGAGAAAGCTCAGAGAGGGCTGATAGAAACACACTGACATTTAGGACGCAACGTTTGAAATACTTATCTAGATTTTTTTTTTTATCATCTAGTCCCTGGGAATTTCTTTCTTTCTTTCTTTCTCTCTCTTTTTTTTTAAAAAGTAATAATAGTGATGAAATGTTCGAGAAGCACCCTCCCTACAGTGGAAGGAAGATGAGGTTCAGGAGCATGACCCTGCCACAGAAATTGGTTCAGTCACTCAACTGAAGAAGAATCTTGGTCTCTTCTGGTTTACAATAAGGACACTAACAACTAGTGACTTATCAGAGTTATGGCATCAGATGAGATTATTTATATTTTATGTATGAGTGCTCTGCACGCCAGAAGAGGGCATCAGCTCCCACTATAGACGGTTGTGAGCCACCATGTGGTTGCTGGGAATTGAACTCAGGACGTCTGGAAGAGCAGCAAGTGCTCTTAACTGCTGAGCCACCTCTCCAGCCCCTGCTTTCTCATTTTAAGGATGGAAGAACAATCTGATAGAAATCCTCTGAATGGTGATCGTGGTGGCAATGGTGGCTTTGTGTGAGGATGATGCCTTGTGTGATGACGCTGGCCCCAAGTGCGAAGACGAGGCATGCCTGCTGCCCCTGAAGGCTACCAACCAAGCCTGAACAAAGAGGCACAAGCCTAGCTGAGTGACTCTGGGACTCCACCAGCCCTGCATGGCTCAGATGTATTTCTTTAACATTGGAAAGGGACACGGGAAAGTATTCCAGTAAGCAAGCTTCGAGGGATCCAGGGAATCCATGGAGCAGGGTGGAGAGTACGTCCCTCTGCACAGGGCAGTATAAAAACATCAGAGAGGACCTCCAAAGGACCTAAGAACTCAATCTCTGCTCCTTCCATAAGAACCAAAGAAGCTAAGACTTGTGCAGGTGAGGCTGCTTATCCTATCGAAGGGCCCCTACGGGGGGGGGGGGGGAACTGTACCGACAGCTAGGGACTGTGGTTCTCAGCCTGTCACATTGTTCTCTTATCCCTTCCAAAACAACCCCAGGGAGAGAACTGGATTTTACCAGCCTTCACAGTTTCCCTGGGTTGATTTGTACTGAAACAGATAACTCTCAAATGTCAACCCATTTTCAAATGGAGAAACTGGGTTCCAGGGTGCTTAGTTTGCTACACAAGTGCACAGAACCTTCCAGGAAGTAGGTTGTGTTTTCTGTGAGCCTTGTGGCCACGGTAAGCGGTAAGCGGGGTAGAGGGGGCGTGGCAGGGGGGTGTTAATGAGACATGAACATAAAGTTAACTCCTGAATATAAGCCAAGAATTAGGCATGGCTGAGCAATTAGATGCATGCAGAACTTTGTTCGGCCTTTGTCTGTGTGCTGAGAGGAATCCAAGGCAGCCCTTGAACAGCACACGAAACCAGTTCAGGTAAAACAGAGTATCCAAGGTGCTAACTTACAAGACTAGTAAATTATTTGCTTAGAAAAAGCTGCATATGTGTTCAAATGCACATGTATCTGCAGTGCATGTGTGTGAATATGCATGTGAAGGTCAGAGGTCAAACTCGTGTCATTTTTCAGCCACGGTATACTTTGTTGCTGCTGTTTTTTAAGGCAGTCTCTCTCTTTTTGTGTTGTTGTCCCCTCCTCTCACAGAAGTCTCTCCCCTATGCCTTGCTTGTTTTGTTTTTATTTGTGAGTCAGAGCTTCTCATTGATCTGGGGGTCAAGGATCCTCCTTGACCGCCAGTTCTGGGGGCAGAGGCACATACCACCATACCTGGTTTTCCCCCCACGAGTTCTGTGGAGCAAACTCCATTCTTCATGCTTGCAAGGGAAGTGCATTATCAACTCAGCCATCTCCCAGTCCATCACTCTTTCTTATCGAGTTTATTCAGAAGACAAACAAGCTACCTGTCTGGCTCTTAGAAGAAAAACAACAACAATAACAACAACAAAACCGCACAAACTTAAGTTCTATTTCATGCCATTTTTGTGCCAAAACATCTGATTGGGCATTGACTAAGTGCATGAATATTTGACCTTGTGCCCTTTCCCCTAGAATCATGGAATCACAGGATTCAACCTCATCTCCAAAGCAAAGGTTCTTTCTCCAATATCCCCATCAGACAGCTTCAGCCTGGCCACACTCAGCAACAGTGTTGTGCCTGAGAGACATCACCATCTCTAAGAAGAAATGAGGTTTGGATGCAGGCTCGTGGAATAAGAACACAGCCACACTCCTGTACGATGTGTTTTGCTAAACCAAGCTCTGTCTGAGAGTCAGCAACCCCACTTGCCAATCCATGCAGGCCACTCTGTGGATTTGCCTCTCAGATACTGTTTACACACCAGACAGGAGGCAAAGACCGTGAGGGAGCTACGGCTGTGTGCAGTGCAAACACAGCAGTTTGGGCAAAACAAACAGCAGAGCAACAGAGGAGAGAGCAAGCCAGGCATGCCTGCTCCACCGTCTACTCGGAGGAAAACTCTGTAGGTAAGGAAGAACCTGAGATGCAAGGTCACTGTCAGTCACCTTTGTCTACTCATCTTGAAGGTGGATATGACAGGGACGGAGCAAATTAACTTTTCTCGGAACGAGCCTTCCTAAATGGACAGGTGCTGCTGGCCAAGGTGTAGCCAAAAGGCGAAACCACTCCAAAGGAGAGAGAAAAGGGTAGTGGGGTATCTTCATGCATCTTTGACACAGGAGTGACCAAGAGCATCACTCTCTAGCGTCACTGAAGGCCCAGCTGAAGTGGAGGCATTTGATCTTCACAGTACATGGAAGCATGTGGCAGCCAAAAGTCCTCATGTCTATTTTTTCAGCCTTTTGAATACTGGAAATGGTTTGGGAGAAAACAAACCCAAACCCATGGCTTTTGTTGTTGTTGTTAATCTATTCGTCGTTTCTGTCAGGTCTGAATTTTGAGCACTATCATGAGGCATAGCGCAGCGTGTTTCTGAGTTCTATTTAGAGCTATTTCAGAACTTATGACACGGTTGTTATGAGAATTAGGGGACTCAACATTTCTCTCCTTGTGTGTCGGGAATTAGCATATAAATATAAGTAAAAATCACATCTGCTTTCAAAGACTGTGGGAAAGGTGGAATTAAAATGATGAAAACAGAATGACATTTCTAACTCTTTTCAGTGGGAAAAAAAAATCACAGATTGAAAAGTAGACTTTCAGTGGATTTGCTGTAACATCTACCTTCCTCCAGAAGCCCCAGAGAGCTCCATGTATCCTATCAATCTTGCTCATTTATTTTTACAGAAGAAAAGGATGTGCTTAAAAGGGGGCTTTACCATTTATTAGTTATTATTCTGTGAGCATTGCTGAGTGTGTCTTTAGATACACAGAAAGAACTTGGTAACATCACCCACGGTGGCTCAGGGGCTCAGTGCCTGGACCATCTGGGTTGCTTAGAGCATTGGAAGGTGCTAGGAAACGGTCAGGCTATTGTGGATGACTTCATGTTCTGGCCTTTCAGAGACCTATGCTGTTTCAAGTACCAACACTGGATCCATGATCACAAATATGTGTCCATAGGTAATTTTCTAATCCTTCTTAATACTGTCATTTTATATTTTAATCACATGGCACAGAAAACATTATTAACCCTCTAAAATACACAGACTGATAATCCACGTTAGTGGTTTAGAAAGAGATTGATTGATAAAGGGAAGGCTCCCCCCACCCCGCACAGAGTTCTTAATATTAAGGCGGTTATCAATGTTTTCTGCAAGAATATCTTCTATTTGCTGAGTTCCTCCTCTACCCTAAAAATAGCAGTTAGCGATTCCAGTAGAGAATCTGTGAGTCCAAGAAAACTGGCAGGGAGGGAGGAGTGGCTGGGTGTCCAGGCAGAGGGATCGTAGGGAGGAGGAGTTGCTGGGTGTCCAGGCAGAGGGATCGTAGGGAGGAATGCTGGCCCTTTGTATGAGGACATTTAAATGTGCCCTGGGTAACATCGGTAGTTTAGGCTGAACCATATGGGGAGAGTTTTGTTCTGTGGCTTAACAAATTTTAACAAAACTGCATTTTATCAGCACTTTGTAAACTGAAGTACATCAGGGAAATTGCCTGATTAGCATCACCAAGTGACCTGAAAATACAATGTTAGAAGCCAGAGCACCATGGAAGACTGACATTAATGGCTGGTTATACTTCCCTTAAGAGCTTAATAATCCTTAATGAATAAAAAAAATTCTCAAATGATGAAGTAAGAAAACATTTTAGAAAGTAAACAACTTCTGACAGAGGACTCAAAAGAGCCATCACGTGTCCCTGGTAAGTGTCTATCACAGGACCTCCAGCCGAGGTGCAGACCCGCTATGTTTAGGGAGAAAGACATTTCTCTTATATAGGGAACAAGCTTTTGATATAAGGCTCACGGATGCTGAGGTAAGAGACAGGAGGAAGCTGGGAGGAAGCTTACATCTTATCTAATCTTAGTGCTAAATGTAGACCAATGTCAGTTTTGAGTCTAACGCATGTGCGAAAAGGCACCATCCACACACACACTAAAAATTGACGCATCAGGGCTTTGTGTTTTCTTCTGTTTATACCATGGGATCCTAACTACAGTTTCTCTTTATTTGCCTTCCTGATTCCTATGTGTTCCTGAAAAGAGTTGATGGGTTTTAAATTTTTTTTTTAAGATTGCAGTTCTTAGAGAAGTAACCAACAATCACTCTTTCTTATTAGTTTTTAGTTTTGAGATTATAATAACATAAATACATATTTTCCCTTTCCTGTTCTTCCCTCTAAACCTTCCCATGTACCCCTCTTTGCTCTCTTTCAAATTCATGGCTTTTTTCATTAATGGTTGTTACATGTGCATATATATATATATACATACATATACATATATATATTCCTAATTATGCCCTGTTCTGTGTAAGGTCATGAGTGTATGTTTCCAAGGCTGACCACTTAGTGTTAAGTAACTACTAGTGTACTCCCCCACCGTTAGCATGCCTTAGTTGTCTGTAGTTCTTCTGATGGGCTTTCCCTGTCCTCTTTAGCATGTCCTATGTTGCTGTCCTTGTTCATGTCATGTTTAGGCCATCGTGTTAGTGTGATTTCATGGTGTAGCTTCTGACATTCCTAGGAGACACAGTCTCATAGCAAACTCCCAGATCTCCTGGCTCATAGACTCTTTCTGACCCCTCTTCTGTGATGTCCCTTGAGACTTTCTTATGCCTCGAGGCAATCAAAGCCATGTGCTCTGTCCTGTTGTCATGTGAGAGACACATCACAACATGGTTGAGCATCATCTTATGCTGTGGTTGTGTTTGGGGACCCTGTCAAGAAAAGAGAGCTGCTTAGAGGTCTGAATGCTTTAGGAGGAGACGAGCTGGGAACTGGGGCAGCTAGGTTGTTTCTACCAATATGCGTTGGTCCTCATTGTTCGG
This sequence comes from Ondatra zibethicus, assembly GCA_004026605.1. NCBI lineage: Eukaryota > Metazoa > Chordata > Mammalia > Rodentia > Cricetidae > Ondatra > Ondatra zibethicus. Next base: position 143,886 of record PVIU01002071.1, on the reverse strand, counting down.
TGAGGAGGTGCAGTGTTGAAGCTCTCATCCACAGATCAGCTCCCTTCCTGGGACATATCTCCTCTTCTTCCCATATTACATGCATATCCCTTGTGCAGGTGTGGGGGATACACATGCACGAGCACATAATTCACTCATATATACATGTCACTGTGTACATACATACATACATGTACGTATATGCACGTGTGTGCACGTACATACATGTGCACACACATATGTACACATGCTCCTATACACCCACAAAAAATACCCTATAGTTTGTCATGCCTTCGTCTGACCTGAGTGGTCCTAAGGGCTTCCAGGGTAGCCTTAATTTCTTAAATGCTGTGTGAAACTGAAGACAAACATTTTCACTAAGAACTTACAGCCCAATCAAGCACATAGTAGGCACTCAGCTCTGTCCTCCAGAGTGTAAAGCACACAGTAGGTGCTCAGCTCTGTCCTCCAGGGTGTAAAGCACACAGTGGGTGCTCATCTCTGTCCTCCAGGGTGTAAAGCACACAGTAGGTGCTCAGCTCTGTCCTCCAGGGTGTAAAGCACACAGTAGGTACTCATCTGTCCTCCAGGGTGTAAAGCACACAGTAGGTACTCATCTGTCCTCCAGGGTGTAAAGCATACAGTAGGTGCTCATTTCTGTCCTCCAGGGTGTAAAGCACACAGTAGGTGCTCATTTCTATCCTCCAGGATGTAAAGCACACAGTAGGTGCTCATCTCTGTCCTCCAGGGTGTAAAGCACACTGTAGGCACTCAGCTCTGTCCTCCAGGGTGTAAAGCACACTGTAGGCACTCAGCTCTGTCCTCCAGGGTGTAAAGCACACAGTAGGTGCTCAGTTCTGTCCTCCAGGGTGTAAAGTACACAGTAGGCACTCAGCTCTGTCCTCCTGGGTATGGATGTGATAAAGCACAGAGTCCTGGAGTCAGGAGCCTCTGGCTGCTTCAAGCTTGGGCTTGATGAACTTGGGCACTCCTATTTTCTGTCTGTTTTCTCCAAATCCTTCTTCCAATCTAGAGTTTCTGATATCATAGTATATATTGTTGATTACTTTCTTGTAACTGAAAAATAAGAATGGTGTCATGCATGCCTGAAAATGGAACTAAATCCAAACAGTCACAATGGGTCCGAGGTTTTTTCCTTCATCTTGATTTTACATAAAGATTACCTTAAATGTACACAAATACACACACACACACACACAAAGACAAAGGGTGCCTTTGTATGTCTCTTTTTCAAGAAACCAAAGCTGATAGTGGTATTCTATTTCTACTTGAAAACAAGACAGTTCTTACTTATTTACTTGCTTATATTCCAAGATATAATCCACTTTTCAAACTTAATGAAGACTCCTTTGAAGCCGCTGAGATTTCATGTAGGCAACATTGCTCATCATAAGACTTGAGGCCATTCACTGTAGTTTACAGACTGCTTTGGCAGGGTCATGTTGTCCTGCCTCAGCCTGCTCCCAGCATGAGCAAGACAAGAGGGCACTGACCATGACACTCCAAAGCGAGGAAATACAGGCCCAAGCAGGTTGCAGGTTGGCCACGGCTGTACAGAAGCTGGCCATTGCCTCTGATGTCTCCTGCAGATTCAATGGGATGTTAATGCTAGGAACCAGTCAGGGACCTCAAGAATGCCACTCCCACCAAGGGGCCTTTCTTAGCTGCTTTTCTGTCACTGCGGTAAAACACCATGACAAAGACAACTTATAAATGAAAGCATTTCATTTAGGGCTCAGAGTTTCAGAGGGTTAGAGTCTGTTACCACCATGGTGGGGGCCCATGGCAGGCAGGTAGTCGTGGCACTGGAGCCGCAAGCTTGCACCTTGATCTACAAAGTAGGAGTAAGAGAGAGCTAACTGGGAATGTCATGGTGAAGTAGAATAAGCTAGAAAAGACCAATTATTGGATTTTGACTTAATGATTTATTTAGTGATTTATTTAAAACATTTCTTGTACTGCCTCTTTGCCAAACATGATATCACTTGCCTTCACTACCTGGAACAGAATTACCTGGAGAAATAGTTGAAGCAATTGGTTGTTGCCATTGACCTTAACAACCTGCTGACTGCCACATAGGCTTCTGCGAAATCTCGCTTGCCTGCCTGCCCCACCTTGTGGTTTTAGAGTATAAAATGAAAACGCAGACTCACCAGGCACCAGACTTTCAGGAGCTGTCTGACTTTAGTCTGGCTGTGACATCTCCTTTCTTCCACTCTTTGGTGTTGGAGTGCTAGAAATCTCAAATCCCACCACCGTGACACACCTCCTCCAACAAGGCCACACCTCCTGATCCTTCCCAAATAGTCCCACCAAACTGGAGACCAAGTATTCAGACTCTATGAGCCTGATCCTAAAACCTGGTGCAGCGTCCTAGAGTTACATATTTGGCATTGCTTTCCTTACAGCCTCTGTTGAGTCACATGTGAAGCTGGAGTTACCGTGAATATTTAACCTACAAGGTTGTTTGCTCCCATTAGAAATAATTATATCAAGGTCACTCTGAATAAACAATTCAAAAGCAGTGGTTATTATTCATAGCGTTCACTTCCTCTCAAACTCTGTTTGGGCTCTTCTGTGACACTTTGCACTGTTTAATGTCAGGCATCTAAAGTGGGGAGAGCTCTATCAATGAGGGGGTTAATGAATTTAGATAATCTGTGCACTTCTTTGCAGTTCTGAGCTCCAATTATTACAGCTCGTATTTTCAAATTCACTTCACGTGGAAGTGATGCTGGCTATGATATTAAAGTTGGTATTATCGACTTGCACAAATGATACCTAAACACACACACACCTAAATGTGCTACAAGTGATTTTCAGTACGGAACCAGCACATGTGAAGAAGCCAACACCTGCCATTAGGAGACCATGCCGGATCTACACCACTAACAAACAACAACACTCATTTTGAAACCTCCACTCCACTCTATTTCAAACACTGCAGGCAGTGATATGGAAGACTGATGAAATCCCAAAGACACCGGAGCCTTCAGATGGTGCCAGGGATGGACAAGGCACACTTGTATTGCATCTATCCAGCTCAATGGCTCACCCAAGAATTTAAAAGTTGGCTAGTGTCAGGTGTGCCAGGAAGACACGCTACTGCCAGTCTGTTTTGGATCGGAATTTTCCACCAGAATTGGGTGATATGGACAAGGCACTATCAATGTAGGCTTTGGTTTCCCCAGCAACAGAAAAGAAAGAGTAGGGAAAAAGGTCTGGAGCAATTTCTGTCTGCATGCAACGTTTTGTGCCCCTGTGTGATACATGGCAGCTTTTCACTTTGCCCGAACCAGTTGCGTTCCTGTAACTACACGTTTTATTTATTCCTTCTTTTTTGACTCCTTAAAACAACATAGTTGTTGCTTATTGAGGAATAAATTGAAAATCACAAATTTGCAATGGTACCAGAACTGACTTATGAAATTATGTTTCCTATCAAGTTCTATTTATTAAAGTTGAATTGTAGACTCAATCCCACCATTCCTGGTCCATGCTCACACGGCATCAGAACCTCAAAACTGGGAAGTGAACGGACCAGCTCTTCATTCATTTCCTGTTAACCAACATCGCACTTCCGACACATTTCAGGTTGCCTACACCAATCAGAATGAAAGGAACGTGGCATCAGACAGCCAGCTCCTATCAATTAAAATATCTAGACGGGACTTTTGACTCCCGGCTCACCTCTTTCCTTCTAGTGAGACTTAAGGAAAAATCCAGATAGTAGATTGATATTAGAAAGAAGAGAGACAGCTCCAGGCAGCGAGGGGAAATGTTCCTCTAAGAGTGCAGACATGAAAGCCCAGAAAGGAAAGTTAAAAATTACCCGAGAGCAGGCAGGACACCTGCTAAAGCCTTTGCCCGGGTCACAGCTGGAAAGAAAAATGAAAGCCAAGCAAACAAGTGTCCTGCATGCACGGGATCATTCTTTTGTCTTTTCCCCCTTATGAACAATTACAGCATGCAAAAATTCGGGGGAGATCTCCAAGTATGAGGATGAAATGTTCATCAGGCTGTGCATATCAATAGCAGAGGCGGGGAGTGAGCCTCCGGGAACAAGATGCATTTGGGCGCCCTGCGCCTGGAAGACAGTGGTAATTAATGCATAGTGAATGACTTTGAATGAAGGATGAATAGGGGGCCTAACAATGGGTAGGTTTTCTTCTTTTCTTTTTCTTTTTTTCCCCTTCTCTCTCTTTTCTTCTTCTTCTTTTTTTTTTTTTTTAGGTTAAAGCATTGAAGAAAGAAAGCTGTTAAAAGATGGCTTCTAGGAGGGCTACAACTTCAATCTATCTTGTGTGGCTCTCCTGTGGGCTGCGGTGGGGGTTTGTTTTGTCTCTCTCCGATCACTCCGAAGGTAATTTGCACCAATTTCATTTTTGTACGTGCTTCTCAATGTTTTCCCTTTCTGCTGGATTTTTTAAAAAATATTATTTTGGCAGGACCAGGTCCTTTGATGGTCCCTTTGAGCGAGTGGTTAGCCCGAAGTTCAGATGGAGCTAGCTCCGTCTTCTTTTTCATTTATGACATCAAGAGGATTACAGAGAATAACTTTGTTGCCCAACATCAATGGCATATCTTCAGGCTACTAGAAAGGTAGTTCTCAGAAAGTGTGTCTTCTAATAGTTTAGAACCTCCACAGGCTTCAGATAAAACAGGTATTAAACACAGAAAGCTCACAAGGGTACCGAGGAAGGTTAAACTCACGCAACCTCCTTCATCTCTGACACCTGAAATACATCTTTTTTTTTTTTTTTGACTCTCGAAGTGTGATCATGGTAGAGACAGCAGCAAGATCTTATATAACAGAAGACAGAAAACGACAGAGAAGGAGTCACATGGAGCCATGTTAGTGGAGAATACAAAAACACCCTTGTCAAAGGACCAGGAAATTATAAAATTATAAAGGGCAAATATAAAGATATTTGTAAATTCAGAAAAATGTTGCATAGACAAATGCTCACGGTATGAACTATTTTTTTTTTCTTCTAGTAAAACCACCTAACAGAAACCAAAGTTGAGTTTTAGAAATAGCTTAGGAACTCTCACAGTTGGGGATGTATGGTGGAATCCCTACTCAGCACGGCTGTGGGAATGTGCCTTCTGGGTCCAAGGCTCCGTTGATTGCATCTGTAGCTGGACATATGGCCATGGACTTCCAAACCTGCCTCCTTTGTCCTCCCTCCTGACCTGGCTTCGGTAATCTGTTTACAAATCTGGTGGACATGTGTAAGGGTTGTTAGGAGAGACTCATGGTAACTACTCCCACCAAACACCCTAGGATTTGGCCAGGGTCTTGTTTTGTTTGTTTTGAGGTGGGTCCTACTATGTAGCTTTGACTGTCCTGGAACTAGCTATGTAGACCAGGGTGGCCTCGAACACACAGAGATCCGCTTGCCTTTGCTTCCCAAGTGCTGGGATTAAAGGTGCATGCCATTATATTCAACCTTCAAGCCAGAGTAATATCTTGTAGTTACATTCTTCTTATTCATTTTCAAATAGAGTCAGTTTTATTTTATTTGCTTTATGTTTATTTGTTGTGAGACATGATTTCATGTAGCCTAGGCTAGCCTTAAACTGTCAAGCCTCCTGCTTCCACCTGTGTGTTGTGGTTATGGGTGGTGGAGACAGAACGCAGGGCCCTCTACCTACTAAGCCCTCTACCTACCCCAGGCTGAGTCAGTCTTATTGACTCTGTAAATAAAATTTTCATGTTCAACCTTTCTGTCTTCTCTTATAAGTAAACACAAACCCAGAACAGCTTGCCTGTCCTAAGTGGTCCCCAACCAGATTCTGCCCACTCAGAATGAGAGTTCTCCTACTTCTGCTCATACTGTCAAGGGTGGGGCTACAGTCGGGTCCCCACCCCTCAAAAATAGTTTGGGTTCTATTTTGTAAACCTTTAGCGGTGCCTTCGAAGACTTTGGGGATCTACTTAGGGCCCCAACTCGTGCTGTGCCCTTCCCATGCTCCCTAAATCTCAGCCAGTGCAGTACTCAAAGATCTGACCCTGGCCCTGTCTACCCACCCTCATGCGCCTGCTCACACTGTTCCCAGGGGCCATCTCCCTTCCCCTAGTTTCTTGACACCCCGTTAAAGGATGTCAACATGTTTTAATAAAGTGTTTAAAAATGGTCTTTTCAGGTCTTCTGGGGGATTAGAGTTTACAGACTTTTTGGATGCTAGTTTAATCATTTCTAGCAAAAGCCCAGAAATGCTGCATGTCTTATGACACACTTATGGTTTTTTTTTTCCTAGAAATATGGAAATATTGTTCAGCAAGAAGGATGTCAAGGCCAAGGCTGAGGCAGGCAGAACTCTGTGAGTTCGAGGCCAGCCTGGTCTACAAGAGCTAGTTCCAGGACAGTCTCCAAAGCCACAGAAAAACCCTGTCTCGAAAAACCAAAAAAAAAAAAAAAAAAAAAAAAAAAGGATGTCATAGCACCATCCACAGCATAAGAAAACCTGCAACAACCTTCCTATCCCCAGATGGAGACTTAACTCAGTAAATAACCTATCCAGACATGGGTGACTTTACAATCTGATGCTTAATGATATAGGATTCTTGATTAACTACTAAGTGAGAGACCTCTGACATGTGTAAATATTGTGCAAAATGACATCATTCTCATTATCTATGAAAACAAGATGTAAAGAATGCTTCAAGTGTTCATCAGGCCCATCTCTAGGGTTCTGGATGATAGACTCATCCAGGTGTGAAAATAAATATCAAACATGGCTGTCAAAGCATGGAGAGGCAGGGAGGATCCCAGGATGCACATTACTAAGAGAGGGAAGCCTGGCTGAAAGGCCTGCATGCTGTGTGATCCAACTGTATGGTATTTTGGGAAAAGGCAAAGCTATGGACTCAAGAAAGGTTCAGGAGCTCGGAAGGGGGTGTGTGGCTGTGGAGAGCCAGACGCAAAGCTACAGAGTCAGGAACAGGTCCAGGAGCTTAGGAGTGGGTGTGCGTGTGGCTGTGGAGAGCCAGAAGCATCTTAGGGAATCACAGCTGTTCTGTAGGATATTGTAATGTTGGATTCAGGACAGTGTGTATTTGTCAAAAACGCAAAATGAGATATATGTGTGCATACACAGAGACACATGCACACATACATGGGGGACCAATGTGTCTCCATTTACAAAACCGTAATGATCTTCTTGTTCAAATAAATGAGTCTAGCACCACTGAATGCTGTGGGACAGTGGTCTTGTACCCTGTAAAGATTTGTCACTTGTATTGATTTACAAAAAAAAGAACACTGATTGGCCAGTAGCTAGGCAGGAAGTATAGGCAGGACAGCCAGAACAGGAGAATTCTGGGAATAGGAAAGGCTGAGTCTGCAGTTGTTACCCAGACCAAGAGGAAGCAAGATGAGAATGCCCCATGATAAAAGTGGCTAACACAGACAAGAACTATGGGTTTAATGTAAGATGTAAGAATTACTTAGTAAGATCTCCTGAATAATTTGGGAGCATGGGGACCTTGGGGGAGGGTTGAGGGAGGGAGGGGAGAGGCAGGGAGGGGAGCAGAGAGAAATAAAAAAATTTAATTAATAAAAAATTAAAAAAAATTATAAATAAAAAAAGAATGGATAAGGAAAATGTGGTACATTTACACAAATGGAGTACTACACGGCAAAAAAAACCATACACACACAAAAAACAATGACATCTTGAAATTTGCAGGCAAATGAATGGATGTAGAAAACATATTGAGTGAGGTAACCCAGACCCAGAAAGACAAATATATGTACTCACTCATAAGTGGCTTTTAGACATAAAGCAAAGAAAACCAGCCTACAATTCACAATCCCAGAGAACATAGACAACAATGAGGATCCTAAGAGAGATATACATGGATCTAATCTACATGGGAAGTAGAAAAATACAAGATCTCTTGAGTAAATTGGGAGAGGGCTGAAGGGTAGGGGAGAGAAAGGGAAGGGAGCAGAGAAAAATGTATAGCTCAATAAGACCAATAAAAAAGTACATGGAAAAAAAAAAGAATTACTTGGTAAGAAAGCCTGAGCCAAAAGGCCAACCAGCGCACAATTAATGTAGGCCTGTGTGTTTCTTTGGGACTGAATGGCTACGGGACTGGCAGGACAGAAACCTCTGTCAACAACTGACTCTTCTGGAGGAGTTACCAAGTTTCTTTTTGTTTCTGGTTAGCTGGTGGTCGTTCGCGTTCATGTTGCTACCACCTCTTGCTATGGGTGTAACTAACATAGAACCAGGACAGCAGAACTCTTAAACTTATAATAAGACTAGGCATGGTGGTGCACTTGGCAGGTGAAGGCAGAAGGACCAGAGGTTTAAGATCAGTTTAAACTACCATGGGATTGAGGCAAGGCTGATAATCCATGACACCTTGTCCAAAACAAACAAACAAACAAAAACCCACATTAAAAAGCATAGAGGCTTCATTCATGTCAGTTGAATGTTGGTGCTCTGGTCTGGGCATGTAACAGGCACTTTGCCCCTTAAATTGTACTCAGGTGTACAGATGGGAAGGTTCAATGCCCCCTTGCCTATGCTCTCATCTGTTTCCTTGATCCATCTCTGGAAAGGTCGATGGAGGGAATCAGTGGACTGACGCTGTTAAAAATGTGTTTTCACTCTCAAAACCTGTGCTCTCATGACTTCTGGTGGCTGTGGCAGCTGCGTTTCACCTCCTGTGTCACTTTCTGTAACTGTGAGATAAGATGCAGATGTCACAGGGATACCACAGATGCTCAGAGACACATTTGGAGAAGCGTATCAATGTTGTCAACTTGAAACACTGAGAAGAGGGACCCTCCAGCTCAGGAACAGCCTCCACTAGATTGACGTGTGGGCATGTCTGTGCGGCATTTTCCTGATTTCACTGAGGGAAGTGCTCTCAAGCCTGGGCAAGGGGGCCGGGGCTACAGAAGAAAGGTAGCTTAGCAAGCAAGAGGAAGCAAGCCAGTAAGGGATCTTCCTCGGTAGTTTCTGCTCCAAGTTCCTCTACTAAGCTTCTGCTGTGGCTTCCCTAGATGATGGACTATAATCTCTAAGTCAAATACACCCTTTATTCCCCTGAAGTGCTTGTGGGCAGTGTTTAAACACACCCACAGAGATAGATGCTAGCTAATACAATCAGTATTTTTCAAAATTCACATCAGAGAAGTACCTCTTGAAGAATCAGGGAGGCAGTCACTAGTACCCCACTAAATCTTTGAAAGGAAGAAGGCTTGGTCCCTAGACAGAGATGGTTGTTAATAAGGTGGTCATGAGTCCAGCAGTTTACAGTCATGTCTGCAAAGCACTCATGTGCCACGCCCTCCCTTCTGGTTCTAGCCCTTTAATACTTTCTGCCAGCCTGTCTAGGGAGACAAGTTCATGCAGCTTCTTTACATACATTACCCATGAATGGCGGGGATTGCTTTAGGGCAGATATATGTTATTGACATTTCTCAGAACATCTTGTAAAGAAGGATGATAATCTGGGACTGGGGAGGTGGGTCAGTGAGGGAAAACTGCTTGCCACTCAAACGTGAGGACCTAAGTTCCAAAGCACCGAAATCCCAGACTTGGCAGGAGGATACCTGGGATTTGTTGGTCAGCCAGACTATCCTAAATAACAAGTTGCAGAATCAGTGAGTGACCTTGTCTCAAAAGAGTGAAGGCTGGTAAAACGGCTTAGTGGAAAAGGGACCTGAAGTTCTGAGTTTGATTCCTGGGACCCACATGATGGAAAGAGAGCACCAAGAGGGTAAGTTACCCTCTGACCTCTACATGCCTTCCCTGCCTAATTCATTAATTAATGTAATATAAAATTTTAAATTTAAAAAATGAGGTGAAAGTGATGGAAGACACCCATGTCAACTTTAGCCTCCACATGAGGGCAGGCGCGCACACGCGTACACACACACACACACACACACACACACACACACACGAAGATGATACTTACAATGTTTAGTAATTACTAAGTGCTGAGCATCATTTTAACCACATGGCACGGTATCTGATCAAGCCTGCAGCTCCACTTTGCTGCTGGGCACAGGCCGGACAAGGCTTACGATGACTAGGTAGAGCCAAGGTCTGAAGCGAGCAGTCAGGTACCTGGGTGCTTTGCTGTAAACCTCCCTGGGAATCACAGACACGAGTAAACAAAGGCCAAAGGCAAAGTGCTAGCTCAGGAATGTATGCCCGGACAAAGATGCTGTGCCTTCTCTTCTCAGACAGTTTTACCTTCTAAGATATTGTTATTCTTTTTGCTTTTGAGGGGAGTATTCTTCACATGGAGGCAGAAGTCAGCACAGACACACTGTGTCTCCTAAGGACTGAACAGAATTGCACCCAAACCTGGAAGTCTCCATTCTTCTCCCATATCAAAGTTTTACTGATCATTTTTCCCCAAGATGCACAGCATTTTTTTAAATCACTTTTTAGTAAAGTTTTCTCAAAAAGTTTTAACCTCCAAAAATTCTCCTAAGAGACTTAACATGTAGGGTCTCTGTGCACCTGGCATTTGTAGTCACAATAGTCACAACTGTTTCTCTGTGCCCAGATTTGGAGGCTTTTTTGCGTTTTGCTTTTAAATCTTAGGTTATACTATATGTCAATAGGCCTTAGGTTGTGACCAAAGGTCACTAAATGAGTTATTGGGATAAAATGATGCTGTGAAAGGTGAGTTATGTGTGCTGAAGACAAGTTCTCGATATGAGCATCAACTCAACTGTTGCCGCTGCATTGCTTACCAACTTCTTCTGGAACGCTCGGCCCACTCAACAAGAGTTGGCCAGGCAGGGTCAGGGCAGTGGGAAGGAAGGACTGTTAGGGTGGCTCTCCCCAGCAATCTACCTAAATGAGACACCATTGAGAGAAGACTGTTGTGGGAACAAAGTCGGGCTTGTCACGGAGCCCCCAGCAACCCTAGACGTGCCCTGTGGGAGGCAGGGACTGTGGAAAGCATAATTGCTGGGCCTCATTCTCAGACACCCCACGGAGACAACCGGCCATTGATGGAGCACGCCAATGCCAGGCAGCCATGCGGGGAGGAGGAGGGGGTAGGTAGTGCAAGAAGTGAATTCTGGTTGCTTCTTAATCGAACTGTTTACGTTCTGTCGTGGGGGTGGGGGACAAGGTGCGGTCGCCGGAGCTGAGAAACTTCACAAGCCAGAGCTCTGAAGCAGAAGCCGAGAAGAGTGACTTCTCCCGTCCCATCCATTTAACACCTGCCTTGGGAAGTTTTAATTCGGTCTAGAGATTCAGGTGTGCCCAACCTTCAGCGGCCTCTCCCCCGCCCCAAACACACAAAATAATAACCTACTTAAAAAATCGTGAGGTTTGTCTTTTTATAACTTCACTGTGCAGTTCTCGTGTGAAACTTGTAGATGACAATGTTCCGCACAATGCCAAAAGGTCAGATACACCAGGTAGATGTTCCCACTGGGAACATCTGGAGATCCGTTGGTTAATGATCAGAAACATCTGGTCCATGGTAGAAGATGAGGAAGGGGGAACTACGGTCTGCTCAGATGTTCGCAGAACAAGCCCTGTAATTTAAGCCAGCACTCACGATGTCCTGGGGATTGCGTGGCCCATTTTACTCTCCTTCCCAGAGAGCCTGGGAATGGCTACAGTCAGCCTCCAAAGTCATATTGCGTTACAAGGAAGATTAAGGTAAAACACGGGAGTCCTGTTGCTAAGAGATGGCCTAGCTGGGTGAAGTGACCATCTTTCAGGTAGATGCTCCGCTGCTGGGTTCAAAGAAAGAGTGACTAGGGAAGAAGCTGAAGAGGTGCTATGGGCAGCATTGGGCCAGGGTTAGGAACCCACTCCTGCTACCGAGAAAAGCCTCCTTCTATGTCAAAGCACTGAGCAGGAAAGGCTGAACTCATTCTAGCGGCAAGGAGGCCCTGGAGTTGCAGCTGGAACTGGGGCTGAAACAGAAGTACCAAAGCTGAGAGCTGCCGAATACAGCAGGATCAGATGAATAAAAAACCAAAACCAAAATTCTTCTGATATTGGTAACACAACTTGGTACCCAGCTGCCTTCCTTCTCTCCGGATCAGCTCGGCTCAAACTGTTATAATGTTAGATGGATTCAAGTAGATTACAAAATCACAAGTTTATATTGGTTCTCAGGGACTATAATTGGTTTTGTTAATAGCTTTTTTTCATAGTATGTGCATGGCTAGGGTCTTTCACTGACAGGTGACAAGTATGCATCCACATTTTTGTGAGTCTCCTTTTGAGAGTCAGTAGCTGGAAATACTACAGTTCACTTGGTATGGTTGTGACCTTTTATAGATCTATGTAATCCCACCAAGGAGTCGGGTGCTGCATTTCTTCCCCCTTGTTTTTCATGGCAACTGTCTCTTCATTTTGCTTCTTTATTGAATAACCTCCTTTGCTTGTTTCCTTGACTCTTTCGAAGCTTTGGTTCCCCAGTGGTCCATATGCCGTGGTGAATCCCATATCTGCCCCTCTAGTATAGAGGAGGATGTCAGCATCGCCCATGTAAACCCAACAGCAGACCAGACATGGGGGCCTGGGGTTTCAAGGTAATTTAAACTCAAAATTTCCCATCGTTTCCCACCAAACTTCTTGTATTTCCATCTCAGTGGCAAGCCCAGCACCTCCTTTGGATTTCTCCCCGCCCCCCAGGTCCCTGTTGTCCATCAGCAGTGAGTTCGGTGTCCTGTCACATAGCTGTTTCTGCCAGAGTCCAGCTAACTTCCCTCTAGAAGAGGAACAGCTGCCCCACCAGGTTCGCTCGGTTTCTCACTGTTGATGCTTTACCTCTTCTTACCTCAGCTCTAAAGGCTTGGAGGGAAGCTTTACAACTGCATCAGAGTTGTGGGCAGCTTGTGGGTCTCACGACCAGGTTCTGTGTAGAATTCCTCCTCTGTGAGCACTGCTTCCCATATGTGGAGAGCAATTGCGATTCCTTTCCCTCCCTCCCATCAGCTTTCCCTCCTTAGACATAAACTCTCTTCTTCTGCCTCTGTTGCTCTCTTCCTCTCTTCTATCACAACCAAAAGAGTCACCACTAACACAAGATTGTATATGAAAAATAGAAATAAAGTTGTTGCCTTTTGTATGTCTCAGTATGTCCCTCTTTTTCCTTGCCCCACCCTGACTTACATACCATCAGATCCCACCCATCATTAAAAATCTCATTTCCTCTTCCAATCTCCTCTATGCTTCCTCCTTTGTCTTCATAGGCAGAAACAGGGCATCATTAAAATGTCCCGTGCTCAGTAGACCACTTACAAATGCATCTCAACAAATTGATGACATATCCCCAGAAGGAGATATGGAGGACTCCCCAGCTTATGAGTGAAAGGCGTACCTGGAATGCATTCAGGAAAAGTGTTCTTGGTCATGAGACCCTTGGAGCTCCCCAAACACTGAAGCCTTCCAAGAAAGACATGGATGGAGTTTTATGGAGAGAAAAACTTTGATAAACATCAGGTCAGAGAAAAAGAAATATCAGTATCTCTGTGACAGGGAGCTCATGAGAGGGGTGTGGGAGGAAAGATGTCTATGACAAAGTGCAGAGATCTGTGGGTTTCAGAATATTAACTGAGCATACACCCAAAATATACCACTGACACCATTTGTTCAGTGTTCATTTGTTCAGTTTCTGTATTAGTTTTTTTAATCAGTCATTTGAGAATGCAGTGAGACAGTAGCTTCTAAATATGAAGACAATGCTGCCTTGATTTTTACCTGGGTTCGTGTGTTGTGGTCTCCATTATAGAGAGAGGTGAGGCAAAAGATGGGACCTTAGATTAGGTATGTTTTCAGCTGGACAGTCTTTTACATGTGTTTTAGTTAGGGTAGCTATTGCTATGATAAAATAGCATGACCAAAAGCAACTTAGTGAGGAAAGGGTTTACTTGGCTTGTATTTCCACATCACTGTTCATCATTGGAGGAAGTTGGATAGGACCACAAGCAGGACAGGAACCTGGAGGCAGGAGCTGATGCAAAGGCCATCGGAGTGGGGTTGCTGCATGTTGTCTTGCTCCCCATGACTTGAGCAGTCTGCTTTCTTATAGAACCCAGGGCCGCTAGCCCAGGAATGGTACCACCCACAATGGGTTAGACTCTCCCATATCAATACTAATAAAGAAAGTGTCTTAGAACTGGATCTTATGGAGGCATTTTCTCAGTTATTTTCCCTCCTTTCAGATAACTCTAGGTTGTGTCAAGTCGACATAAAAATGTATAACACAACATGAATTGTTTAACTTGATCATTACAGCAGCATCATTGTTATGTTGCTGCCATAGCATGGGGAGTCACTGAGAGAAGGCAGCTTCTTCTCTTTTGCAGAATGGCTACAGACAAAGTCTTGTTTGAGTGATGGGAAGAGGGAGAAGAGTGTTGTGGTGGCTTGAATGAAAATGGTGGCCATAAACTCAGTTGTCTGAACACTTGGTGGCCAGGTGGACAAACTGCTTGCAAGACATTAGCAAGTGTGCCTGGGGTGTAGGCTTGGAAGCTTCAGAACCCTTCCATCATTCCCAGTGTACTCTCTGTGCCCCCTGCTTGTGAGATGTGAGATCTCAGCTGTTCCTGAGGCCAGGACCTCACTTCAAGATCCTGGACTCTTACTCTGTGAAACTGTAAGCCCAATCAAATACTTTCTTTTGTAAGTCACCTTGGTCATGGTGTTTTAAGCAAGTGTAGTGATTAGAAACTTCGCTCAAGTGTGAAATTACAGATTTAAACCCTAGCTCTACCCTCTCTCAGCTGTTGCCTCAGCATCCTGAATCTTGGTTTCATCATCAGTAGAATGAGGGCATCAATAATACCCACGTCAAAGGGCTTTACTGATGACTAAATGGATTACTATTAATAAGTGGATTAACAGCTCATGACACTTAGTTAATGATATGTTTGTTAACAAAATAAACAAATATTTTCCAGATACTGACCCTCATCTTACAACCAAAAGCAGTGCAGGACCATAAGTCTAGTCAGTATGGAAGCCCAAGATTCCCAGGTCAACCTCAATCACAAAACTCATAAGTCATTAAACTTGTGCTTGCTGACTCTTTGCAGATCCCACAAGGGAACTAGCATAACTCTAGAGCACTCACTGGGAGGACTTTCATAGAGTGCCAGTCCCTGGAGACCTTCATTTTGTTTTCTAAAAGTTTGGAATATGAAATCCAAATATCTTCCAAATATCTCCTAACCTGGGGAGCAAGATGCTAAAAGGCAAAGCACCCCTAAACTTATGGTGGTGATTATTATCTCCATGTGTGTATTGAGGATGCTGAAGACAACTTCTAGAATTTTCAGGAAAGTGTTTGGTATCCATCTAGTTATGTGTTCTGTGGGCACAGAAGGGATGAAAACAGGATCTCACAGAAGGGAAGAAAAGCCAGAGGACAGCAACATGTTGACCTAGAATAGTCAGGCGTGGGACCCAGGAGCAGCGGTGTGAGTTGGAGTAGTGAGTAGGGGTCAGCCTAGAGTTCATTTGTAAATTTTGTATGTACTTTCCCCAGAGTTAGCGTTCTCATATTCGCTGAGCTATATGAAAAGCAAAACAAAGATTAGATAGTGATTTGGGGTTGACATTTCTACACATCACCAACTTACTAAAGTAAGATCATGTAATTAAAAGTAGAGTCACTTGATAGGATTGCCTGGAATGTCAGAAAAAATAGAACTGGAGTTTCACCTAAGGAAGCTTCAGTGACAACCATGGTAATGACTCACGAAGACACAAAGACAAGTACGAAGAGTGGCCTGTAAGCATGGGTCACCAAACCCCTAGCGATAAGAAAGGCAACATGTAACTGCGAACTCAACACAGACCACTGGGTGATCCCTGGATTATTGTGTATGCCTTCTATACACCAAGGGACTTAATAAAGATGCAAATATAACCCTGCCCCCACCTCTAACATCTTAGGAAATGTGCACACAGCTCACTCCAGTATTTAAATATTAACAGTCTTGCTACTTGACAATTCTGTGCCATTTCTTCTGGAAGAATTAGAGAAGACTTTCTGCTTCAGTAGTCGAAATGCTACCACCTGTCAGAGGACTTCAAGTATAAGTAAGTTCTGTTACTTACAAGATGCAGGCTTTGTTTAGCTACAAAACACAGTGACATTCCCCTTTCAAGTCAGAGTTTGCTAAGAACTCACTACTGAAGGTATCATTTCTGAGTTGTTACTAATCAGTAATTTTTGCTGGCTGTCCTGACACTAGCAGAGGTTTTCATAGGAACTGATGACCTCACGTCTAGGGATTCAGGTAGTTGTGGGGTAAGTGTAAACACAGATATTTGGTAAGTACAAGAACAATGATAGTAGTAGACAAAGAACATTTCCCACCATCCCAGGGTTAACACTCAGCATTTGATTCTTGAAACATCTTTGGCTCTTGTGTGCTCTTGGGAGGTCCCAGGTTGAGCCTGGCATCTTACACTGGATGCTAGGCAGAAACGCAAATCCTTGAGTCAGAGAAGGGTCCTCACTGGGCGGCCCCAAGCTGAGTGTCCCTATCAGAACTTGGTTTGCTTATCTGCAGAATCTATTTATCTCATTGGTTTGAAATCTAAACAAGAAAGTTATGGAAAACAGCATAGAGCTGTGAGGTACAAAGATGAGCTTTGTAAAAACTGGTTACATCAGAATCCAATGTTATTTTGATGCTGTCTAGCATGTGATGGACATTATTCTACCGTAATGTGCTTTCAGGCTGTGTGTTATCAAAGTCAGCAGCTGGTCTACTGGGAAGAAGACTTAGAGTCAGAGCCACTCCCAAACTCATTCAGACCGTGACACACCAAACAATCTAAATCGGTGAGGAGACAGCTTGCTTGCATATCATCAGCTAAGCAGTGTGGTTATTTTATCGGAAAACATTACAAGTTTAAATTGTTGTTACCTTTTGAAAGGTCTAGTCCCAGAGCCTATAAAAAGAACACAAACTTCACATTTTATTTTAAAATAGCCTTTTGAAAAGTGTTAATGATGAGTGTGTATGCATGGGTGGATCAGTGTGTGTATCTTGATCTGTATGTGTGTCTGTCTATCTCTTTCTCTGTGTATGACTATGTCTGTGTGTCTCTCTGTGTGTCTCTCTGATGTGTGTATCTATGCGTCTGTGTGTCTGTGTGTGTGTTCTTGGAGCGGCCTTAGGTGTCATTCCTTAATCACTATTTACTTTCTTTCTGAGACAAGATCTCCTTGTACCTGAAACTTTCTGTGTAGCTTAGTCTGGATGGTCTTGCAAACACGAGGATGTAAGTTTGGTCCCAGTTACTGTATTACAAACCAGTTGTTATGGTATGTGCTTATAAACCAGTGCTGGGAAGAAGACCAGCAGATCCCTGGAGTCTGCTGGCCTGAACTGTCACAGGGAGCTTCAGGCCAGTGAGAGACCCTGTCTCTAAAACAAGGTGGACAGTCGAGAATGACACCCAAGGTTGTCCTCTCTCCACATTCACAGGCATACAAAGACACACACACACCAAAAAAAGCAGTGTGTCATGACTATTTTCTATTTGTTGGTAGAATGTGTGGCTCTCTACCCTTTCAAAGACTCAGATACAAGTCTTCCTATTCCAACAGCTGGGCAAGTAGTCACACCGCCAGTGAGTCAGGAATGAGTGCACTGGAATTCTCCTGAGATCCACGGTGAGAAAAGCACTTCTGTCAGTGGCTGCTAAGCTCTTGCTCAGCTCTCTGCTGATTGCAGTTATTGCAAGTTGCTCATCAGCAGCCGCACAGGTCAGGCAGGTTCTGTGCGGTGACCAGGGAGCAACTCTTGAGCCACAGCTGTGACAAAGTGACCCATGGTGATTCCCCACCTGGGAACACACGCAGGCTCTTCAGGGCTCTGCCCCAGAGCTACACGAGAGCCCTGGATATCAGAGACCCTCAAGAGTGCTTCATATGCAAATGAATGGATGAACAAATGAATGAATGAAAATCTCAAAACCAATATGGAGCCCCAAGTGCTGAAATCATGTTTGCCATGACAGTGAACATGGGTACCAGTCACCAGGAAGTCAGAAGGTTGGGCATGGTGACCTCACACGCTGCTTTAATTCCTACCTTGTCTTTGTTTCTGCCCCATTTGTAAGGACACATGCCGATGGGTCCATGTAACTTTCTTCCTCTCCCCTGCCCCATCTCTCCTATCTCTGTGCAATGTTTTCTGGGTAAGATTATTAAGTTGAGTTTCTCTCCTCTAATTCTCTTTTAAAATCAATTTATTATTCACCTGAAACTGAGGATACAGCTTAGTAGAATGCTTGTCTGGCATACATTAAATACTGAAAACCACCCACAGAACCATTTAACTGAGTGAGGTGGCTCATGCCTGTGATCCCAGCACTCCAGTGGTAGAACCAGGGGATTTCAAATTCAAGGTCTTTCTCAGCCAAACAGCAAGTTTATATAGCAGGTCTGAGACATAGAAGACCCTGTCTAGTACAAGCAAATAAACAAGGGCCTGGAGAGGTGGCTTAGCAGGTGAAAACACTTTTTGCTCTTGCAGAGGACCTGGGTTCAATTCCTGGCATTGACAGGGTGGCTTACACCATCTGTAACTCCAGTTCCAGGAGATTTGATGCTTCTTTTGCCCTCTAAGGGTACCACCCAGCACACACATGGTGTGCACACTCAGTGTAAGTAAAACAGTCATACAGATAAATCATTAAAAGTGCTATAGATAAATAAATAAATTTATAATTTGTAAGTGGAGATTGCTCATTCGTTTCCCGGCCACCCAGACCCAAATAATCACATAAAAAGTTTATTAATTACAACGTTGTTTGGCCAATAGTTTAGGTGTATTCCTAGGTAGGTCTTACATCTTGAATCAACCCCATTTCCATTAATCTGAGTATCACCACGAGGCTGTGGCCTACTGATAAGGTTCTGGTGTCTTTCTCTTTCGGCAGCTACGTGCCGTCTCCCCAACTCTGCCTTTTTTCTCCCTGTATTCAGTTTAGTTTTCCCTACCTAGCTCTATTCTGCCCTGCCATAGGCCATAGCAGCTTCTTTATTAGCCAATGGTAATAAAACATATTCATAGCATACAGAGGGGAATCCCACATCAATAATTTACCATGGATCCAGAGTATGAAAATTTATTAGAACTGTTTAACCAAGTACAAGTGGTTCTAATGAAGAAAAAGCCTTTAAGAAGCAATTCTAGCTCTAAAATAAATTCTGCCTGGAGTTCTGTTAATCAATTTCATTTAATAAAAACCACTAACAGCTTAAATACAAGTGTTCTAGGGAAGAAAAATATTAAAAATCATAATTAGGTGTCTAGTTGACTGGTAGCAATTTCTTCTTATTGTTTGTTTTTTACATGAACTTGCACATTCATGTGTGTGTGCATACTTGTGTGTGTATGTGTGTGCATGCATTTGGAGGTCTGAGGCTGATATGCTGGATGTCTTCTCTGATGTTTTCCTGCCTTACTTATTAAAGTTAGATCTCTTACTGAACCTGAAGCTTGCCAGTTCTGGCTAGTCTTGTTAGCCAGGTGCCTAGGGAGCCTCTACTCTGACAAATGCAATGCTGGGGTTAACGCAGACACCATTTACATGAGTGTCTCTACATCCATGCAGGTTCTGGGGGTCTGAGCGCTAGTCTGGGGTTACACACAGGCACTATTCATATGGGTGTCCCTACATTCATGCAGGTTCTGGGGGTCTGAGCGCTGGTCTTCATACTTATTTGACAAGCATTTACCCACTGACTCTTTCCCTAGTCTTGGACGCAGCTTCTGTTTGGGGTAAGTTTTATTACAGAAGAGTTGGAAGGGAGAATTTAGTGAATGGGAGAAAATGCAAGGACATTTGAATGAGGAGAGGGAAACAGGGACCTGGAGATGAGTAAGAAGCTAGTGTGACCTGGGGCAGCCCCCCACCCCCACGAGTTCTAAAGGACTTCTACTCAGGTGAATCTAGAAAGGATAGAATCCATTAAGTAAAGTAGACAACAATGTGTTGAAATCATTTGGCTGTTGCTTTTGTTTACATTTTCATTTTCTTCCCTCTTTTTGTTTCTTTGGACTTCACAGAAAGTCAGCTGATATTATTAAGAGTTGAAATTCTGCTTAATAAAAAATATGTCTTGGAAGACATAACTCCTGACTTTTCATCCTAGTATTTCCTATTGCTAAGGTTTCTAACTCAAGGGCTGTAGCAGAATGATTCTGTGTTCTGGCTGAACACAGCACTCTTATCTGGAGCTGGAACACTCTTGGCTTGCAATGTTACCAGATAAACTTGGAAGATGATGCTCTCCATTGTATTTACCTGGACTTACGTAGAAAACTGATTTGGACCCTAAAGAGCCCATTATTTTCAATTTCTGGAATGTTGGGATACCAGAGGATTGTTGCTTGTTCAATTAATTAATTAAGAGAAGGCTTCTTAGGCAGACTCTTGGACTTGGATCACTTCACACACTTTAGATTCTTTTGGTACAGCTAGGGAAGGTACTCAGTGGGTGAAGCTCTTGGTGCACAAGCTTGGGGAGCAGAATGTAGATCCCCAGATCTGATATAAAGCCAGACTTGGTAACACATCTGCAATCCCAGCACATGCCAAGTGAGACAGGAGGTGGAGACTGGAGACTACCCAGAAGATACCAGGGCCTCGTCTATGCTTCTATGCTGAAGACAGGAGCAGGAAACCTGTCTCCAATAAGGTGGAAGAAGATGACCAACACCCAAGTGTTTCCTGACTTTCATACACATGTGGTGAGACACACGGACCTGCACACACACACACACACACTATCTCTCTCACACACACATGCACATACACACACACACAGTTTAATTTTTTTTAATTAAATTCCACTCACCCCTTCAAAAACAGTTCGGGATTCTATTTTCTCACCTGTCAGAAACAACAACAGAACTATTCTTTTACAGAAGACACAGAAGTTCTACAAAGTAACCATCTGTTGAAGGAGGGGCCACTTATTTGTTGGCTCTGGGCAGCTGAGACCCAAAATAATCACACAGAAACTATATTATTTAAATCACTGCTTGGCCCATTAGCTCTAGCCTCTTATTGGTTAACTCTTACATCTTAATTTAACCCATCTCCATTAATCTATGTATCATCACGTGGCTGTGGCTTACCAGCTCAAGTTCCAGCGTCTGTGTCCAACAGGGCTACATGGCTTCTCCCTACTCTGCCTCCTTTCTCCCAGCATTCAGTTTAGTTTTTCCCATCTAGCTAAGTTCCCCTATAGCTCTGCTATAGGCCCAAAGCAGTTCCTTTATTAACCAATGACATTCACAGCATACAGAGGGGAATCCCACATCAACCATCCTTTTCTACAGCTAAGTTACAACCAACAAAACAGAGAAATTCTAGTAGAACCCCACAGAACTTCATGATGACTGGGCATGAGGTCAATCCTGACCTCTGACAGCTTCGTTTTTAATGGAAGAAACAGAATCCATTCATAAGAGACCAGAATATGCAAAAGAACCCAGAGTTACAATTTAAAGGTTAATTAAAAGGAAAAGGTCAAGTGAAGGCCCACAGTTTTAGCCAGCTAGATGCTGAGGCTGGGGTATCATTACTTCAAGCCTAGCCCAGGATACACAATAAACATGAAACATGAAAATTCATGTGTCCGGTTACTTCAAGGCTTCTAAAGTTTTCTCACTAGCTGGAAGCCATACTGGGTCCCCTTGGTATTTATGGGGATGGTTACAATCAGATTTATTTAACATGAGATCCTTGAATGTTGCAAGGGTTCAAGCAGAGATTTCAAAGTTGAGTGAGCAGTCTTCCCTAGAACATGTTGATCGAGGCACATATTAATAACAATGAAGTAAGCCTTAAAATCATCAGGGTTCAGAAACATCTTGGTCTGCGGAGAGGCCTTAGCTCCCAAGTGCTTGCCATGAAAGCATGAAGGCCTAGTTCAGGTCTACAGCACCCACATGGAAAGCCAGGCACAGCGACATGTGCCTCTAAGTCCAGTGCTAAAGAAGCAAAGACAGGAGGGTCTCTGTAGCTTGCTGGGCAGTCAGCCTTGCTTACTTGGCAAGTTCCAGGTTCAGCAAGAGATGCTGATTCCAAAATATAAGGTGGAGAGAGATTGAGAAAGACACCTAATGTTGGCCTCTGGCCTCTACATGGCACTTGCATGCAGAGAGAGGGGAGGGGAGGGAAAGGGAAGGGAGGGAGAGAGGGTAGGAATTATATTTGAGCTTCATTTGTTAGGAGTATACATTCTAATAATTGAGGCTTAAAACAAAAGCAAACTTGTACCAATAGTATATGAGAATGTGTATCAAAATATTGAAGAACTTAGCTGACTTTAGTGAGTGAACAACACATCATTATTTTCAAAAATAAAACATAAATATAGCTTAGTTTGCACTATTAGAATTATGGTATTAAGGGAAATCCCACTCCTATTAGGATATGTATTTCCAAAAGAACATCCAGTAACGAGTATTAATGAGAGTACCGAGGAAGGGGAGCCCCACTTACCACAGGAGAGAATGAATACTACTACAGCCTTATGAAAAGCTACGCAGGGACCCCCCAAAAACCCCAAAGACATATACTTACCAATTCTCCACTGGATGCAAAACCCTTAAATCAGTACCTCACCTAGATAGGCGCATCCCATGTTCACTGCAGTGTTATCCTTAACAACTTTTGCTCATGGACCCGGATGACTAAGATCCATGCCACTCCCCCTTGCCCTGCCTCTCTCTCCCTATCTCTAGGAAAGAATATGCTGTCCTTTGCAGTGCGGACGAACCACCTGAACACTACTGTGTGACGTAAGCCAGACAGGCAAAAAGCGCTTCACCACCGCACTCTTCCGAAACCTCTAAATGAGTCAAGTCCACCTGAACGTGAAAAGATAGTGACCTCCAGGGACAAGCAGGAGAGGAGACAGGAGGAGCTGGTCAGAGGGGAGAGACTCGCTGGCATACACGCTATACCTCAAGAGCACTTGTGGACAGGTGGCCTCTGGTGTATTGTGAATGCAGCCGTTCCTGAGAGTCATTTCGGCACTCATAGGCACGCACAACTGTCAGAGCCGCTTATTGGTTTGAATACAGAAATCATTTCATTCATGTGGGTCAAAATAATTGTATACAATAAATAAATAATAAAAACTAAAGGAAGTTGTACTTTCTTTTCCTCTTTGACTCATATATGATCCGGAATATTTTGTTTAGAACCAGAATTCTATAAAAAAAACCCACAACTTTCTTTTTTCCTTTTTTTTTTTTTGACAAGATTTACCGAAGGGGCCCTGCTTGTAGGTGCCGGTCCTGGCAAAGGGTTCTGATCTTCATATTTTTGTGGAACTGAAATAAACAAGCTGGAGATGTGAGTTGGCTGGTAGTGTGCTCACCTGGCATACTCAGAGGCAGCACCGCAGTAGGTGCACGCTCACCAGCAATGTCAAGGTGGGTGGGATGGAGAGGGCAAGGTGGTCCTCAGCTACACAGTGAGTCTGAGGCCAGTTTAGGACACATGGAACATGAGAGAGAGAGAGAGAGAGAGAGAGAGAGAGAGAGAGAGAGAGAGAGAGAGAGAGAGAGCAGAGTCACAAAGAAACATAGCGATGTGGGCAGTGACAGACAGAAAGAGAAAGGTACAGACACACACACACACACACACACACACACACATACACACACACAAGAGGGCAGAGGAAGGGAGGGGGAGGCTGGAAACACCCATTGAAGACCAGAATTTGAGGAAACACAGCATATACATGAAGGGTAGTACAATGCGTAGGTCACGAGAATTTGTGTTTGTGTGTGCCTGTGTGCCTCTGTGTGTGTGTGTGTGTGTGTGTGTGTGCGCGCGCGCACGTGCGTGAGTACATGTATGCATGTGCCATGGTGGATCCCACGTGGAGGTTGGAGAATAACCTTAATACTGCATAACTGATCATTTTGTGTTGCTAAAAGTAATCCTAAGATTTGTTTGTTTGTTTTAACAAATAAAGTTGCTGTAAACATTCTTGGTGATTGACTGCCCATTTGTTTGGAATCCTCGAATCTCTGAATCTGGAGGTAGGTGTGTTTACTGCTCTCCTTTCTCTTAAACATCCCTACCCTGCCTTTCTCTGGTTGTCTGTTTCTTTACCCTTTTGTAAGACTCTATTTCCAAATTTTCCAACATTTCATATGTGAAAAATAGATCTTGCTATTGTCTTAATCTTTATGCCTTACATGATCAGTGAGCCTGTATTCATTATTCCTGCATAAGTAGTCCATCTATTTTTCATGATATTATTGATCTCTTTTCCTTTTGTTACTGATTTCTGTGAGTTCTTTATATATTAAGAAACTTAGGCCTTTGTTATCAAAAGTATCACAGGTATTATACGATTATCTGATTTGTAGCTTGCCCTTCTAGCTATTATGTGATATTTTTAGTAATCAACCTAACCTTTAACAGCTGAGCCATCTCTCCTGGTGATATGATATATTCATATGGAGCAATTTTGTTTGGTTGAATTGTTTTTTGCACTTTAATTCTTTGAATTAAATAAATTTCTTTCTTTTATAAGCTTCGTATCTTTGTCTTATGTTAACCATATTTTTAAAATCCCCCATTTGCCTCTGCAGTCACTGTTTTCAAATCGGCTAAATCAGACAGCAAAGGGCTCTGCTGAAGAAGTTTTGTCCCAAGTTGTTGCTGCTGACCTGCAAACAAACTTGGATTTTTTTCTGCCTCCAAAACCTTGAAACATTCATAGAAAGAGAGAAAGAAAGAAAGAAAGACAGAGAGAAAGAAAGAAAGGAAGGAAGGAAGAAAGACAGAGAGAAAGAAAGAAAGGAAGGAGTAAAAATGAAAAGGGAAGTACTCAGGACAGTAAGCTTTGCTTGCTATTATCTTCTTTTGAAAGAAATGACATTGTTTGCCAAAGGCTCAAGGCTTCAGAGCTAAGCCACGGTTCTGGAAAGCTCAGTGAGGTGTACCACGAGGCGGAATGCACGCCTCTTTGTTCCAGGGTTTTATAGGAAGGAATCATCTCACATCTCGTGTGGATCCTGCAATAACCTTAAGCTAGGAAGTGGAAGAAGGCAGTGGGAGGTCTGCAGGGTCACTGGGTCACAGCAGATGGCTCTTCAGGCAGGAGGATTACACTTAGGAGCTCTTACAGTGTGGCAACCAGACTGACCTTTCTGCTGCTCCGGCTCAGAGCTCTCCTGAGCTTGCTGACCCCATGCCCATGTGACACATGCCATTCATTCATCAGTCTTAAATTCAAAGTGGAGAGAGAACACTCAGTTTTCAGAGGACAATGTTATACAGTTTGGTGTCAAGCCGCATTTTACACGAGATCTCCGAGGAGCCACACAGGCCTTTTCGGTCACCTTCAGCTCCCTGGAGAATCTTCGGCCCTGTCTTCAGGGAATTTCTGGGAGCTCATTTGGAAATTTGGATGACATAAAAATCCATATGATTTGTAGCAGTAAGAATTATAACAATAAGAGGAAATCCCTCTGGGAAGATGGCTTAGTAGCTAAAGTGCTTAATGTGTAGACATGAAGACTCAAGTTCAATCCCCAGCACCAATGGTGTAACTGAAAGAGAGTCTGCACGGTACTGCCCTTGTAATTCTGATGCAGGGGAGGAAGAGACAAGCAGATCCCTGGGGCTCATTGATCAGCCCGCCTGGCTTCACTGGCAAGTTCTAGATCACTGAGAAACTCTCCAGGTGGGCAGCATCTTGAGGAATGACGGTGGTCCCCTGGCCCCCACACACAGGCACAAATGCACATCCATACAGGTGTGCCTATACATACACGAACAGGCACATAGAAAGAAAATTCCTCTTCATAACTCCCTGAACTTAGACTTGTATGACTGACACAGTCTTGTCTTAGTCAGTGTTCTGTTGCTGTGAAGAGACACCATGACCAACTCTTATAAAGAAAAGCATTTAACTGTGGCTCTCTTATGGTTTTAGAGGTTTAGTCCATTATCAGTGTGGGGAGGCGTGGCATGACAAAAATGTAGACAGACATGGTGCTTGAGGAGATGAGAGTCTACATCTGGATCTGCAGGCAGCAGAAGAAAGAATGAGCCACTGGGCATAGATTGTGCTCCTGAAATTCCAAAGTCCATCTCCAGTAACACACTTCCTCCAACAAGGCCAAACTTCGTAATAGCGCCACTCCCTAATGACCAAACATTCAAATATGTGAACCTATGGGGCCCTTCTTATTCAAACCATCCCAAGTCCCAATTCCCAAGTCCTGGGGAATTTGCCTTTCCATTGTGTTGGGTGTTTTTTGCTTATTTGTTTGTTGTTTGTCTCAGGAAATACACTGGTAACTCAATGTGCTATGAACTTTATGTCTGTCTTCTACAAATGAAGTGATTTGTTGGCCCCTCTCTCGACATTCTGAGTACCCATCTTTTTCCTCTTCATTTTAAATTGTCCTTTCATCACTCACAAAATTATAGCCCCTGCTTAAACTCCAAAGGGTGATAGGAGGAGCTAACTAACATGGCTGTATGCAAATACAGTAACTTGCATTATCTGGGACCTGGGTCTGATTCGGGAGCATTTTTGTTGGGGTGGGTCTGGTTCTCTTTTATCTATGCTGGTGGAGAAGTAAGAGGAGCCCAAGACACATCGTGTCTAGCAACTTTCAAGACATAACTTCCCACGGAAAGGACGAAATGACCTATGACACAGTGAGGTGAGCCTTGGATGTGGCTTGTGGGCGTCATCCTTTTTCTTTTCACGGATTCCCAGACAAAACAATTGCATGTGAAGTTAGTAAAAATTCCACAATTTAATTATAAAGATGGAGCATTAGCTCCCAAGAGGAACTTTCAACTTATTAAAAAAAGCTTTCAAATATCATATTTGCTGCCTTTTTTCCCCCCAAACTTGACAAAAGCCAGAGTCATCTGGGACAAAGGAATCTCAGTTGAGGAACTGCCTCCATCAGATTGGCCTGTAGGCAAGTCTGTGCTAGCATTTTGTTGTTGTTGTTGTTTAATGATTGAGGTGGGAGGGTCCAGCTCACTGTAGGCTGTGCATCCTCCAGGAGGTGGTCCTGGGAGGTGTAAGAAATGCAGCTGACCTGAAGTCCGAGGAGTGAACCAGTTAGCAGCGCTCTCCCTGGCTTTGGCTTCAGTGCTGGCCTCCAGTTTCTGCCTTGAGTTTCTGCCGTGGGCTCCATACAGAAAGGAGAAGAAAACCTCTTCTCCCCAAGTTGCTTTGGGTTATGGTCTCTGCGGCAGTGAAAGAAAGCAAACTAAGGCACACTATTTCCACAAGATGTTTTGCCTGGATCCTTATAAGCTTGCTGATACTAACGTACATGAGAAACTAGAAACTGCCTTATAGGGTCTCAGTAGAGTAATAGCACACTGATTTTAAACACTTTTATTTGGTAATTAGAGCATATTTCCATCACGATTTGGGGTATAAATTATAGTTACAGGTTTTTATTGTTGTTGTTTTGAGATGAGCCCTAACTGGCCTAGAATTCACTATATAGACCAGGGTGGCCTCAATCAACCCAAACTTATGTCTTCATCTGCTTCCAGAGTACTGAGATTAAAGATGTTCTCCTTTGAAGGTGTGCTTGTCCAATTAGGTACAGAATTTTTGAAAGTCCAGCTTTGGGAGAAATCACATCCATCATCCACTCTATCCTATTGTTGTACAGAAGAGAGCAACTGGACTTGGGATGTTAAGTGCTTTGGCCAAAGACACACAGCTACCACCTGTGAGAGAGAGACAAAGATTCACTTTCCTGGCTGGCAGCTCCTTGTCCCTTGCCTCCAGAGGAAGAAATAGTCAATCAAGGGCTGATGGTAAATCACAAACGCAGACATGTTGCATTTCTCCGTCAGACTTCTTTGTGTACCAGTGTGGCACCCAGGAACTCAGATAATTATACTGTGAGGAGGCAAGTGACAGGGCAACCAGATTCCTCCTCTAGTTCCCAGCCCTCCCACAAACAGAGGATGTGGCAAATTGCTACCTGGAGGCTCCTGGAGGCAGGGGAGAGTACACTCCAGAGTGCACTCCGCAGGGATAGTCTGGCGTCTCCGTTACAGGGTCTAAATCTAAGATCCAGGAGATGCCAGGAATGGCGGTTCAGAGAGGGAAAGCTGTCTGCCTCAATCCTTGGCCTCCTGGTATTCACGCATTAAATTAACGTGAGCCCCACAGGACTTCCTCAGCAGGGAACAGAGCCATTAAGGCTGAGCCCTGCCATTCTGACTCTCTGGCTTTCTGTGATCTAATTCAGCCTCCTAAACCATCAAGAAGTCAGATTATCTCCAGGATTCTGGTTTGTTCAGAAGACAGAGCTTATGGGGCATAGCATCTTATGGAGGATAGTGTCTGCAATATCCAGGCAAATCCTGAGGCTAAGCCAATACTTCCTAGAGCCTCAGCACTAGTTTTCCAGGGATAGACCCAGGGCTTGGACAAGAAGGGACTGAGCTACAGGGAAATCCAGGTCCAGGCAGTGAAGAGGATTGACTGTGACTGCTATCTCTGGCCCACTCTGCTGTTCTGATAGCAAAATCCCAACATGCCATCAAGATATGTCACACAAAATCCCATGGTATTCAGTAGGATGATCATTTTCTACTTAAAGCCACGGGGAGGGAATCTGTCTTCCCCAAACAAGAAACCATCGAAACGGTGTTTACCACTAAAATGTTGGTAAATTTTTGTTTATGATGTGAAAATGTGGATTTAAAAAAAATCATCAGGAGATTTGATTTCTAACCACGGGAAGGGGGTCTGTGAACTGACTGGTTGAAAGTTCATGCCCTGAGAGCCTGTTGGCTGTTCTTTCCTGAGCAGTAGTTGTTGTTGGTGGTGGGGGTATCTGATTGCATTCTGCAGGGTGGATGTGTGATCAGTGGGCTGAAAACTCTCAGATGTCAGAAGGGAGTCCCCACCTGCTCCTACTGCTGGAAAATGTACTGCACATGCTCAAGGACTTCGGGTCTGGAGCGCTAATGGTTTGGTGTTGAAGGGGTGGCGCTAACAGGATGGCCTCTGAAAGCCACTGCAGCAACATCACGAAGACTCGCTTCCAACAGTCACAGCCTCTGAGATGTAAAAATCACAGATCCTTAGACATTAATCTTCAACATCTACCCAAATGCAATGTGACAGTTATATTTAAAAAAAATAAAACAAACCTCTCCTGTGTGTCCATTCTCTCAAAGGTCTATTCTAAAACGATTCCAAGTTGCAAATAACTACTCAGTGTTCAGGTTTGCTGTCTTTGTCAGGAATGGCCTTGAGGTGGGGTGCCACCCTTTGCCTGAAAGCCATCATAATGGCATTCTCTGCTCTGGAAATTGTTGCAGGAGGTGGCTAGTCCTTTCGCGCCATGTTATTGCAAAGCAGTAAAAATGTTACCCGGTCACAATGGGATAGACAAAGAGAATTTGACAAGCAATCTGTCTATTCTTCCACTTTCAGGGCCACATTAAAGTAATATGCAATTGGCTGAGAGAAAGGAGCTATCACTTGGTAAAGGACAAAATGGGGCCTTTTAGACCACCCTGGAGGCTGGTGACTTGCCCCTGCCACTCACAGATGGTGAGATAAACAAGAAGCTCCCTGCCAAAGGCCAACACCGCAAGTACAAAACACACAGTTGGTATAAAGAAAAAATTAATGTAGACTGAAAGATAAGGAAAATGGCCTTCAAAATTTTAAAGTCATGCAATACATAAAGGGGGAGAAAAACGAAACAATAGGGGACTTCAGGTTATTTCAACACCAAGAGACCACTTTTAAGGCATTACATATTAAGTTGTAACCACCCAAAGAAACTTTTGAAATATCCAACATTTACCTCTGTCCTTAAACCTAGAAATTTAGCTGGCATTTAAGCTTCGCTTTTGTACAATAAACTGTTGTTTGGGGTGCACCTCGTGCCTGCCACCTGTCTTTGTCTCTGGGGTTGAGCTATTTCCTCTGAATTGTTGCATTCGGTTTTGGTGGGTAGAGGGAGGCTTTAAAGACTCAGCTCACTGAGGAGACTCAGAAAGTCACATGACTCCCGGGTCCCTCTGCAAAGTTCTGAGGGCAGCAAGCAACTAGAGGGCTCTTCCCAGCGACTGCAAGTTGGGCAGGGCGCTTGGGGTGCAGTGTTGGGAGCAGCTGCAGGTACTGCACAGCGTGCGTTGGTGATCCGGGTACTAGGTACTGTGCTGTGTGTGTTGGTGATCTGGGTACTAGGTGCTGTGCAGCGTGTGTTGGTGATCCAGGTACTAGGTACTGTGCTGTGTGTGTTGGTGATCTGGGTACTAGGTACTGCACAGTGTGTGTTGGTGATCCAGGTACTAGGTACTGTGCTGTGTGTGTTTGGTGGTTTTGGTATTAACTACTGTGTTAGTGGCTTGGGTACTAGGTACTGTAGTATGTGTTAGTGACTTGGGTACTAGGTACTGTGTAGTGGCTGTTGGTGGCTTGGGTGCTAGGTACTGTGCAGTGTGTGTTAGTGGCTTGGGTATATTGATCTCTGACACTATAGAACATGTGTCTCTGAATCTGTTTTGCAAATGAGAAAACAGACCAAGGAGGATCAGGCAACTTGTTCAAGATCTCACAGGGAGCTGGCATGGCTGAGATTTAAACACAGGCTTGCCTGACTCCAAGTCTGTTCTCTTTCCCCTGAGTCTCCTCACAAACTTGTATCTGGAGATTAAACTACCAGGGCTGCCACGTCATCTGCAATGCCCAGTGGAAGGTAGGGGCTGCTATTCAAAATTCACCAAGGATTTGAAGACAGTAACAGCCCAGTAAGATGCCTAGCCTGAGGTCTTTTTGCATGTGAAGTTCTGTGCTCCAATGGCTGACTGTAGCCCTGCCAGACACAAGGTTGACCAACAAGGAGAGAAGCATCAAGAAACCACGCCTTGTGCAGGTGCAGGCCACCCACACACTTCTGCTTTTGGCGAATGGTGGCAAGCAGGGCCAGGAGGAGGCTTGGGTGAAAGCCGGAGGAAGGGGCATGGCAGCAAAGCACACTGACACCACCACACCTTCTAAGTCTCCAGCCTTGTGGGCTTAACATCCATACCAGGAGGCCATTGTCTTGGTGTAGTCTGGCCTGGCTAGAGGGTTATCCGGTGGCCATCTTCAGTTATACCCTACACCCCCTAAGACAGGTGTCCAGAGAAACATGGTCAGAAACTGTGACTGGGGCCTACAGACATTTAAACACAACCAAGGGGGACAGCCCCCATGAGAAACCAAGTAGAAGAATGGACTAGTGAAGCTCGAGACGTGTAGACGGCATCGGCAGATGCAGGCTCTTCCAGTCTGGCTGCCATCACTTCTCAGGGAAGAGGACTGGAATGGCCAAGGAAGAAGTTCTCTCAGGAACAAAGGAAATTAGCTACTTGATTCATTCAAGGAACAATGAATTCAGTGACTTTAATTAATTTTTAAAGTTTTTTTTTTAAAATAGTAGCTCAAATATCATACGTGCTAGCTTAGAAGACCCGAGAAACAGAATCTCAGTGAGAAAATATCCACTCATAGTTCTACAACTCAATGATAAGTGTTATTAAATTTGTCTTTTGGCATGTGTGTGTGTGTGTGTGTGTGTGTGTGTGTGTGTGTGTGTGTGTGAGAGAGAGAGAGAGAGAGAGAGAGAGAGAGAGAGAGAGAGAGAGACCTACAAAGTTTAATTAAGTTTGCTTTCAGGAACACGTATGTGTAGTCATTTCTTAGAGTATAGACCATCCAGTCAGTGGCTACATCACTGAAGAAAATGTCATCCTGACCTCAGCCACCATTAACTGACAATAATCCCTCAGGGAGTGGTGGGTCTTATGGCCCTCCCCCACCTATGATGGGAGCTGATGGACCCAATCTTCAAGTCTGACTTTTAATATTAACAATGTATTATGATTTCCCTCTTGCTGAATATTATCCCACATGGCTTTCTGATAGCCGCCTAAGTAAGTCATGAAAGGACTACTCCGTGAGCTTTCTTCCCCTTTGGGGTATTTATAACTAACAGTAATATAAGCATCTCTTGCAAGGGCATAGAATTCACCCACCATAGTATATCTTTGTGCTGCTTCTCAGGAAATGTGTTCCTCTGTTGTGTCGTTTCTCAATAGTCATTCTAAGGAAAATTTACTGAGAGAAGTAGGTGGTGGTTACTGCAGGGGCTCTCAACTGCTCAAAGTGCTGAGGATAAGAAACTGGCGAGTATTTAGAATTAAACAGGACACTACTCAGGGAACATGTGGAAGAATGAGAAAAGGCAAGAGCTGGAGCAAGGGTGGAGTGCTGTGGAGCGCTGGCTTCTGGACACTTCACAGCCTTGTGTTCTTAGACCCTTGGCAGCTGTGGCCACCAGCGCTGGCTCTGTCAGTATCCTGTCACAGAGCGTTAAGAGGCTCACCTAGACCCCACGCCTCTCAGTGGGTGTATGGGTGACTCTTGTGGGGAGGAGCTCACGAAGCCATATCCCTTGCTGAGCCTCCATGGAACAGTAAGAGTTTTGGGGGATGGGAGGGAGAGAAAGACATTTTCCTAAGTGGTGTAGCCACTATTAAATCACCTGTGTTCCTGTAAATAATCCCTCCTTCACCTTCGTGCTCCTGTAAGCAACCCAACTAGACTCATTGGGATGAGGACACACATACACACACACACAGAAAGACAAAGACATGAACCTGATAGAAACACCAGTTAGCAAGAAGAGGGGCATCGGTAGGAGTGGGGAGGGGACAAGAAAGGGGGTGAATGTGATCAAAGTATAGTATAGATGTCTGAAAATGACACAACAAACAACAAGCCCCATTGTCATATATAGTTAATAAATGCCAATAGAAAAAAATGTTCAGGTAATTGATGCAGTATCCAGGCAGATCTCCATTGAGTTCTTGCCACGCCCTTGGTTAGCATTTGACATTCTCTACTTTGCTTTTCTGTAACTGGATATTCCTCAAAGGAGAGGAGGTGTAGACTCATCCATGTAGCCCCAGGCTCTCGGTCAAGTCAGGTTCCCCACAAACATTTTTGGAGTTCAACAAGTTCCTCAAGCCTGTGACCCCAGCCGCCTGCCAGCTTTCCTCTATTCTGTCACAGATGAGGGACTGAAGTTGGGGACATAGCCTGAGGGGCTGGTTAGTTCCTCTGGGGCATCTACCACCAGGTGAACAAGAGATGGGAATCTTAGCAGGAAATTAGTTTAGTTTCTGAGGGATTTACAGAAGCCATGAGAAGCCCGAGTTTAGACGAGAGTCTCTCCAGTATGCCTTGAATGTATCACATGTTTTGCACTGAGAAAGTTCTCGCTAATGGAAGCAATGCTGTTGGAAGAGAGATAAGGTGGACGTTGTCTGTATAAGGTACATGACTTCTTTCTAAACATGGTGAAACTGGTCCTAAGCACCTGCAAGACCTTTTCCCTTCCTTGGAGGGCTTCCATTTCCTTGCAATGGTCTCCATTGCTTCCACTGTTTAATGTTGAATCCCATCTTGTCTTCTCGATATAATAATTTCCTTGAATGTCCTTTTGTGAGTGTTCTGATCAGTTTGGATAAAACCTCCTGACCCCACATGGGCCTCCTACTTCATCCTAGACCTGCCCATGTGTTGCCCTCCTATGATGTGCTAGGTCTTTACCTATATAGACCTCCTAGTCTATGCTAGACCTTTTCCCATATGGGCCTCTTACTATGTGCTAGGCTTGGGTTTGTAGCAGGATGGCAATGCAACTGAAGCTTGTCTCCTATTTCTCTTGTGACATTTGCCCACACGGTCTTAGGGTATCCCCTTCAGCTCTGTAAGGTGACCAAGAGAGCTTACCTGCCTTTTGTATTCTAATGTTTTAAAGCCAGAAGAGTGAGAGCCATTTGCTAAAAAGAAAAACACCTCTTGTCAGTATCATAAATAAAGGAGATTAGGAAATTAAGTCAGTTTTTTGCACACACATTCTTCTGCTGAACACAGCTCAGGGGAATAAGGAGTAAGTTATGATTCTTCCAGCTTCTTCTTCTCCACAGAGAACAGATGGCAGAAGAGTCAAGTGATCCAAGCCCACATCCCTGGGTCCCAGCTTCTTCATTCTCCTTTGCCTTGAGCCACCATTTCTCCGAACCCAGAAAATGAACAATCACCAAGTGTGAGGAACAGCGGTGGAGAAAGTCTAGGCTTCAGTTTCCACTGTGTCTCAGTCTCAGGTTCATGGTTCTAGGTCATTTGACCGCTGCACATTCACAGATGTGGGAAGCCACACGCACTGGAAAGGCAGTCCTAATAACAATGTGGCTGTGGTAGTGAGTGACGGGACAGGCAGCAGTGGCCAGACTGCAGAGAGTCATGTCCATCACCACGTTTCCAGTGATCTCAGACCATCATTTCATTCTTGAGCTTCAACCTATTAACTGCAAAAGGGAAGCAGAAATGGTACCTGCCCCACAAAGCGATGAGGTTGGACATGTCCTGCCGAAGAGTGAAGTTCACGCATCACAGTGACTGTGGCACCACAGAAGTCAGCCATGATGGCAAAGGTGACAGTTATAAAATCTGTGTCCAGTCACAGTCCTGGATCCTGTCTGCTTATATTTTAATAATTTCTGGTTAGCTCTATTCGGGTTTGAAGAACCAAAAGTCCCTTTAGGAATGATGTCAACATTTGTTGAGCACTCCCCAGGTGTTCGAAGGACAATAAAGGCGTGGCTCACTAGAGCCAGGACAACCCAGACACTGCCATCAGAGAGGGCAATGAGTGCAGGGATGGTAGGTGGCTTGTTCCAGAGCACACAACTGACAGAAAGGCTGGCTGCAGGCCCACACATCAACCCTCAGCTCACAAGATCAACCCTGCTCCGTCCTTGGCTCTGGCTTCCTTCTGATCAGCCAAGAGTGACTGGATATCATTTGAGTTTCCGAATAGCAGGTGTACCAAGGGAATTGCAAAATAATCTTCCAAATATCACTCCGCAGAATGAGTGGAGGTTTCACCACTGAAGACCAAGGCATCTTGAGAAACCCAGGAGTGTTTTTCCCTGGCTCCTGTGTTGGACTAAGAGGGGGTGCTCCTGTTTGCATTAGCCAAAGATGGATTGGGAACTATTATCTTACCTTGTTATCTGAGCCACTAATGGTTGAACTGCTCTTCAGATAAAGGTCTCCCTGGATGTCCACAGCACTAATTAATCAGTTGTTAAAACAGTAGTTGATAAAGACAAGCTTACTTAAAGCCTGAATGGCCTGCAATTGGCGATAACCAGCTGAGTGCATCTTGGCAGTGAGATACCGAAGGGGAGACTGATGGTTCATCAGAGTGAGCAAGGCTCTCAGGTGAAAGATGCACTTTCAAAGATAGCAAAATCAATGTCCACATTGGAGAACTAAACATATAATTATTTCTTTTAACCTGTGTTAGCAAAATTTAAACAAAACAAAATTACACACACACACACACACAATGAGTTTCACAATGGCGTTTGCACACACACGACGACTGCCCTTTGCTCACCTTCACCCCTCCCCATTCTGTGGCACCTTCCCCTTCTCACCTAAATGGCCCCTCTCTGGCTTCATGTTAGATTTTGATTCTGTATCCGAGAGAGTATGGAAGACTTAGTCTTTCATCTTCCCCATTTCTCCTCCCCTTCCCTTTCAGGCCCCTCCCTCTCTTTCACTGTGTTCCTCTTCCTCTTTCACTTTCTCTGTGTGTGCATTAAATTTCATTTCCTCATATTACAAAAAAACCATAATGTCTTAGGGTTTCTATTGTTGTGAAGAGATACTATGACCATGGCAACTCTTAAAAACAAAAACATTTAATTGGGGTTGACTTTTAGCTCAGAGGCTTAGTCTGTTATCATCATTGTGGGTAGCATGGTGGCATACAGGCAGACATGGTGCTGGAGAGGTAGCTCAGAGTTCTACACCTGGGTTGGCAGGCAGCAGGAAGAGAGTGTAAGCCACTGGGCCTGGTTTGAGCTTCTAAAACCCCAAAGCCCACCTGCCCATACACACTTCCTTTAACAAGGCCATACTTCCAATAATATTACTTCCTATGGATCTATGGGGGCCATTTTCATTCAAACAGCTACACATGAGATATCTTTCTGAGTCTGCCCTACTTCATTTATTTCCAGTTCCATTTGCTGGAAATGACACGATATCATTCTTCTTAATGGCCAAATAAACTCCACTGTATATACATCACCATTTCTTTATCCACTTGCCTGTGGGCTAACTCTATACCTTAGCTCTTCTGGATAGTTTGTATATATGTATGAATGTGTAAGCATCTATGTTAGTTTGGAGGATACAAGAAAAATCACCTGAAAAAAATGGATGCATGTATAGGTGAATGAACACAGGCTCCCTAAAATTTTTCTAGGTGATACTGTGCCACACGCATGAAGCTGGCTTGTTAGGAGGAGGTTTCCTGGGGTTTCCTGGAGATGAGCTCTTTGGCATGGTATGAAGTCGATCTCCCAAGGATAGAGATCTGGGCAGAGGAAGACAGGGGGCAGAAAGTATCTATTTCTCCAGCTAGCAGAGGAAAAAACAAAATCAGAAAACCTTATTTTGAAACTTTTGTTCTGGGGTGTGAAGAATTTTTTTTTCCTCACAGGACCCAAACCTGAACTCTTAAGCTAATAAATTATAACTTGCAAAATAAACTTAAGAGTTCCTAAGTGGTTAGTGCTGTGAGATAATCTTTTTGTACACTGTGAAGATGTGTTGCTCTCATTGTTAATGACTGGCCAGTAGTGAGGTCGGAAGAGGTTAGGTGGGAGAGCCAGACTGAGAGAATGCGGGAAGAAGGAGGGCAGAGTGGCAGGTAGGTGCAGAAGAAGCAGAAGATGAATATGCCACGCTGACAAAAGGTACCACCACATGGTAGAGCATAGATAAGAAACGTAGGTTAATTTAAGATGTAAGAGCTAGCCAGTAAGAAGCCTGAGCTGTTGACTGAGAATTTATAATGAATAAATCTTTGTGGGGAGCCAGCTGGTGGGACAGAAAAATCCTGCCTACAGGTCAGCACAGCTCCACACTGTGTCATGAGTTCACTTGCTTCCATCCTTTCAGCACAGAGAGACAGAAAGATCAACGGATTTGCAACCTGGCAACTAACTATGGAATGGAAATTACTATAAAATCCAATAACCCATGCAAACTTGAGCAAATCCCCTCTCTCTGCCCATTTCTGCTGTAACTTTAAGTCTTGATGTTAATGACAGCCCTTCCCTATTGCTTGTGTCATACCTGTACCTGTAGCCACCACAGCCTTGGATGAGTGGGTCTTCCTAACCCACTTCCACTCCCATCATGATGGTGTGAGCCACTGGTCGTTTTTCACACTTCTCAGATGTTTGAGTGGAATGTTTTCTTCACAGATTCAGCGTACAGGGTATACCCATCCATGAACTGAATAGCAGGTCAACACTGTTTGCCCCATGAAACCACAGACAGATCACAGCTGCCTCAGTTCCTCTCCTGGTCGCTTTTCTTAGTGTTCCTGAGTTTCTGCTCCTGGAGCGCAGCAAAAAGAGAGAAGTGTGACCCCGCCCACCTACATGAGCTGTCCTGAGCCAGGCTGACAGCTCTGTGACCCCATGCTCCTGCTGAAATAAAGGCTTAGGCTCCTTCACACTCAGAGAGAGTGAGATTTTCTGTTTGTTTTGGAGTTGGATACGAGATCCCTTGTGTAGCTGCTCACATCCGACAAAATATCTTTCCTTTTCTCTTTTTACTTCTAAATGTTGAATCTATAAAGCAAAGAAAGCCAAAAATACATATTTTGTGTCTGGACACGGGAGGAGAAAGGATTTGGAAAGGTCTTAGGGAGCACAAAAGCCTTTTGTTGCTCTCAAGCCTAAATATTAAAGTCGTGCCACGAGGCTGAGATAAGGTATGGAAAGGTAAGATGGGCCAGATAAGATAAGGGGAGCTGTAACATCAATAAGCAACAGTGGTAGAGGAGGAAGGTGAACCACTGGAAAGGGATGAATCTAAGGAAGAGAAACTGTAAATTTAACCCTGACTTCAGCAAGCCCGCCTTATTCTGGTCTCTGTGCCACAGAAATTCAATAACTCCACAATCTCTAGACAGACTTGTTCTGCGAATGCTGCCTGAGGATGCCTGGCTGCAAAAGTGTTCCTGTGTCATCAGCTGCTCTCACTGGTGACGTAAGCAGCCACTCCTATTGCAATGGGATGGTAAAATCCTCCAAATGCACTTAGGAGCTGCCGTCTCCTCTTTTGACCTAAACCATCAGTAACACACTCAGCCATGTTTCCAATCAAGGGACACGCGTGCCCAAGATTCTGTTAATGTCTTCTTCCTTGCCCCCGCCCCCGCCCCATGAGGGAGTATAGGATGGAATGTTTGTCTGAAGGGCACAAATCTTAAAGCAATCCTTTCTTCTTCTTCTTTATGACGCTGCTGATTTGGGACACAGCAATTCAGAACTAGAGATCCTGTGCTGGGCTCCACGAGGCTCTCACTCATTGCAACACAACCCAGAAGCTGTCAAGGTAGAAGGGTGTTCATGTATCCCGCAGGCTGCCAGAACAAAACCCCTCAGGCCAATCAACTGATAGTGGAAATGAACTGCTCTTAGTTCTGCAGAAGTCCGAGGTCAACGAGTCAGAAGACCAATTGAACTACAGACTCAGATGCTCTTTAGGCCGCTTTCCCAAGGTATAAGACTCACCCGCCTTCTGAAGGTTCCACATCTTTTCACTTTGTGGACAGTGCAGGGAACATATATCCAGACAGTCTTGGGATTCCCACCCCACAAGGCTCCTTCCGTTCCTTACCTAAGTAAGACCAGTGTTTTCACAACTGTCTTTGCAATGCATCGTCTCATTTTTGGTTTTCTCTCGGTTTGGGGTGCACATCTACCTGTCTAGTCGGCAACTCTATCAGTTCTGAAGACTTCTTCCATCGTTAGACAGCAACTTTACAGAGCTACATCTGGGTAAACCATCACTCTCTTTCCCTCCTCTATTGCATCTGTGGACAAAAGAAAAGGCTCCATTCTCTCAGTTGGCCAGTAGCTACTGCAATTCTTCTTGTAATAACTCCTACAAATTGAGTGCCAATATTCACATAGGCAATAGTGGTTCAGTTTTCCCTCCCTCAGAAGGCAGGAACGTGCACAGCAAATGTGTGCATTGTTACTCTTATTTCAGATGAGAAATCAGAATCACAGAGAAGCTTGGCATCCTTGTCCAAGTTCATACAACTTAAAACTGGTAGAGCGAAGACTAAAAAGCAGAACTGACTCCACAGGGCATGCTCATCCCTGTTGCGCTGCCCAAGTGGGTCAGGTCATATTGACTATGCTCCTGTGCTGGGGTTATAATTTCTACTTCTCAGAATTAAGTCATGAGAAAAGAAGGACAATGTGCTTGACTTGGCGAGTCTAGGCTGTGTGCACAGCCCAGCTGATGCTAACTGCTGTGGCTCACCCCATGGGGTTCTGGGGACACAAAAGCCTCCTGGCAACTTTGAATATTAAAGTTAAAGCAAAATGGTTAGAAACACTCATATATCCCCATTCTGTTGAACTTTACAGGGTTCAGAATATACTTTTCTTTCCCTTGTTTTACTGGAGAGGATTATTGTAATTAGCTTTCACCTTTGTTTCAAGAAAAGACAGTCCAGAGGCAATCTGCATGAGCACCCAGTTACAGTCTGTTCTGATAATTTTGACGGTGTTCATATCTGTGAGTGGTATGCTATGCGAATACTTTGTATTTAAGAAGTAAAACTTTACCAAAAGGTTTCCTTGCTTCTTTCATGATCCCACCTCCCCCCCAAAGGACATGTACCTGGTGGATTTCCTTATTTGTTTTTAGGTGAAATGAGTTCTTGTACAGACAAATGTGTGTATAATGCATGAGAGGATGAAGACTATCATCAAGAATAAGCATTTTTATTACTTAAAAATGTATACTATCTTCATTAATTCTTTGATATTTTATGCAACATATTTTGATCACATCCTTGCCCTCTGTTTGTCATAAAGTTTCAATGGTTCCATGCAAGGTGACACAGCGTTGCCTCATCGCCCCCTTGTGCAGTCAGCTTGCTA
This sequence comes from Ondatra zibethicus, assembly GCA_004026605.1. Taxonomy (NCBI): domain Eukaryota; kingdom Metazoa; phylum Chordata; class Mammalia; order Rodentia; family Cricetidae; genus Ondatra; species Ondatra zibethicus. The sequence continues at coordinate 103,797 of PVIU01002071.1, read as the reverse complement.
GTAAATTTTCTCTGTCTTGGGAAACCCACTGACCAACCATTTCTGTTATATTTTAAAAGCTTTCTGGGTCTATTTTCTGTGGAATAATTGTCTTTCTTTTGTTAATTGCCTAAGGATATGCTGCTGACTAGCTGTCTGTGTCTCTTCAGAAACTGCGTGTTGACGTCCATTCTCCAGGTGGTCCTGTGTGAAGGCTTTGGGCTTGTTCTTGGGGCTTTTGTGAGGAGACCCTTGCCTGTGCAGAAAGGGTTCTGGATAGCTGCTTTTTTTCTCCTGCCTTTGAAGGTAGTGGACAGCTGTCATCTGTGGACCAGGAAGTGAACCCTTGTGGCCTTGTGAGGTGGGAGACAGCTGCCATCTGTGGACAGGAAAGTGAACCCTTGCTGGACCAAGAACCTGTTGTGTCTTCCCTTTGGACTTCTGGACTCCCAAACAGTGACAAATAAATTTGTTATTTACAAGTTACCTGGGTTATAGTGTTGCAACAGCAGCAGAGCTAAGACAACATCTGTGCATCCGTATTAAACTGACCCTCCTTTTGGCACACATATGTGGTGGACAGCCTACTATGCTGTTCAGCATTGACTTTTATTTTTGCCCGTGTGAGAACTGATTTTACACGTCAGAATTTTCAGCCTTTCTACAATATTTAGGCATCAGGTGCCATATTTGTACTTCACATGTGGACTCCTATAGTGAATTACGGGGCCGGAGAGATGGCTCAGCAGTTAAAAGCACTCATTGCTCTCCCAGGAGACCCTGGTTCATTCTCCAGTCCCCACACAATGGCTTGCAATCTTCTGTAACTCCAATTCTAGGGGACCTGACACCCTCTCTGGCTTCCAAGGGCCCTGAACACACATGGTGAACAGACATGCATGTGGGCAAAACACTCACGGACAGAAAATGATAAAAAATTAACCAACAACAACAAAAGAAGCCCCAGTGTATTAGACACGTAATTGCCAAATTGTGCAAAACTGGGCTGTGTGTAGCAAATTTGTTTTTTTCCTGAAGTATGAAGGTTGGAAGTATGAAAGAGAGGCAGCAGAGAGCAGCTAAGGAGTGGAGAAGTCAGTCCACTGGGGAGAGCAGGGGCAGTGGGTTTGAGAGAGAGGAAGAAGGGAACAAGGGGTTCGATATTGAGGAAGTGTTTGGAAGGATAGCAGAAGTTGAAAGTGAAGAGCAGGAGACACCCCTTTCTTCCTTCCCCTAAAGGGCTCTTCCTTTCTACGAAGCCAAGAATGACCTGGAACTTCTCATCCCCTACCTTCACCTCCTGAGTTCTAGGATTACAGGTGTGTACCACTGTGAGGGCCAATCGTCATTGCCACCCTGACTGTGTCTAGAATCAACTGAATCCAAGCTGCCAGGCATGCCTGTGAAGAATTTTCTTGCTAAGATCATTTGAGATGCCAAGGTCCACCATTTTGGACCACACCTTGCCATGCCAGCCCACCCGCATAAAAGGACATGGAGGAAGGAAGCTTTTCCTTTTTGCCTGCTTGCCTCCACCCCCATTGGAGAGTCCATCTAGTCTGTTCCTGAGGCAGTCCTTCACTGCACTAGAACTTACTTCCTTGGGTTTCAAAGTAGACTGAAGATCTGAAGCCAGGGAAGTCCTGGGACTCTAGCCCTAGATTGGGACTGTGGAGACCATTCAGTCCTATGGACTGGACTGAACAACAATTGGATCCTTGACTTTTCCATGGGAAATATCCACTGTTGAACTGTTGGGACTACAGTATGTAAACCATTCTAATCCCATATTAAATATATTATAAGCACATATATTATCTATGATATATAGTGGTATATCATATATAATACATAATTATACATGTTATATACCATTATATAGGATATACAATACATATTTATGTATTATATATCTAGGATTATATACACAGTATATTATATATGATATATATAACACAGGATATTATATATAACATTATATATCATATATAATATACTGTGTATATATTCCTAGATATGTATAATTATTTTGTTCCCTTTAGAGAAAACTGACTAATGCAGCCACCATGTACAGTTTTATGCGGTGCTGAGACTCAAACCCAGGACGTTGGGTAGGTTTTACCAGCACTCCCCATCCTCAAGGTTAGTATTTCTGAGTAAGACCATTTGAAGCACAGAAAAGTGGCTTGGAACTCACTGTTGAAAATCAGAAGAAAAGCTTCATTTTCCCTTCCTCCATAATCTCCTGGACCTTTCCAAGCTTGGTCTTCATTGTGAAGTGTGTAGTACAATCTATCGATTTCATGTAAAACCCCTTTATAAAGGGTTTTTAGGATAGACTCTCGTACAGAAGACATGGGACAAGCAGCCACCTGTAAGACTCATTCCATTCTTTGAAAGTTATGACTAATTTAGAGTCTGATAGCTCCAGTGATAGTTTTGCATTTTCCAACAGTATTCAGTCCTACATGCGAAGAGAAATGCCACATTTCTGATCCTGCATGTGTGAAGTTTGACTAGACTTGACATTGCTTGTGTTGAAGTATCAAAGCTTTCTTTCCTTTTACAAAATAAAAGGAAATATGTTCTACCCTTCCAACTCTCTCCCCCTTCCCATATCTACTCTTCTACTGGGCTTTAGCCAATCCAAGTACAAACAAAATGTGTCCATTTTCAGAGATTCAGTGTTTATGCAATTGGCTCGCTCACTTTCAACCTTGTGTAAGTTCAAGACCCTGTTTTACTCTGCACATGCAAGTGTGTCTATTTTGTACCCAGTGATACCTACCATGTATGACTCACCTGAGAGTTATTTCCAGCTTCTTTGTTTTGTCTTGTATTTCTATTGTGGCTCTGATCACTAGCAATGTGATTAATACACTACTTACTGGGGCCTTTGTTCCCTTTGTTTTTCTGATAATGCTAATTAATCCAATGTTGGGAAAAATACTTTCATTCCAGCTCATACATGTCAGATTGCAGGTGCTTCCCTCCTCCCACACTTTGGGTTTAAATGAAACAGGAAAATAACAGTGGCCCAGTCAGTGATGCGGCTGCAGAAGGCTCCTATAGGGAGTACCCAAAGCTGGCAAGGCTAGACGTGGCTCTGAAGGAAGAGTTTCCATTCACCAAAAATGTTGTTTTTCTTCTTGCAAGTTGCTTAATGATTGTGTGGGTGCAGGGGATATTAGTTAGGTTTGAATGCAAACAGATTATTAATTTTCCAGAAGTTTCCAGAAGATGGTAAAGCTGGTTGTCTGAGATACGAGCGCCAACCCAGCGGAAGGCAGGGCCATTCCTTCTTCCCCTTTCCATCTTCCCATGTCTCATTCTTCCTCAGTCGCAGGTGGGTGACTCCTTAGAGCTCAAGCTGAGAGTCCACGTTTCAAGCCGGCAGGTGACACTAGCTGTGGTCTGTGGTGTGTGCCCAGGGCGTTCATCCGCTTTGATAGATAGATGCCACCCGACAGACATAGCCATTGCACTCCATTCAGTGTTTGACAAAGGCTCTGTTAAATTATCCTGGATCCATTCTGACACCTCATTTCTCAGCTACTGAAGACAGGTCATGTTTGCTCTAACAGTTGATGCTGCTTAAAAAAGTTTATTTCTCCTCTTAAAATCAAAATGTCTTAGAGCTAATTTTTTATCTATCTCTCTATCTCTCTATCTGTCTATCATTTATCTATCTTTACAGAACAAAACAGCAACAACAAAAAACTTCCCAGAATTCCAGAACTACTCCACAAAGAACTACAGGTAGAGTGGCTCAAACCTATATTCCCAGTATTTGAGAGGCTGAGGCAGGAGAATTGCCTTGAGTTTGAGGTCAACCTAGGTTACAGAATGAGACCCTACCTTAAAACATAATCAAACTAAATGACAGCAAAAGTCCCTATATTATCACTCTTTGAGTGTTCTTTGAGTCATTGTATAGAACTGTCTGCTCTGCATGTGATTTAAAAAAATGATAACATTGAGGTAGAGTCCCAATATGAAGACAAAAAGTGACTGCAATGTGACTTTGATGGTTCATTTGACATCACCTGTACACCTCATTTTGATCATGTGCTTCTGCCAGAATTGCAGGGTGGTGACCAGAATGCCGGGAGCTGCACTGACGCTGTCAGCACCTTCCTTCCCCACCTCTGTGTGGCCATTCGCTTCTTTTCTTTCTCCTAGATAGAGTGGCTGAGGGGGTCTGTATAAATACCACCTTCTTGTTCACCGGAGACAGATTAGAAAAGCACACTGCAAATAGTTCAATACTTTTGTTGAAGGCTGTGCTTTTAAATTTTAAAATTATCTTTGAAATTCATTCATTTCAATATAAGGTGAGAAACTTGGTCAAGTTGCGCTCCCCCCCCCCCGTAAAGTTGGATTGAAGCATAAAGCATAAAATAATATTCCAACTGATTGATTCATTTTGCATTTGAGTGAATTTGCTGAAAACACCAAATTTCTTTAGGAAAAGATCTATGCTTTTGGGTCTCCCCACTCTCATCCACACCTTCCTTTACTCCATCAAATCACGAGGTTTTGTCATAAGATAAAAGGCAGGGAGGGAATCATGTAAGGGTGGGGATAGTTTCCTCTTATAAAAGGTAGAGTCGTGGAATTTAATTTTCTGTTTATATTTGGAGGTGGTTTGAAAGGAGAGCTAATCACATTAATCTAGACTTTCATGATTCTCCTTCATTTCCCAAGCTTCCATAAGTCAGATATTGGTGACTTACATCACTGAGTTCACATCATTCAAAAGTCACCAAGTAGACCCAACTGCTCATAATATGGAATTACCTAATGGGAGGCCCGTTTCTAAAAGTTGAGTGGAGGTGCACGCGTAGACGTGCCTCTCTCCAGAGGAGTGACTGTCTTATCACAGAGTACAGGACTGTTAAGAATATCTGCCTCCCTTTAACGCATGAAGCGCGTTTGCAATAGTCAATATTGATTGGCAATTTGACAAGCTCTAGAACTACCTAAGAACCAAGACTCCGGGCACGTGTATCTAGATCAGGTTAACTTGAGCTGAGATGGTCCACCTTGTCTGTGTATGGCACTTCACAGGGTGGAGTCCTAGTTTGAATACAAAGGAGAGAACAATTCTTACTCTTTGCTTGTTGACAGCAGATGTCATGTGACCAGCTTCCTCGCACTCTTGCTGCTGTGACCCTCCCCACCATGATGGGCTGTACCCTCAAAGTATGAGCTACAACTAATTTTTCCTTCCTTAAGTTGCTTTTCTCAGTGTTTTAGGAGCCTTGGAGACCATTGAGAAGGCATGCCAGGGCACTGCTGAGGCTCATTAAGGGAGTTATTGCCTCTTCCAGTGAAATGGAATCTACCTTTGACCCTGGGTAGAGACATGGCATTCACACCTGCTCCAAAGATTAGAACATCACATGTCATTGGCTCTGCTCTCCTCTTTGTCATTAATCCAGCCAGTCCTGTCAGCAACCTGGCAAGAGACCACCGTCCAGGAAGGCTGATTCACCTGAAGTCACACTAAGAATACAGGGGAAGCACTTATACCCTGACAGAGATAACATACCTATCCTTTGCCGAAGTCCCTCCCCAACAGAAATTCCAGAACTCCCACCACGTAGCTCCATGGAGCCTGTCCACTTTTCTGAGTTGTCAGAAAGCAGGACTCTTCCGAGCTGCCTTCCCAAAGCCGGAGCTTGCCTTCTCTGCTGTTTTCTCATCTCTTCAGCTATTGCCCCCTCTCTGAGCTGCGGCTGCCCATAAACGGCATGGTTTTCTCTCTTCTTCCTATGCATCTGCCTCCTCTGGTGAGTTGTCAAGATTTACAGCCTGCTGATCTTATTGTTTTTCCTTGGAATTCCAACAAAATTGCCCCAGAGCTTCTGTTTGAATAAATTTCTATATTCTCTTGAGACTGAGAACTGATAGAAGGAACCCAGTTTCCCTGGTATATTATAATGCATGCAGAAGGAGTTATTGGAATATTTTTGTCTACATAGAAACCATAACTACCTGACAAAGTTTTAGAGTTATACAAAAAATTTCCATTTTCACAAATATAATTAACCAATTTAGTTCGTATATGTTAAATAGAAATGATCCATTTTTGTTGTAATATACATCCCCACTCAATTTATATAAATATGATTAATAATTGCTTTCAGTAATTGGCTCATAAACATTTTCCCATATTACATATCAACAGAAGCTCCTCCCCCTTGACTTTTAACCATTTTACTCAAGGTCTTACTACATAGACAAGGTTGACCTTGAATATTTCATCTTCTTGCCTCACATACCATTATGGGCTCTTTAAGTTTCGCATCTCTGTGTTTTTCCAAATCATCACACAGCCTCCTTTTTACTTAAAACTGTCCTTAGGAGAGAGCAGGGACATCCCTCCTGTCCCTCAGCCTTTCGGAATTACATCAAGCGCTCTGTGTTAAACTACAGTTCCATGAAGAGCTCTAGGTGTTTGCCTTCTTTCAGTATAATGCTTACACATTTTAAAGCAATTCTTTTTAATTTACGTGCATGAGTATTTTGCCCACATGTGTGTATGTGCATTACATGCATGCCAGGCATCTGCCTGCAGAGTTCAGAAGAGGGAGTTGGAGCCCCTGGCACGGGAGTTACAGCTGGATTTGCAGCACCCTGTGAGTGCTGGGAATTGAATCCCAGGGCCTCTTGTAGAGCAACCAGTGTTCCTCACTGCTGAGCCATCTCTCCAGCCCCAAGTGCTTAATTTTAAGGGGTAGAAGCTCTTATGTAAAAACTTTCAGTTTAAAAATGAATTCTCTCAAATAGAGAAATATGTTTGTAGAATGCTGGCTAAACTTTCATAGAGGAAATCAAAGTTAGCAATTTTGTTAGAAGCAAGAAGTGTCTTCTACAACAATGAGGACCCTAAGAGAGACATTAGCACATTCTCGGGACACCTTTTCTTCTCTTATGAAGTCTTCCCCATACACACTGAGCAAAATCCAGAAGTAGAGCTAACCCCTGGCAGAAGGAATTCATTCAAAAGGAAAGCACATTTGCTTTTCAATGAGTCTGTCCACTCACACTTTTCATTACAGCTGGACTGAAGTTGTGACTATACTGAGTGTATTGCCTGGGATCTTTTTCTACCTCAAGGGTTTTGAGCATATAAAAGTGTTAAACTATTCACCTGATAGTGTTTTCCATAGAAATGCTTAGGAAGTTTTTATAACAAGAATGACTTTTAGAGCAAAAATAAAAATAAACAGGGTGCAAAAATCACATGCCCAACATATTACAACTGTATGTTACAACTGTACAAAAATGTCAGAAGACCGTATTGCCGCATATTAACTATAGTTGTGATGGGGGCGGTAATGAACACTAATTTTTCACTTTTTCCTCTATTCACCAGATTTTATTTATAATGAACGGATGTTATTTCATGATATTGAGAAGTTTTACTGAAGAGGAACAGCATGAGCCACATTTTTCAAGTCATGTTTAAAGTGTTCTTCCATCTACCGGGGCTCATTTAAGTCTGTGCCAGGGATCAGCTCGAGCGCCTTAGCAGGTGTCTGGGGGGCCGGGCTGGAGATGGGGGGCTGCGCGTGGGAAGATGGCAAGGGATGATTAGAGGAGTCTGACAGCAGGGGGAGGGACTTTCGCACCCACTCTTCTAGTTAGGGCCTAAAGACCCCTATCATGGATTTTTTTTTCTTTTTTAAGGCAGGGCCTCACAGAACCCAGGCTGACCTCAAACTTGCTAAGTTGCTAAGGATGAACTTGAACTCCTGATCCTCCTGCTTCCACCATCCAAGGGCTGGAGTCACAGGCCTGTGTCATCACAGCTGATCTCTGCAGCCATGACCATTGAATTCAGGGCTTCGGGGCTGCTGGGTCAGCACTCGGCCAGCCGTGCACCTCGCAGCCACTGTACTATAACACGTTGGTGATCATTTTTGGAGGCTGGCACCCAAACCTTTCTCCCATACCCCACCAACTGAAGACGTGCTCCCTTTCCAAGCAGCAGTGAGCAGTGATAACTAAACATCTGCATCTGTGCTTTTATTTTTCTTATAGTAATTATGAGAGAACACACGCTTCAGGAGCAACAGCTACTGACCGTGATTCTCAGAAACTTTGCTTTATTGTTGTTATTATTATTATTATTATAAGTAAACATAAAACTTATTTTATAAAGTAGCCCAGAGAAGGGGCTTCTTCAATCAGGTATTCTCATCCCGGTGGCTTAAAGAGAAACAAACTGGTGGGTGCACCAGGATATGCACTTGTACTGATGGTGCACATTGTAAGTGCATGTACAATCACTTATTTACATGCAATGTTATTAACTTAATCGTTCCATGCCTGGATTGACCTGGATTCGTTGCCCACTGCATGTTTCACACTGCCTGGTGTGACAGGTATCTGGCAAAGGAGCCTGGGGACAAAAAGGGAACCACCTCACAGGAGCAAAAGGACCTTCTCCGGTTTGGCTATCAGTGTATTGTAAGTCATCACGTGCTTGTGTGCTGCTAACAGGAGTGTGGATTGCGTGGCCTAACCAGAACCAAAGTACCTCCCACAAAATGAACCAGTGGCTCACAGAAGAGTCCCTTAAAGTAGCTGTCTACTAAAATTAGGGATGGTAAAGTGAAAACAAGTGAACAAGGAGATGCCATCCAAAACCATCCTTCCCAAGGAAAAGGTGCTGTTTGGCACATGAACTAAGAATGATCTGTTTGAGTTTGGGCATCACGAATAACAAGCTAAAGCAAGTGAATTGAGATACAGACCTACAGGTCGGGTGGAGGTGGCACACACCTTTTATCCCAGCACTTGGGAGGGAAAGGCAGGTGGATTTTTGTGCGTTCGAGGTCAGCCTGGTCTACAGAGTGAGTTCTAGGACAGACAGAAACACTGTCTCAAAAAACAAACAAAAAAAGAGATTAGAGACAGACCTATGATAAACCCATATCAATATTGTCATAAAACATCAAGTATATTTGATCATATTGTACCCAAGAACTAAAATATTATTAGTCACATTTTAAAAGAAAAATCAGGTTAAAATGATAAATGAGTATTACCACTTCTTTCATATACACAGCTCTTTTTTAGTATTCCTGGCTTTGTGCCCATTTCACAAGGCGTGTAATATACTGCAGTAAAAAAAGATGCAGGGCTGGAGAAATGACTCAGCAGTTAAGGGGATGTACTGTTCTTGCAGAGAACAGAAGTTAATTCTCAGCATCCATGTCAAGGGGTTCACACTCACCTGTAACTCTAGCTCCCAAGAATCTAATGTCCTCTTCTGACATCTTGGGGCACTTACATGTATGTGCATACACACACACACACGCACACACACACACCACATTGTTAAAAACAATAAGATGTACATTAACTAGCAAGTGGCTATCAGATTTTGGGAGTTCCTGGTCCGCGTTGTGGTGCCACTGGACGGCGTGGGAAGAAAGCTTGCCCACAGCTGGTTCAAGGACCAGCTTGAAAATGTTTGTGAGGTCCCAAGACAGCACTTGTTTGGTGGTGTCAGACCACCTCGCTGAGAGAGTTCTGAGAGTGAGCTGAGGAGGGATCTAAGGTGATGTTTAGCTTTACTGTGGGCATCTTGCTGTTCAGCCCTGACTGACCTTGAACTGGGGATTCTCCCTATCACAACTTCCTGAGTATTGATTGACACAACTTGGGTACACTACTGTGCCTGGTTGTACTGGCTAGTGTTGGGTCCACTTGACACACAAACTTATTTGAAAGGAGACAGGTGGATCTCTGTGAGTTCGAGGACAGCCTGATCTATAGAGTGAATTCCAGGACAGGCTCCAAAACTAGAGTAACCCTGTTCCGTAAAACAAACAAACAAGCAAGCCAAAAAACCAACAAAAAAAAAAAAGAAAGAAAGAAAATAAAAAGAAAGGAGAGGAGGTAAACTTAACTAAGAAAATGTCTCCATAAGACACAGCTTGCTGGATGATGGTGGCACACGCCTTAAATTTCAGCACTCGGAGGCAAAGGAGGGTGTATCTCTGTGAGTTCAAGGCCAGGCTGGACTATAAGAGCTAGTTCCAGGACAGCTAGGGCTGTTACACAGAGAAATCCTGTCTCGAAAAAACAAAACAAAAAATAAAACAAAAACAAAAAAGGATATAGCTGTCAGACATTTTCTTAATTAGTTACTGATGGGCAAGTAGCAGCCCAATGTGGGCCGGTGGTCTTGGGTTCTATAAGAAAGCAGGTTGAACAAACCAGGGGAACCAAGCCAGCAAGCAGGACCCCTTCATGGCCTCTATATCAGCTCCTGCCTCCGGATTCCTATCCTGTCTGAGTTCCTGTCCCGACTCCTTGGATGATGAACGAGATGATATAGAAGTATAAGCCAAATGAACCATTTCCTCCCCAATTTGCCTTTTGGTCATTTTGTTTCATCACAGAAATAGACTCCCTAACTAATACTGGTTAAGGTCAGTTCTGTAACTTGCTTCAGTTTATAGTGAGCCTTTATACAGAGCACCAGCTTGGTGGAGTATTTGCCACCCCGAGGGCACTAGAGGAGCTTGTTATGGCGCCTAGGAGAGCAGGAGGAGCCAGCAGCAGCTAGTCAGCCTCTGTGTTAGCCAGTGTCTTAATGGCTCATAACTGCTTACCTGCAAAACAACGACCTGCTCATTTTCAGTGTCTGTAACATCATAACACTTGGTGGAGAACATCAAATATGAGTCTAATGCTGTTTCTGTAAACCGAAGAAGCGTCTCATTCATAGAAAATTGAATATTGCTGATGAAAAGCTTAGGTATAAATACGGATAATTTTTTTCTTAGAATAAATTAAGAATAATATTTACTGACCCTATATCTCCTCAGGTGAAATGAAAATGTGGGTATATAACTAAGCAATACTATTTATGTTGTTATCTCATTGGTTGGTTAGTTTCGGTACAGGGTTAGAGAATTGAGATTAGTCCACCATTTGTCACAAACCTCTCCCTGCCCTGACATAGGGCCCTTCATTTCCACGCCCTGTGACATTGAGGGGACCACAGCTGAGGAGTCCAAAATCTGCATTTCCACCAAGTTCCTGCGACAATAACACCTTTGAATCTTGCATTTGACACTTCATTCAGATTTGTAACCTGCTGAAGTCAGCAGTCTTGTTCTCTTCCCTCCCCCTCCTGTTTCCTGCAACATAATACACTCAAAAGGAATTAATACACCAACAGACAAAAAGCCAAACCTGCCTGGGAAATAATATTTACCCTGACTCTTACTCTGGAGGGATTGGGTTATGAACAGGAGTGAGGCTATACGAAGTGGTTAAGGCCTCTTCCAGCTCCTGTCCCTGCCCTCTCCTCTGCTGGAATGTTAGAGAACTGTTCGGTCATATATACTCATTCAAATTTCACAGGCATTCCACTGTGCATCCAGAAGAGGCCCTCTGTTTATTTGGAGCTGTAGGGAATCCAGCTTAATTTGATCGTTAAAATTACTAGAAGTGATATTTAAAACAAAAGACTTGGAATAGAACAAAGCCGATTTGTAAGGTTGGTGAGGCGCGGATTCGCACCACAGTTTTCCATGTTCCTACACCCTGCACAGGAAGGCCCAACGCCAGCCACTCTCCCAGCTCTGATTCCGAGTCTTGTGATGACACATGTCACTCGGGTTTATCGTTTCCCTAGGAGCCCCCAGAAGAAACCCCACTTTGTTTTTAGAGACGGACGGTTAATCTGACAGAAGTAGATTCAAGTTTTGGCAAAGATTTGTGGTAAGATAGAATGAAAAGCTGCCAAAATGGTATTAGAAGAAAAAGGTGTGACCTCCCCAAGTCAGGTGCTGCACACTTACCTTGGTTTCAACAAGCCAGGGGAAACCAAGTAGCTCTCATTGTGTTCTGCCTTCCTGTTTCTCTGCCTTGGGGGCTGCTATACTATTACCAAACGAGCTTGTAACTGCTTCTGCACAGGGCCTTTACAACTTCATATGAAACGACCTTTGAAAACACTTTACTTCAAAATGACCCCAGACAGATATTCCCCTACTCAGCAGCTACTCTTCTGGGTCCCTGTTTTCTCATTTCATGACTCTGTGCATAGCTCTCCAGTTCTGCACCCTGGGGATTAGGGCACACCCCCAGTTTAGGTTTCCAATGTCTGTGAGGCAGGTTGCGATGTAGCACCATTGAGCCAAAGGCTAAGCTGAGACTCAGAACACCATGTAGCATCCTGGTGTCTGAGCCCAGAGGCCAACAAAGAGACACTTTACATGATCCATGACAGGGCTTGGTGACACTCTCGTGTCTCCTTCTAAAGGAGGTCCAGGGAGATTGTAATATCACACGAGCCATTGTAGAGATAGAGGCTAGGTTCAACCAAGCTAGTCTGTAAGTTTGTACCATTTACCCTTCATTGCTGCTTTGTGACTACCTGAAAACTCACACCGGTGCAAGGAACATAAAGAACAGCTTCTTCTCCTCGTGTCTTCACCCACTGGTGTGTTGAGGGTACAGCCTGCAGCTTTGTCACTCCTGATGTCACCCTGAAACACCAAAGAGAGCTTTCCACAGAGTTCCGGACCACAGAGCAGGCATGGGGAAGGATTTCCAATGCCACCTGCCTGGAAAGGGAAAGGGTGACCATGTTACAGCCTAATCCACCAAGGAGAGTTGGTTTACTCAAGGCAGCGACTTCTATTTGCCAGAAATATAGTTAGACCCACAAGAAACTACTTATTAAGGCTTTTTTTTTTTTAAGTAGCAACACTGAGGAGTTCAATCTGGGCATGCTAAGAGCTCTGTCCTGATGTGGGGTTCCCCTCTGTATGCTGTGAATATCACTGGTTAATAAAGGAACTGCTTTGGGCCTATAGCAGAGCTATAGGGGAACAGAGCTAGGCAGGGAAAACTAAATGGAATGCTGGGAGAAAGAAGGGTGGAGTCAAGGAGAAGTCATGGAGCCGCCACCAGAGACAAATGTGCTGAAAGAAGCACAGATTAATGGAGATGGGTTAAATTAAGATATAAGAGTTAGCCAATAAGAAGCTAGAGCTAACGGGCCAAGCAGTGATTTAAATAATAGTTTCTGTGTGATTATTTTGAGGCTAAGCAGTTGGGAACCAACAAGCAGCCTCCTCCTACACTGTCCAGTGCCCACCAGTGACTGAGCCCTTCAAATTGCCTGTTTGCACAATGCTATAATGACTCCTCCTTGTAGGGGAGGCCGTGAGGCTGAGGGACAGCGCCATTTACTTGAGACCCTTAGCCTGGAGAGTAAGGTCATGCCACCAAGGGACAATGTCATTTACCTGAGATGTTCAGCCTTGAGTTTGAGTCTGTGGGTCTGAGGGACAATGTCATCCATCTGAGTCCCTGAGCCCAGTGACTGAGCCAGCTTAGGCTTCTTTTTGGATGCGTTTCTTCACAACGATGGTGGTGGAGGGAAACGAGGGTGCTCCTGCTGCTCATTCCTCGCTTCTCTCCATTCCCCTCCTCAACCCTCCCTCCCTTTGGCTGCAGGATAAGCATGAGTTAAATGGTATGGCCTTGATCCCAAGCCTTTCTCTTTCTAGTCCTTCCTAGGTACCAAGTCACCTCATAATTCCCCACGCTGGCCCTTCCTCTCCTCCATGCTTAACCTTTCAGCCTTGTGGGCTTGGTTCTGGGCCTATCTGAGCAATCCTCTTCTGCCCCTGTTAAAGCTGTTCTTTAGGCCCCTTCTCCCCCACCCCCAGCACAACCCCTGAGGCAGCACAGGATAAAATGGGACTGAGAAGATGCCCAGACAAGGCTCTGACCATGTAAGAGAGCACAGCCTGGCCTACGAGTACCTACCTTGAGGTTACTGAAGAAAATTTGATAAGTCAAGTGGCTTATGAACTTAAATAGAAATAGTGACATTTCAAGTTTTACTGAAAAAATGTGCATTTTCCTCTACATTTAGTGAAACAAATACTCATAGCATTTGTGATGTAGCCACAACAGGTTTTTTCATGTCCTTAAGCAGCTGCTGGTGATATTTGAAAGCCACCCCTTCTTCAAACTTCCATGGCTTTTACCAGCTCTTATCATTTAGTCTAGAACAAAGAAGCACCTATATTACCATGTAAACATTTGTTTTAGAATATTTTAGCATTGAAATTTAATATAAAATAAATTTTCTATAAACGTAAAATATAAATATAAAACTCCTTAGGTCTTTAAAAAATGTATTCAAAATATTTCTCTGAGTCAGGTTCAGAGGCATTGTTCATAGCCCACAGGATCCATACATGAGTGGTGGCTATATCTAATCCAATCTCATCTTTTGGTACCCAGTGTTCTCAAGATGCTTCCAGGTACCCACAGAGATTTGGAATGTGTCCTCCTCAAAGGAGGGAGGGCTTAACCTTTTCTCCAGACCAGGCCATTGTCCATCAATCACCAACGGTGACAGGCTTGTGCAGGAACTATTGCCCTGTGTAAAGAGTAAGCGTCTATGAAGAGGTGTGGGGTCAAACCACAGCTCTGTGGACGACCACATTTTGTTTGAATGTGTCCCTTAACATCTCTGACCCCTCTCATCTGACATTGTACTTCCTTCATTTAGTTATTTTTTTTTCCACAGACTATATTTTGATCATGTTTTTTTCCCTCCCCCTACTTCCTTTCTCCAGGGTAATCTCCACCTCTCTATCCACCCAACTTTGTGTTCTTTTTCTCTCTTTAAACAACCAAACAAAAACTAAACCAAAGCAACATCAAAGAAAACAAGAAACACACACATAAAGAAAGACAGAACTAAATAAATAAATAAGAAAGGAAGGAAGGAAGAAAAAAAGATCAAAATAAACAAGCAAAAAGCAGGTAAGACAAAAATATCCTGTTATCCTTAACTGGCCATGGTGTGGAATAAATGAGAGATTGTGTGAAGACCCTTCTAAACCAAAGCCCTCCAGACCCCTCCCTGCTCCATGTGTCTGCTTGCTCCTCCTCCCGGAGCCAAGCGCTTTCCGCTATGGTGTTTCCACTCACGTGTGCCTCCTCCCGTGCCCGAGAGAACCATCTGTGCAAAGAGGTGAACCTGTCAGCCTTCCCACATTCTTCACTGTTTACCCCGCGGCTTCCCAGACCCTCTCTCCTCTGAGGGAAGTGCCACCGACTAAAGTCATGTTGCATAAATAAAGCCTGTTGTGTTGCCTAAATATGCTAAAACCTCATTTAAAAAGAAAAGTTCAAGATGTTGGAGACAATTCCTGCCCTAGGCGAGAGGTAAGACCCAAAGTCAGGGAAAGTACAAAAGTGTTGCCCAAACACTGCACTTGAGCTCTGAGGAAAGCTCAGGTAGAGTGTGTGCAGGGCGTGCTCTGGGCAAGAGCGGCACATAGCACAGTGTATCCCTGGAAGAGGCGAGCATAGAAAAGCGGTCAGGGGATGCTTCACCAGTGATGTCAAGGAAGCCTAAGAGGTAGGTGGAAGACCCCGAGAATTATATAAGATCTCACGGCTGGCTCCTCCCCCACAACTCCTGCACCCACCCACCCCCACGCCGACAGCACAGCTTTATTGAAGGCCTAGAGTATGCTTATCAGAGAGTGGGGCATTAGATAAATTTGACCGTGACAGAGCAGCTGTAGAATGACAGACAGCTGAGGTGGTAGCTGGAGAGCGGTGTCTCTAACTTACGAACAAAGTGTGGTTTCTCAAAACTTGCAAATGTCACTCTTTGCAGAGTGGTCTATGAAAGCCAAGTTTCTATGCCACCTATAGAGGGGCAGGGGCTAAACCAGCACAGGTTTCACTCCAAGTGACACACCAGTGCACCGGTGGAGGTTAGTGTCACCGTGGCTGAGCCAGCCATAGTTTACCGTCTACAGCTGTGGTAGACAGAACTAGGTTTCTACAAAGAAAGAAAGGCTGTTTCTAGGATATTTGTGTGTGTGTGTGTGTTTGTGTGTACTTATGTACACACAAAGGGCAAAACTGGTTGTCTGTCTCCTATCATTTTTCATCCATTCTTATGAGAAGGCTCTCTCCCTGGACCTGAGGCTCTTGGTTTCTGGGCTGGTCTAGAACCCAGGAAGTTCCAGAGACCCTCTTGTCTCTACACCTGCCTCAGAAACAGGCAAACATAAGGGGTGGGGGAGGTGGGATCTGAACTCTGGTCCTCAGGACTGCACAGCTGAGCTGTCTCTCCAGCCTGGAATGGATCTTTCCATGGATTTGTGCTTGTTTTTTTTTTTTTTTTTTTTTTTGCTTTTGTCTACCTAACCATTTTGCAACCAAATATTCTATTCTTCAATTCCAAGTATGTACCAGACACTTCTTTTCATCATCTCATTTGACATGATCAAAGAGTCCACATGAGGTGGGTTTTGTAGAGACATAGCAGGTTAGTGGCTTGAAAAGGAGACAAAACCCATCGGATCTTGCTGGTTTTGTCCTTCAAACACTAAGTCCTACATTCCCAACTTTTCATGTTCCATTGCTCCTTCTGTATTTCCTGGGTTGGGGACAATGCCCATGGGTGTCTTTGTCACAGTCAGAGATTGTGTTCTGCAAGGGAAGGAGAGAACTCTTATCAAGGCTGAGCTGGCAAGAGTTATATGAACCTAATGTTTTAGAATGGATTTTTTTTTTAGATTGCAAAAGCAGTAATAAGACTGTGATGTGGCCGTTACTCTGGGTGAGCGGTTAGAATAGCATTTTCTTGACAAAACTGAGTTCCTTCTGACAGAAGGTGGAGAGCTCTCCAGAAATTGGCATACCTCCACTTCTGTGATTGAAGAATGTTCTAAAAACTCCAAAAGGCCACTTATTGCTGGGGGTTTGTTCACGGATATACATTGCTACTCTTGGTTATTTATTGCAACATGGTTTGTAGCACACAATTTCAGAGACTCTCTAGGGCAGTCACGCCAGTTCAACACCTGTTCATTTACACATTCAAATCCTGAAGTGAAGCTGTGGAAAAGAACCACTGGAAACCACAGAATGGGCAACTCGGCTCTGAGTCACAAATATGCCTGCATAAGGGTGTCTTTGTAAGCACAGGATTACTTGTGTGTGTGTGTGTTAGTGGATGTTTCAGAGAGACATTTGGGTATGTGCACACATACTCTCACACACGCTGCATTCTTGGGCACGTGGTTTCGAAATTGCCTCCTCAGGGTCCACTGATTCATTCATTAGACAAGTCTCACTCAGTGACGGTCTCAAAGGAACCCCGGATTTAGTCTGTGAAGGAGGAAGACGTCAGTGAACCATAAGATGCCAAAAATGCCCAGCCGAGAAGCGGCCCTCAGTGGGAGGGGTTACAGGATGGAAAATATCAGTTCTCACACCCTCAGATATGACAAGGTCACTTCCTCAGCTACAGAACTGGCTTCTATTAGAGTGCTGTCTACTAAGCTAGGCGTCATCTCTTGCTCCCAAGCCTCGTTCTGAGCGGGAAAACAGGTGTTCCAGGACTTGTCCAAGTGTACACAGCAGCCGGGCCGAGGAAGAATCCGAAGTCTTTGCACTTGATCCTCCGCTCTCCTTCACTGCCTCCCATGCTCTTAGGAAAGCCAAGACTCCTTCTAAGCGAGAGTCACGCGGGGAAGCCATGGCGACAGAAGAGAAAGTCATTGGTCTCATTGTATCTGTAGTGGGGCCTTGCTTTCTCCCGATAATTCAGTCTGGGACTCAAGCCGGTGAGATGGTACCAACCATATTCAGGGCAGATTTCCCCACCTCAGTTAACACAGTCTGGACATTCCAGGCACGCCCAGACGCCTTGCTGAGTCTAGATCCTGTTAAGTTTACAATCCCTATTAACCATCACTCCAAGGTTCCAGGCTGGGACTGTACTTTCTCTTGCTATGCCCTCTATATCCATGGAGAGTTGTAAACCAAACATAAGGCACCAAGAAGTGAGGTGGGGTGTGAAGGAGGGGGTGGGGATTCATATTGGGGATTGGGTGAGCTAGGAAGGGCCACACAGGCATGGGCTCTGTCTCAGAGCTCCATCTCCGTTTCTCTGGTCCCAGTGGATATTGGCTCTATAGAGTCAGAGGAAATGTAAGGCCCTCCTATGGCTCCATGCTAAGATGGAGGGACAGCTGTGCTCAGCCACAGGCTGCCTCCTGTGTTACTGCTCACCCATCTGGCTCTCAATGTGTGCTCTGGGATAGAGTGTTGAACATACAGATGTCCTACACACAGAATGCATATTTATTATACACATAGTATACATTGTAGTTATACAGGAAAGAAATGGAATATATGTATAAGAAAATGTTCTTTTGATAAATTTTCAGTGTTTAGAACTGGTTTCAGGTGTATAATCCATTATTTCTGGTATTAAAGTCATATGCAATATTGGTTTTTTATAATATTTGTGTGCCTTTACATGATTTTTACTGGGCATGTACCATTTTTTTAATTTTTCCTTTTTAAAAGTATTTTTTAATAGAGAAATGTGTTATAGCTTTCATACCACTTAGTTATTGTTTGGTACATGAGACTTCAAGAAATTTAAAACTTAATAATCAATAGGATAGTCTGTGTTGCAAGGTAAGAGTGTTTATGTGTTTGGTTGAAGATATCCAATCAGTCAGGGTAGGAACCTGCTGGCTCACTCAGCAATGGCTGAACACCAGGGCCAGAGAGAAGCCATGGCTTGTCTCCCTTCTTCTCATTCTTATTCTCCAAGAAAGGTACTAAGGTAGGCATTTCTTTATCTTTCTACTTATTGATATGCCACAGTGTACATGTGGCGGTCAGAGGACAGCTTGTGTTATGTGATTGCTCCTTCTACATGTGGTTCCTAGAGATTTATCTCAGGTTGTCAGGCTCGGCAGCAAGCATCTTTACTGCTGAAATAGCTCACATACCTGGCATTAAAAAGACTATTCTAGAATACTTTCAGATTTACAGAGGAATCGTGATGACCCTGGGACAGTTTCAGCCACCCTCTACCAGTTTGCCCATTACCAGCCTCTTCTGTTCATGTGGTCCAGTTGCAATCAACAAGTTGCCATTGTTAGCTAGTCTTCATTTGGTGCAAGTCACCACAGACCGTACATAGCACCTCTTTTCTTTCTGAGGAGCCATCTAGCATCCTATGGTACAGCGACTGGCCCTGTCTCCTTAGGCTCTTCTTGCCTGAGGCAGTTTCCCAGAACTCCTGGTCTTGAGATGTTCACATTTTTCAAGTATACTGCTTAGTTTTGTAGCACGGCCTTCAATACAGATCTGCGCTGGTCATATTTCCATCATAACTAGAATGTATTGGGTGAGGGAAATCACAGATGCAAACTGGACATCTCTTCACCGAATCAGTCTTGACAATAGGAAAAGTGTGCCCTAGCACACAAAGGCACCAGTAGCTGTCAGGTTGGCCCTCCCCTTCTCTGGGTTGTCAGCAATGTATCAATGAAGAATTTATCAATGAAATATATTTGCCCTCCCCTTTGTTTCTGCCCTTGAGGAAAGTAAGTGTGGCAGCCAAGTGGACATGGGCTTTATCCGTGATAGTGGTGACAGATGGGGGTCTCTGTGCCTTCCAGCATGGTGATGGTCTCTGGATAAAGGACCTCTGCCATCCCTCGTCTGGTTGAGTTTGCTCATGACGGCAAGAGAGTGAGGCAGGGTGTGCATTCCCTATCTCTACCTGTTTATCAGCACTTGGGCTGATTCTGTCTCCCAAATAAAGGCTTTGGAAGCCAGTACTCCTCTTGACAGTGACCAGGGACTGGCAGTCTCTAGGACAGAAACCAAACCGAACAGCTTTCTATGTTATTCTTTATTTAACTGTACACAATTACTCATTTTGAGTCGGTCTCTTTCTCATCTATATTTAATCTATGTAAGGACTAGGGTTTGATTTCCAGTGCTGCGAAGATCAATAAATAAGCAAAAATAAAAACGGAAACCTTTTATTAGAGCATAACTGTGTTCTGTGGCTGCAGCCCCAGGATTCAACCAACTGAGCTTCAGTTCTGCCTCTGATTGTTGGTTGTCTGTGGGTGACCTTAGTCAGGTTGCTCAGCTTGTCTTTGTCTGCATGTTCTTATTTGCTAAGGGTTGTTCTGATAATTAATTACGTTAGCCCAGGAAGAGCCTTTTAAGTTGCGCTGAACACAGAGAAGAATCAAATAGCAACTATTGCCCGTGTGCTAGCCTATCAGACCAGAGTTCAGCAAATGTGCCCTGTGGTCACGGTCAGACAGTTTACAATCTTGTTCCTTTATGCAGCTGATGCACTTGCCTGTATTAGGTGTTACTAATAGGGAAGAATAAGATTTAGTCAAAGATCAATAAAGAAAAATAAGTGTTTGCGTGTGTTTCCATAATTGACAAAAATTCGAGCATCTCGTACACAGAAAAAGAATTCACTGAGCTAAATTTCCTGAAGACACTTGGGTAAGTCCAGGGGTAGGAAAGACAAGGGAGTGCCAGTTTGCCAATGGCTGCAGACCCCAGCTACCTGCAGCTGCTCTGCCAGAGACAGAGATCAGAAAGGAACATCTCCAACGTGGTTTTTTTTTTTTTTACAGAATAACACACCCAGAAATTATTTTTCCCTTCTAATATTTACAATCAAGGCAATGTTTTGAATTATCCAACAATACATTTGTTTCAACTTCTAACTGGCAGTGCTCTCCTGAGACATAAATCAATAAGCACACGCATGTATGCCCATGTGGTTTTTAAACTGCTGAACAGTCAGATAAAGTTGGCTGGAACTGCTGTGTAACCCCATGAACTGATGAAGTAAACATTTGCCCTGCTGGGAGGTGGAAGGCTTCCACGACTCCAAGCATACACCTGCAGAAACCAGTGACTCACCACTGAGTCACTCTGCAAATGCAAGCAAGGAGAAGCCAGCCTGGATGGGAGGATGCGCTTGCTTGCCGGTTCACTCTAGCTCGCCCAGAATAATGACAGCAAGGACACTTCCAAAGAGCTCACCCATCACAAAGTGGAGGATTACAGCATGCATGTGGCGGCTGATTTCCTGATAGGATCCACGAACAGGACATTGCATGTTTTATGGGCTGGGGCTGATTAGACTATAAGACTTAAAATATGTAGCTAAAGTGGTTGAAAAATGGGCTTTGGGAGTTCAGATCAAAGCATTACAGGGGGTGATTAGATAAATAAAAAGTTTAAGCCTAACTGAGCAAATAATTGCACATCCCCTGAAACCCTGTTCACAGGATTGATCAAATGTGACTCACCCAGATGCAGGTGTCTTTCTAAGAATATTCCTTTTAATTTAAAATGTACATCAAAAGGAAAAACCTGGGTACTGACCAGCAAATAGTTCTGTTTGTGTAAGAAAAGCCTCTTTAAAATACTGACTATATATATATATATATATATATATATATATATATATATATATATATCCCTCATTATTGAAAGAGGCAAGTTTCTCCCCTTTTCTTCCCTCTCAGTCTATAGTGAAGGTGTTTTTTTTCTTCTTTCATGCGTACTAATAGAACTGACTCAAGAAAATTCTAGAATATATCTGCAACTTTATCCTGTCCATTCTTATTTTTAAAAAAAGACAGACTCAAGTTGATGTTAAAAGCATGTTCTGTTATTTTTCTAAAGGAAAGTATGTCACTAAAGAATACCCATCTTTGTGTCTAACTTTAAAAAACAAAAAAGCACCTGCCGAGTCTGTGTGTGCACTAGCAAATGCCAGACACAAGCGCAGTCCTCCCGGCATGCTCTGAGTCAGTTTCCCGTACAGCTGGTTTAACTGAGGAAACTGAGGCACACCTACAGATAAACATATCCTAAAGTTCCAGGCTGGGAAATGTTAGAGCCATGCCCTAGCCAAGCCTGAGGCTGGGTTTTTCCACCATGAGTATTTCTGGGGTTGATTTTAGAGAGGGGGGTATTGAGATGTCATCCAACTAGTTGGCTGCCTATAGCAACCCTCTTGCCCCGGCCTCCTGAGTGGTAGGAAAATCGACATGCGCCAGCCACCATGCCACGCTCTTGAAGACTCGCCGTCTGCCGAGCTTTAGCATCTATCCGGGCTCAGCAACACCTAGGTTTCACTCATTGCTAAGGACCAGACCTGGCTGTTTCCTCCAGGTAACTTTACAGGATCATTTCCCACTTTGGGCATGAGATCACACCCCATGGGAGAGAGAGTAAGCACAAGCGTAGAGCTGCTGAGCTCTGGATCTGTGATTTGGTCACTAGCAGGCCAGATGGTGACCTGGCAAAGCATTTTGGTGGCTAACGTTCTCAGGAAGCTTTTGTCTACACCACAGAACTGTCGTTTTCTCCAGAAGCAACTTCGATCCTGTAACAAGCTTCCTTCCTCCGCGATGGTCAGATGTTGGAGAGAAACAGGAAGTACTGATACCTACAGCCTCTTCGCATCAGCACAAGCTTCCCAAGTTGCCCATGAGCCAAGTTTCACAACTCTACCCACAGTATTTTCACACCTTAATTTACTTCCCACCTAGAATCAGCACTCTTTGACCTCTGTTGACTCAAACGTTTCTGCAGTGGGGTGCGGCTTTGTATTTCATCACCTTTTCAGAGAGCGAGGGCAAGAAACAGGTTAGCACAGACAGAAAGCCAGTGGGACAAGCCTGGCCCAAATCCCAGCTGTGTGTCTTGGAGAACGCCATGGCGCTCTCTGTGCTTCTTTTCTTTCCGAGTCCAGTCTCAGTCTGCGCTGCTATCATGAGGTATCTTAGACCAAGTGACGTGACAGCAGAGAACGGAACAGAACTCTCACAGTCCAGATACTGTGAGTCCATGGTGAAGGTGCTGGCCAAAATCCTGAAGGGGCTAGCTTCTTTGTCTTGCAGGCAGCCATTGCTATATCCTCATATGTAGGTGGGCCTGGAGGGAGGGGAGGAAGGAAAAGAGAAGAGAGGAGAGAGAAAGAGAGAGAGGGAAAGGGAGACAGAGATAGAGACAGAGATGAGAAAGAGATCTTCAGATAAGGGCATTGATTTCGTCAGGAACACAACCTCATGTCATCTCATCCCAGTAACTTTCCAAAGGTCTGATCCCCTAACTTTCAAGGTTCACACTTTAAGATATGAATTGTGGAGGAAACAATGTTCAGTCTATAACAGGAACTGTCTGTAAAGCAGCTGACAAGAACTCACACAGACTGGACTTCACTATGGCCACAGAGACAACAAAACTAAAGGCACAGGTCTTAACATGTTAAAGGGCACATATGTGCTCATTGTGATCTTTACAGAAGGACAAACACCTGTTGTGACAGACCCCAGATTATTGCCCCCAAGGGGCACAATGGAGCAAAGACCAAATTGCTCCCTTTGAGTTTCCCATACCCCTAGGAAAATCTCCCCCACCTCCTGAGTCTTGGGCAACTTGCTGGGGCAACGCTAAGTTATGGCCACGTGCATGGAATACAAATTGGCACAAACCTTGGTTTCTGAGTTGCTGGGTGGGCATTCACATAGTAGAATTGCTGATTCTGAATTTGGGCAAATCGCGCATCCCTCCTCAATTTCTCTTTCTCCTGTGTGAAACAGAATACTACTGATTTGTTGATTCCTTTGAAAACATTCCTGGTTTTCTTGTATCAAAGCATCACTGTTTTAAACCTCATATGTTTGGTGTGCCGAAGGCAGAGGCCTCTATACACAGCCACTGGGATGAACAGAGCAGCGTTACCAGTGACAACAGTGAATCATGTATCTTATATCTCGCATGTGGTACCCCACAGCTGCAGCTGGCTAGCTGAGGTATCATTAGAGCAAACCCAAACATTTGTAGAGCTCACTCCCTATAAGTACACAAGCTAGGTTCATTCATTGCTCTTAGAACAGCAGTTCTCCGCGTGTGGGTTGTGACCCCCTTGGAGAGTTGTCCAACAACCTTTCCAGAGGGGTATCCCAAGACCATCGAAAAACACAGATATTTAGATTACAGTTCATGACAGTGGCAAAATCACAGTTATTTAAGTAGCAATGAGAGTAATTTTACAACTGGGCCTCACTGCAACATGCATGGAAGGGTCACAGCATTAGAAGGTTGACAACCACTGTCCTTGAACAAGCAGCCAAAGCCAACAGCGTGTGAAGGCAAGGCTCTGCGCTCTAATACATCATCCCTAAAATGACCGGAGCGTAACAAACAGCTGCAATTCAAGGAAGGCGTAAGCTTCACGAGGAAGCGGGGGCCACAATGAGAGCAGCAGGGATCTTCTCAGGAATCAGCTGGTTGAGGGTCCTGCCAGGCCAACAGGCAATGCACACTGAAGGAGAGCCGGGAACACGGAGCATCTCCCCTCAGAGCAGTTCTGCCCTGTTTCCTACATATGCAGTCTCAAGAACTTGTTTCCTTCTCCCCTAAGCACTTGCCCACATTTCTTTATTTTCACAAGCATGCAGGTCCAAAGAGAAGCTTTAGGGTGGATACACAGTCCCTTTTTCTAAATTTAGGTTTAACCCTCAGTGAATATTAGTGGTAGGATTGAACCCCTGACTGTCAAGGCCAGGTAGAGCTACTGTCTCAGGATCAGTGGGAATTTTGTTCTGTTGACCTCAGCATCTGGTGACAGAGGGACTCTGACAGTAAGGTACTATCCATGAATGTGTCTTGGCTTTGTGGAGTATCTATCAAAAAAAAAAAAAAGCTGCTTTAAAATGCACAAAGGGAAAGTGAGATACCTAAAAAGATTTCTGACATATAGTAAGGTACTTCCATATTAAAACACAATGAACAACAATCTTACCAAGTTTAATCCGAAGGTTTGTCCTGAGCACTCAAAGCCCATGAAACCATCCACGAAGTTATAAAGTAAAAATGTTTGCATGTGGTATATGTGTACATGTGTATGCATGTACAAGAACCTGTGCTTTTACAATGAAGGTGGCTGCCATGTTACTTGACCATGACAGGGTAGTTTCACAGAATTTCCAATGATGTCTCTTAGATGCACAGCAATGGCTAAAAATTAATAATGTGTGCCCTGAAATCCCCCTTGGCATGCCAGCTAGCACTATGTACCACTCTGCTGAGCGCTGGCCCCACCCTGGTTGAGCAAGGTGAGTTGACTCACAGCCATCACTGCAACTCACTGGTCCCTCATTCTCAAAGAGCAGGTTCTCAGCCTCCCACCTGGAACCTGAGAGCAGTCTCTAAACCTTCATCTCAAATGTAGATGCACAGGTGCTGCTGAGCACAGCTGGAGGGAGGGCTGCAGACCTCACTTAAGACTCTTTTCTAAGGAGCTGAAGTTGTACGTCAGTTGGCAGAGTGTCTGGAGGGTTGCTCCCTAGCACCCGTAAGCTGAATCTGGTGGTGGACACCTATAATCTCAGCACTTGGGAGATGGAATAGGAAGACCAGGAGTTTAAGGTTAGCCTGGACTGTAGGAGACCTCATCTCTCCCCAAAACTAATTAATTAAAACTTCCTTTGTTAGGGTCAAGCAGAGACTTCAAGTCTAGGATTGAGGGGGCCTCAAATTCTAGAAGGTTAGTGGTGTTTCCTTCCCACGTGAACTCAAAACACAACTTCAATGTTTTCAAAACACGAATGTGAGGTCTTCTAAGTTAGAACCATTCTTCCTTTGCCTTTTGCTATTTCTGCTTTCCATTTTTGTTGTGCTGTTATTGCTGCTTTTCATGTTGATGTTTCTAATGTTTGTTTTCTTTAACACCGCTCCTTTGCCCCACAGTCCATCACTAATACAGATGGAAGCACCGTTCCTCGAGCATCTCCTACAATGGAGGCTGCCAGCCCTAAGAGAGGCCTGCTGGTCCAAACAGAGGGCACTGGGGAGTGGGCAACATTTCAGTCACGCAGCTCTGAGCTCGTGTGGAATGCTCTGTTAGGGACTACTCAAAGGAGAAATGGTTGATAGAGAGCACGCATGCTCTGAGTTCGTGTGGAATGCTCTGTTAGGGACTACTCAAAGGAGAAATAGTTGATAGAGAGCACACACGGGAGGCTAGTGTGGAGAGAAGAGCTGGGCAGCTCTACAGTATGCCAACACAAGACCACCGAACCGCAGATAGCAGAAACGATAGAAGCAAAACCTGACAAACATCACCACCACCACCACCACCACCACCACCACCACCACCACCACCACCAAAAAACCCACGAGGACAAAGAAGAAGACAGGAGGGTAGGAAATCAGACAGATGAGGGACGGGGACTAGCAACAAGAGAAGATTTCTCAAGTCAAAGCAGTGGCCAGCATACTGTATGGAGTTCCATACGGGAATGGAAAGGGAAGCTATACAAGAGAACAATTGGGAACGAGGCAGGCTGGGGAGAACACAGCTTCCCAACTTACCCATACTGCTAACAGGACACAGCACATTTTCGCTGGGCCCTCTCATTCACCATCTGCCTTACCCCAAACATCAAAGGAAGAGTTGACTATTTATTTATTGATGCCCCACTTGTTTCCCAAATGCATTTAAGGCAGTGGAGCACAAGAGACAAGTCAGATTTCACTGTTAAAAATTCATCACGGGGAGAATTTTCCATATCTCTAGCCAGACAGTGCGGGGTCACTAGAATGTGGTGTTGCTGTTGCCAGAGCTGTTTACACTTGGCTGTTTCTTTCTGTTACATCCCAGAGAAAGGGAGCTCATGCCCCCAGCTCTGTGCTGGCTCCTTTTAAATATTTCAGGGCAGGTATCAGGAGCCATATTTTCAGATGGACAGTCAGCCCACGTGTAGGAGGGTCACAGTGATGACAGCCGTCTCAAGGATGCCTGCTGTGTGATCTGCCACTCCAGAAGGGATTTCTTCCTGAATGTCTACAGACGATAGAAGAGGAGGTTGAGGACCGTGAAGGGGTTAGGACATTGTCTGAAGTCACAGTGCTGACTGGTGGCAGGTTTCCAACTCAGACTCCTGGCTGACTTTCCCGTCAGTGTGTTTTCTTTCAGGTGGCTCACACTTGCTCAAAATAGGGAGGATCTGGCAAAAAGCTGAAAGTAGTTGAGGTATTCCTCAGCTGCCTGGGGTTAAGTTCAGTACCCGTGGCCATTGTGGAGAGAGGGCTATCTGGGCAAAAATGTGTCTCCTCCTCAGCTCTGAAGCATACCTTGGCTAGCAATCATCCCCGAGTCTTACACTCACACTCTGTCTAGACACACCGCTCTGGCCGTGCCTGAAAGATTTTTCCTACTGGGGACCACGCTTTGAGCTGCATCTGTGTTTGTCTCAGGGCAGGTCACTGCCAGTGACCCTTTAGGAGAAAGGCGAAGACACCATTTCCAAACACAGCTGTGATGACTGCCCTCTGCCGCCAGTGCTGTCTTATATATAGGACTTCAGATGTTTAGGTTTGACAGATGCTTTCAGGAGTTGGTCAGGCATCTGGTAGCAGGTGTTTCTCTAGAAACCTCTGTTTCTGAGATTTGCACTAGGGGAGCCCTGAGGTGTCACCGCTATGCTGGGATAGACCCCCGGGACTTTTGAGAACTGCTCTGTGTTCTCATGAGTTGGTATGGTCTTTGAATTTCATCAGTGATTCCTTTAAAGCTTGCAGCTGATCAGTGGTTCTCCAAATGTTTTGGGGCAAATGGAAGAGGGACCTTCACCCCGTCCCTGGTGTCTGGTTTGCACCTTCTGCTGAATGTCTCTGGAAGATCATCATGTCAACACAATGCTCCCAACAAAAGGCTCATTCCTGTTCTTACCCAGGGTCAGTGTCAGCTCAAAGCCTGCTCCCTAAGGCTTGTGGGCTTGGAACAAACATGGTCTTTTCAAAACCAGATCGCCAAGGCCAGGGTCACAGGTGGGCATCCTGAGAGCCTGGAGATGCCAGAGAAATGCCAGGAGACAGGTACACATGCACCATCTTAAGGAATAATACCAATGGAGATGTGCTGACTACATTCTTTTCTTTTTTTATTGGTTGGTTGATAGACTTTTTACTTTTATATTATTTATGAAGAGCTGGTGCAGGTTGGCCTCAAAGCTGAGATGTGGATGAGGGTAACTTCTCATCTACTTCCACTATTTCGTTGCTGGGGTTCAGACATGTGCTATCACACACCGTTTAAGCAGCGATGGACATGTGTTTATGTGTTTAATCAG
Organism: Ondatra zibethicus; assembly: GCA_004026605.1. NCBI lineage: Eukaryota > Metazoa > Chordata > Mammalia > Rodentia > Cricetidae > Ondatra > Ondatra zibethicus. The sequence goes on along the minus strand of PVIU01002071.1, from coordinate 75,793 downwards.
TGATCTATATGGATTGAATTCACGAGGAAAAATATCCACAGTTAAAATTTTGGTATCTGTCCTTCCCATCTCTTAAAAAGCATGGTTTCTGTGAAAATAAATCAGGTCACAGTGACTACTTCACCAAGTTCCTTCCACTTCACAGAATAGTCGGAGCATCTTGGCAAGTTTGACTTCAGTATCATTTTTCTGCCCTTATAATATTCATTGTGTATAATTATTTATTTTATAGAAAATATTCTTTACAAACCAAATTTTAAAGTCCTATGCACTCATTATTAGGAAACAAAGTCAGACAGCAAAGAAGAAAGTAAAGAAAAATCGATAACCAATCCTACAATAAAAGATAGGACTTCTCCCTCAAAAGGTAGTTCTTTTTAAGTGTGTGTGTCAATTGACTGACCACTGACCACAAATTTAAATCAATTTAGGTTTCTGGTAGATCTGTATGAAAACACCAGTTCTTTCCACAGCCTCCAGAAGACGGTGTAACCTTTCCACAGTTTTTACGAGTTGGCTGAAGAGAGGTCTGTGGTTTCATTGCTGTCTTCGGTGTTTGGTGGCTGAGGATCCCAGCACTGTGCTCTCATATCTGTATTTCCTGGTGTGCACTACTTTTTGCTCACCTTTCTCGCCTTCCAGTGGGGTTGCAAGGCCCTTTGTTCATGGTAAAGTTATCAATCATTTTCCTACCAAATCGCATTAAACACTCTCCTTAGTCTGCCAGGAGACTTGCAATCATGTTCCCTTACTTTCTAACTCTTTTTTTTTTAACTTTTTTTTTCTTTTAACAGAATACTTTGAAGGCTAGGTTAGGGACTGTCCACATACGGCCACCAATGGTTGCAAGACGATTAACAAGTCTATAGGCTTCACTCAGTTCTCATTAGAATCTTTTCCCTCGATTTTATCCTTCTCTTCCAATGGCCAGTACAGTTTCTCAGAGGCGTTTCTGTCAGGCTGCCTTCCTTGGGTTTCAGTTGGTGACCATTTTAGTAGCTGCTTAGTTTTTATGACCTTTACACACAGAGTCATTTTTATTACACTTATTTCTTTGTGTCTGGATTTGTGGGTGTACACTATGGCGCTCATAGGGAAGCCAGAGGACAGCCTGGGAGTCTTCTTTCCCCTCTCATGTGAGTTCTGGGGAGCCAAATCAGGTAGTTTTGCTTAGTGGTAAGGGCCTTAACCTGAAGGGGCACCTTGCAGCCCGGCCTTGACACTCTTTGAAGATTACTGGTCAGGCATTTTGCAAAGTGTCAGTTGGTTTGTTTCTTTTTCTGAAGTTCCCACTTTTTTTCTTTCTTGGATCAGTTCTTAGAATCAAGACCTTAAATTCAATCATCACTCAAAGAAAGGGGGACACTAACGTCCACCTCTAAGACGGAGGAACACCAAAGCCTTGTGCAGACGTTGAAACTGTCCATTAACTAGTGAGTATTTGGGGTGGGCACATCTCAGTTGGGCAGACATTGCTTTCTTCCCTGAGTGCCTCGCACCAATCTCAACAGTCACTTTGGATCTGGCCTGGAGCAATTGCTACTGTGGGCGGGCATTCCTCTGCTTCCACCATTTATTAGTGGGGCTCCCTAAAAGCACATTTAGCCTTTCTTTCTTGAGATGGTTAGCATCAGTAGCAGCATAGCAGAGCCTGTGCCTTTTCTGCTGAGCCCTTCGTGTGTTAGCTTCCCTGCAATGGCAAGACGACTGTGTGGTGTCGAATGGCAATAAACCTGGTGACTTAAGATGGCATGCTTGTCTCATCTAATTGTTCCAGCTGCAAAACCTGAAATGGACTCACCCTGCCAACCTTGTGCCAGCGGCTCACCTGCGGAGGCTCTGGACATGTTCCTCCATCCGCCTTGTCCACCTTCCACAGGCCACTCTATCTTTTCGCTCCCGATCTTCATCTTCCAACTTTAAAATTAGCAGCGTCTGCCGAGGCCACCCGGTGCTGTTCTCGGCTCCTCATCTTTCCCTTCCTTCATTTCCAGAGACCCTGTGGATTGCTGTCGTCCCACTCCCAAGACCAGCTGACCAGCAGCCTTGTGAGCTTCAGGGCTTGAGATGTCATGATTATCCTCAGGGAACACAGGATTATAAAGTTACACATCCATGAGAGGAGAGAAGAGAGAAGGCCTGGGACCCCTCTTTATTTTAGGGACCAAATGAATATATTCTTAAGATATTACTCACAGAAAAGTACAAAAAGTACAACCAACCTTGATCCAAAATTCAGGTTGAAGCATCATCATCTAGTCACACAATGTATTTCTTGACTAAATGAAGAAATCTGGAACCTTAAAGCGTCTGTGTCTATTACTTTGTATTTTAAAAAAAATTGAAGCAGAAGCTATAACCGTTTGTGTTAGCTGGACACTGAAAATGCATCAGGAGCCAGTACTGTCCCACCCGAGACTGCCTCGAGATGCTCTCTGTGGTTAAGAATGACTTCTCCCAAACCATTTTCTCTGTCTGTGTAAAAGCTTTTCATTTGGTTTCAAAGTCTTCAGCTTCACAGCAAAATTTCATTCCGTCCCAGCAGAGCTCTGTTTAATGGAATTAGGTTTCACCCTTTCTAATTATCTTTACAGAATCATTAGTAACAGAAGAACATAATGGAGCATTGTCTTTATTACTGCACAGAAATTCTAGATGCAACACTAAATTGTAAAAAAAAAAAAAGATCATTAAATATAAAATGCACCAAATCCTGCCTCTTAAGTTATATAGTCAACGCAGCTTAAAGATTGTGGCAAAAAATTGTTTTTATTGCTTCACTTAGATTATTTTATGAAATGATTTTAACAGTCCTGTTCAAATGAATGATGACACATTTTTGTTTCATTGCTAGAACATTCTGTTGTCAAATACCACATGAGTGTGGACTTTTCTTCCTTGAGACTCATTTGACACCCTGAGCATTTATTTTTCTTCTCTGAACTTTAGGCTCATGAGCACTCATAGAATATGTGAAGGCTAAAAAGATAGGTGCTATAATATAAAAACAAATAAAGTCTAATGAAAAAACCAAACTCAATGAAAAATGCTGCAGCATAGCTAGTTAAAAGAAAGAAAAAAAAGGCACCAAAGGACAAAAAAGATTTTTTTCTTTCTAAATATCCAGGCAATTAAAACACCTTTAAAAATGGGAGCTGGGAAAGGGAGCTGAGAGCTGAGCAGGGTCCTTCTTGGACTTCTATGCTTTATAGTTTAATTTGTTGAGAATTTAAAATTACAGTAATTGCCCTTAAATAACTGACATTATTTGACACTACAACAACAGAAGAGTGGAAATGACTGACAAACACACAAAAGACTTTTGTTATCTTTGTTTGTCTGCCTGAATAAATCTCAACAAGTATTTCAAAGACGTAAATTTATAGCATACTTAATCGCCATTAGACGGCCAGTCCTCTCAGCACTCCGTTGAGTTTCACTGACACTCAACATTTTTGGTATCAACTTTTTTTTTTTTTAACACATCAGGTTCGTCTCAACAGCTATCTTCAAACTAAATTATTACCTGTACATTGAACATTTTGATAAAATATGCAGAATTAAAAAGAATTAACCTGAGGCTAAGCGGATCCCTTCTGTTTCCTTGTCTATGTTGAGGAGAGTATTGATGGGGGCTCTGGGATGGGAGTTGTAAGAATGTACCCCACTGGTTACTCTCCTTCTACGATAGCCTTGTAGCTGACCTTTGATTTTAGTGACTTCCTTCTAAGCAAATGAGCTTCATTTCAGAAAGCCAATACCCCAAGCTGTTAATGGGGGATGTCAACCAGGCTCATGCCAGGCAAATCCGGTCACTGTAGAATTCAGAATCCCTGCAAGGAACTGAGACTCCCCGTGACATCACTGACAGCTAACTTCATCTTTCTCTCATTTTTTTTTTTTACTCAAGTCTGTATTTCTAATCTTCCTTAGTTCAGAATAAAAGACAATCAACTAATGAGCACAAATGAGAAGCTCTTCTTCAAGGCTTTGTTGTACAGTGAAAATAAATACTGGAGACAGACAGAGGTGTAGAGCAATCCCTTGGATTGCAGCAAATTTTACACTTAGAAAGCTGTCTCCCCTTCATTTGCTCACCATTCCCCTGGAATACACGAAGCCAACTGTTTAATTTTGTGGTCAAATGCCATCCCATAAGAAGAGACAAACTCGTTCTACATACATCATGCTACAGTGACCTTCCCTCTGACTGCTAGGAAATGCCCTGTATGACGTAAAGAAAGATGTTTTGGAGTACACTCTGCAGTGCGAGGAAGGGTGTGAGTCTCCGGGGTCAGGTGGCGGGTTGTGAGGACACTGGCTTCATAGCAGTCTGTGCTCTGTTATGCTGGTCCTCTGCACAAGGCTGCTTCTGGGGGAGTTTGTTTTGTTTGTTGTTTTATGGATGGACTCTTTTTTGTTGTTGTTGTTGTTTATTACAGTCCACTGTCTTAATAAAATTAAAAATCACTACGGAAGTTATTTGTCAGAAATCACATTTATTGTTCATATTGCTATAGAGACCAAGTACACAGAATTAAGAAAGCTCGGTATTCCCTTTAGTCCCTTTTAGAGACTCCCTGGGTCTGAGCGCACACTCTGCTGCCCTTGGTCTGAAGGATTTCCCCGGAGCTGCCTGTTCCACACTACTGGTACTAGCTGCCTAATTAACGGTCACACCCAGATTCGGTGTCTTTTCGTCTCTCCGGAGGTACAGGTGAAATGTTCCCACAGCTTCGGATTTGACACCATAGTATTGGTACGGTGACACTCCCCTTTCTTTTCCCATGGTGGAACAGTTTTCTGTGGCAGCTAAAGAAGATTCAGAATCCCAGGAAGCGAGCCTCTCCTCAGAACTGGTCCCAATAACTTCTAAATGTGAAATCACTGTGATTCCTTACCATTTCCAGATTCTCATCCTTTGAAATGATCCTTCATTATGCTTACTAAATTCAAAGTTAAGGGATAGTTCTGCACTCAGAGACCAGGAAATTTCAGTCTAATGTGCTTATTCTAATAGTGAAGAGCCATTTGCCTGTTGTTCCAAAGTAGACATTACTTTGGTAACCTGAAGGTAGGGTCTGATTTGACTAATCAGTTCTGGATACCCAGTTCTTTTTCAACAGTGGGGAGTCTGATGGTTTCCCTCGGCCTTCAGAAAGGACCTGTTGACTCTTGTGCCAGTTCCTAAACAGACAGAACAACAGACTTCCTAGACCTCACAGGGGACTGATGTTTCTCAAAGAGCTGTTTAGGAAAACAACAGAGACAAGTGTTCTTATTCTTCCTGGAAGAAGGGAAGTACAGGAGGATTAAACAAACAAACAAACAAGCAAACTTCACCAGAACACTATGTCCTCACCCATTTTATCCTGACCGAAAGGAGAACATATTCTTGCATTGCTTCTCTCCTCAAAGTTTTATTTGAGGCAAATCTTTGTTCACAGTGGTGTTTAACCAAGAAGAGATAGCATACATGGGAGTGGTATACAATACATTGTAGGAATTAAAAATTGATGAATTGCATATCAAATTAGCAATTGATTTTGGACCCACTGGGGATTGTTAGTCATAGCTATAACAGATCATTTCCACTTTAATCAATAATACAGTTTGGAAATGTAGTAGTGGTGGACCTGACCCACTGCGTCTTGCAGACTTTAGTGACATCACTGCAGACGGCTAGCAAAGGGGCAGCTCTGATCCATTTTCACCTAGAAAATACCAAATCTTTTGCCGGCAGTTACTGATTGAGGTCCCGTGTTAGAGATTATTTGAAGGAGGTTTGCCAGGTGTTAGTTCCCCCCACTTCTTAAAATTGGACTTATAAGAAATATATTTCCTTCTACAGTTGCTGGCCAAAGCATCAGTGCTTAGACATTAATTACCTTGGGGCTATTATACACTGGAGGTGGAGGTGGAAGCAGTTACCCAGAGTGTGCTAGCTGAACTGGAGTAAAACCATTATTTCTTTAATGGCTTAAGACTTTTTTTCAGCTAAAGAAAAAAAAAAAAAAAAAAAGAAAAGCCATTGAGTACGCCTCTGTGTGTCACGCGACATGAGGTGGTGAGTGGCCCATCAGACTGCGTGTGTCCGGGTGAGGGCTCGTGTTTATGACAGTTCTAATTCTATAGGTGATCTGGCACACAGTGCTCTCTCTGGAGACAATTCTAATTCTGTAGGTGATCTGGCACACAGTGCTCTCTCTGGAGACAATTCTAATTCTATAGGTAATCCAGCACACAATGCTCTTTCTGGAGACAATTCTATAGGCGGTCTGGCACACAATGCTCTCTCTGGAGACAATTCTAATTCTATAGGTGATCTGGCAGCACAGCGCTCTCTCTGGAGACACACTTTAATTTCTCTTTTCTAACTTCTTATCTACAGTGGTTCACTACTGCTACCGAACTGTTAGGACAATGCATTCAGAAACACAACACACCTTTTGTTAGGAAAACATTTAATATTCAAGCTGGATTTTCTAAAGTATTTTATGATAAAACTTGGAGATTAAAACACAAAGACACACACACAAATGAAATTTAAATTTAATGAGTATTTAAATTTAATGTTCCTGTTAGGGAACAAACATTTTAGTATTTCTTTCCTCTTTTTAAGTTTTCCTAACAACTGAAGAGCTCTCATCTTTCACTTCCGCTTGGCTTTTTCCTTACTTATTTACTTACTTAATTAAGACTTTTGTTTAGAAAGACGTCCACACAAACACACGTGCTTTTCTGAAAGTTGCACACAGCCATATTGGAAGAGAAGAGTAATTGATCTCAAGTCTATGGTTATCTTTCTGTTCATCTCAGTCATGCTCAGGAAAAAGGAAGTCCGATGCATGGGGGCTTTCTTTTGGAAGTAGCTGTGTGTTGGCTTTAAAATGGTAGGGATGGTTCTGTGCAAGGAAATAGTATTACTCAGTTCTCCAAGAGCCCCTTTGTGTTCCTGGCGCTCCTGCATGGGAAAACCATTCTGGTAGTTTCTGACTCGTGGGTTTGTTATGACTTCTTAGCAAGCTGAACTATACACAGTGTCCAAGGGGATGGCTCTGCACTTTAGTGTCCCATTACAGTCATGTGACAGAAACTTTTAAAAAGATATGCCATGTGACAAAGCTTTACACACATCACAGATAATGCAAATGTATGGTGAAAACTGCCACCCATCATGTCCTCCAGGCCACAGTTGGTTATATATGCCCCATTTTAAAGATAAAGCTGGGGCTCTGGGAACGAAGCTTGCCAACAGATTTTAGAATGAAAACATTTGATAAATCTGATTAGTTTGCCAATTGATATTGAGAAACAGAAGTTTCTGTTGTTTGGAAGAGCTCTGAAGAGCACTTTTGCTCGGAAAAGTTCAGCAAGTTAATAGCAATTTTCCTGTTTGAATACATCACTTGTTTAAAACCTGGGATTACCCTAATGGTGTGGCTACCCTGTTTCTGCTGCTTTGGCAGGTGAGTGGGGGAGACTCCTGCTGACTGTGGGTGTCCATCTGGTTTTCTCCCATTGTGCAGTTGTCACTCTGAAAACGATTTCAGAGTGTGAGCGAGAAAAGAAACGAAGATGTGTTAGAAACGGCCTATTGTTTAAATGCCAGGAGTTTCCATGAGCAGTACTGACAATCGTTCTGTTTCACCTTTGAGAACAACCGAATCGGGTTACCGACACGCCTGCGGGTGCTGTGTAAACACGTGTTTGCTGTATTTCCAGCCAATAAAGAAACACCTTCCTTTTCACCAAAGAAATCTTCAGGATATGATTCAAGACAGTTGTTTTCCTCCTCAAGCTTTATGTTTTTCTGCCGTTTTTAAACCAAAAGTGCAAGAAGATCAGGAAGGGATGGGTGCTATAACAGACTCAGGCGCACACAAGCTGCTATTTAAAACAGTGCCATGAGATGCGAAGGACTTGGAGACAGAGGAAACCTCAGAGTGGACTGGAGCAAGGCGCCAACTCATGGCATCTTTACACAGTTTGAGTAGCTTTGCCTCCTTTTTGCTTGCCCTTAAGTCTTTTCTGAACCATGAAGTGCCTTTTATATAATTACCACTATTGTTTAATCTAGCTGATTTAGGTAATTTTTTTAGTGTTTTATTATCATGAATTAATAATTTATAATAATGTGCTTCATTATAATATTTTCCTGCACATATATAGTGTAGTTTGATTAGAGTCATCAGGTCATACTTTCTTGTCCTTTCCCAATCCCACTAATCCCCCTCCTCTTCCCAATCAGTCTCCTTTATACATTCAAGGTATGTGTGTGTGTGTATGTATATGTATGTGTATGTATGTGTGTACGTATATGAATATGTGTATATGTGAGTATGTATATGTGTATTTATGTGTGCATGTATGTATATGTATGTATGTATATGAGTGTGTGTGTGCGTGTGTGTGCGTGCGCATATGTGTGTACCAGTGAGTTTTGTCAGGAACATGGATGAGGGGCTATTTACAGAAGCATGAAGCTTTCCTGTGGTTACACTATTAAGTAAATGTCTCTCCTCTCCCATTAACCAGTAGCTGCTGTAGGAAGGAGTAGAAGGCATGGGGCATTTATTGAAAATTAAAAAGGATGGGTTTGGACAAGTTGGTTTGATTTTTAGAGAAAGTTAATAACTTATTTAAAGCTAATATAATGAAAACTAATCTAACTAATCTGTGGCTCATTTAGGTAACAGTGTCTAATCTAAAGACCCCTGTCCTGCAGATGCTCAGGAGGAGAGGACCGGCACGGTGGCTTATGACCTTGAGTCCCAGTGATGAGCTCTCCCTTCCCTTTCCAAGAGCAGCATGACTCGCACCCGCTGGCCGCACTCCTGCGCACGGCGCTATGTCGGTCACTTTTCAACATTCTCTCACTCATCTTTAGGAGGACGTGGTGGATGAAGAGGTGCCACCCTTGGTCCAGTTTTCCAGATGCGGAACTGAAGTTAGACAGTTCAGTCGCTTGCTCAGCACTATGGAGCAAGTGAACCGCATGTCCGTTTGACCCCCAGGCCTGTATTTCTAACCTAGAAGCGTCCTTCCAAACCATTTCAACTGGAGATTAATCTGCGGCTGGGTCACGTCCCATCCTCTGCAGACAAGGGAACTGGAGTTGGGAAAATCGGTTTCCATTGCTCTAGTTCTGGTCCCAAACTCCTCACTGAGCAGACCTAGAACACAGGTCCCCGCACCTTCCATTCCAGAGAACACCATTTTGTCATTTTATAAAGTTTTCATGACCCAGGAGACAGACTAGCTCTGCAATTTAACTCACATTCCAGATAAAATAGGAAAGAGCTCAGAGAAACCCTGTCTTGAAAAACCAAAAAAAAAAAAAATTAGGAAAGAGCTGAATTTGTGTTGCTTCTGTGTTTTTAACTCCCAGCTGCTCCATAGAAGGATCATACAACACATGATGTGACAGGGACTTAACGCCACACATAAAACATATTAAATGTAGTCAGCAGTGATGAGATTTGGTACCAAATAAGAAGCTTTAATTAATTTTAAATGGTGCTTTTCATAGTGTCAAAAGCTCAGGCCACTGAAGTGGAAAAGGGGGTTGGAATGGCCAGAGCCTAGCAACCCAGCTAATCTGGGCCCTTCTGAGCAGCTCATTTGGAATTCTTACATCAGTACATAGGCATGCCGAGGTGGGGCTCATGGGGACAAACAAAATAGCAACTCCAGCTCTGGGCACTCCTCAGAATCCTGCATCCTGGGGAGGCCTGAGAGCTCAGCTGTATTAAGGGGCCATTGGAGTTCCCCTGTTATTTGTCTACTTTTTGAGGATTAGAACTTCCGCTGGGCTGTGTTCATCTGTGCTGAGAATTTAAAGCTTGGTGCATGCAACAGGAGCAGTGAGTTCTGCTAGAAATGCTCGAAAAGACTTGGTGGTGACTTTTAAAAGCTTTTGATGCACAAAAAGCAGTAAGGGGAGGTGGTTTCTGATTTCTTCTGGGGGCACGAGAGATAATGGTTTCTTCACTCTGCCTTTCCGGAGCTGCGTTTTTAAAGTTGTGATCATGTAGATCATAAGCAGTATCAGGGTAGAAAGGCAAGTTGACTACGTGATACACACATACATGCTGAGCATACACCATGCATGTCACACGTATCTTTTTGTTGTTGTTGTTGTTTTGGTTTTTTGTTTTTCGAGACAGGGTTTCTCTGTGGCTTTGGAGCCTGTCCTGGAACTAGCTCTGTAGACCAGGCTGGTCTCGAACTCACAGAGATCTGCCTGCCTCACAGAGACACTATGTGTACTACACATATTGCACACCAAGCCCATGCACACACATATAGATGCAATGGAATCTTCTTTTATCTCCATGACATGTAAATGTATGTGTGGGTGGGCGGGACCTTTTTCTCTCCATTACATGTACATAGGAATAATCATTAAGCCCCCCTCTTCCCAGAGATCACAGAACCACAGAGTAAAAACCAAATACAAAGGAAACTTGACATTCTCTGTGTGGCTGTCTCCCTGGGTTTACATCGAGGTACCATGGCGAGGATGAAGACACATCTCTGGGTTCTTCCACTCTCCTTACTATGATTGGGTTCCACAGTAACAGATCAAAGCTATTTTATTTCTCCCTATTATCTTATCTTCTGGAGCACTCATTTTGTTGCCATGGCCATAACCAACACTAAATAAACAATCTTGTTTCTCACGGTCGGCCATCCATTCATTAATGAAAACAGCGAGCCTGTCTTCATCCACATTTGGACTTGACTTTCTCCTATCCTCTGCAGCAGTAAAGAGTGAGGCAGCCATGTCTTATGCATGTCTTCTGCCCCTGTTGTACAGATGGGTCTGGAAGCATGGCGAACCTGCAGGGTGAGTGGTTGCCATTAGTAGTGGGAATGTACACACAGCAGCTTAGGCAAGCTTCCAGAAGCGCACATCCACCCAGGGGCAGCACAGAACAGGAGCCGAATGATCAAGTTTCCATTGCAGGAGTTTAGAAACTTGATATAGGGAAGATTAAAGCTATTTTAAGGAAATCTTTCTTAAGGCACTTCTGTTCCTTTGAGTTTTTAGTTTTAGTTGGGATCAAGTTAGAGCGAGGTGGTAGGAAGTAGAAAAACAGATGCAATAACAATTACGCTTTGCATCAAATTGAGGAAAGGTGGTGATTTGCTCCTTATTATTAACATGTTATTTGCGAGAAGCCACAAAAACGCAGATCAACAATTGGTGATTTCAGCACGGGGGTGGTTGGGCCACGTGAAGGATCTCCAAGCTGCTTCAGCCATGTCATTAACTCTGCCTCAAGTATCCATACCCTGAGACAATTTTATTCCCTTTTCACTTGTCCCTCTGCCTTCTCACACACAGTCCGAGTGTGGGTGTGTCTGTGGTCTGTCACCCACCAACCATTTTATTCTGAAGACACAGGTAAACTGAAGGGCACACACCTCTACTGTTTTACTGGTATTCTCACCAATGGACATTTTATATGGTAGTCATCAGCTACCTACTGGTGTAGCCATGTCCTACATTTCCCCGAGATCTTTCTGGCAGACACAAAGTAGAAAGCTACCATATATTAGAATGACTAATAGACCTTGTTATAGAATAACCACACTAACAGATCTGCCCATCTGTGCAGCTAAAATGCAAATAATGTATGGATTAACACATTAGACAGAAAGAAGAGAGGTGAAACAGAATCTAGAAGCATCTTTGCTGGCATGTCAGACTAGGGTATACTGTACAAGCCTGACTCCTCACACACCTGACAGCTGCGAAGGCAGTGTGCGGTTCCCACGGGTGCAGGAAATGGAGCAGGCTGGGATGGTACATGGGATGATCCAGAGAGGGGGAACTGGAGGCAAGAACTCTGCCCACTGCGTTAACCATCGCCAAGAAGGCGGTCATGGACTTTTGTTGGTCTCGTGTAGGTCTGACGAGTCAACAAAGACTAAGAATCCAGCTTTCAGGTGTTGTGTGGAGTGAGAAGATCATGCTCCCATCAGAACACAGGACTGGCATGTAAGAACGGGCATCATGTGAGTGAGTCCTTAGGGATCTGTGAGAAAATAAACATGAATATCTGAGCTACATTCTATAACAGACCAATACAAATGTGCCTAACTGTATAGACATGAATCTACATACATGTACAAAATACTCCTGTGTGTCTGACTGCATAATAGACTATACATGTCTACATGTAACAGACTACACATAGTCCTGTGTGATAGAATGTATATGTCTAAATGTATAGACATGAATCTCCATACATGTACGAAATGTGGGTCTGCTCTGTATGTAGAAGTATGACTGTTCACTGCCTTAGTCGGTGAAGCAGCTCAATTCTCAACACCATGCATGTGTTGTGTGCTTTTAAGGGACACAGTTGCATGTTATAATTTTGATTGAAGCAACACCATAGGAAAATGCAAGCGCCCCTCATGCACAGTCCTTCTTTTGCTGTCCTCATGCATTAGAGCCTCAGCAGAAAACAGAAGTACGTTCAACACCTTGTTTTGTTTTGTTTCCCCCCACAGTGGAGCCTTTTCAACAACAGATATAGCATCTTTATGTTTCTTTAAAAAGACCGAAAGGAGCAAAATTTCCATCATGTTCTGCCAGCTGCACTGTGTATGTTCACATATGGATTTTAGCATAAAATGTTTCCTCGTCCTGGGGGTAAACAGCACATTCGCCTGAACATGAAGATAGTGAATTCTTCTCTAACGAATCCTATGATTTAATTGGAAGCTATCAGAAGCATGGGTGCCAGCCTGCTGTCTGTTCGATTATTTCAGTTCTGCGTAATCTGTTTGCTTATGCCTACAGCAACTTGTTGATATGGGAAGTCTCTGGGGAGAAACAGCAGAAAAAACAATGAGAAGCTTCAGATTTAATAAAGTATCTAAGCGAAGTCTCAAAACGACACCCACACTATGAGGGAAAGCCAAATTTGCTTTTTCTGAGGGGAATTTGTGTTGGTCAGGGAGGGCTCCCGGGGGCTTTGTCTAGAGGCCTTGATGTGTAACCAGTGCACTGTAGGCCGCCCTTCACCCTTGGCCTCCCTTCTACCACCGCTCTGCCCACCCATACTGACACTGCGGGGGAAGGGTTTCAGAGCAGAAAGAATCAAAAGCTGAGGGACGGGGAAAAAAGTGCTTTTCAGGGTCTGATGTGTGGGAATCAAATGAGAGGCCTAGCTCAAATCCGGTCGCCAAGCAACCAAAGTGCTACGCTGAGGGAATATCATTAAAGTTAGAAAGTAAGCACCGCTCTGAATTAGTAAACCAGGCCCAGGCTGGAGGGTGCACCCCGACTCTCCAAAGAGGACAAGTGGGGGGCTTTGCCGAGCTAAAGGAGGAGAGGAGAGAGAGGCAGAGAGAGAACGCAGCTGATTTGTAGAGTTTTTTCATAAAAAAAAAAGACAATGGCTGTCCAGACATAGGTTTGGTGGTGAAATATGGTAACTGCCATGCTGCAGCTGGCTCTCTGACACAAGATTAATAAGTTGCCGTCTCCTAGCCGACCAGAACCTAGTGGGAACTATCCGGCATTTTATCTTGAATTGTGGGTAACAGCCTTATTGCAAGCTGGCCTAGTTTACTGCTCTGTTTTTTCCACATCTCCCAAAGTGCAGCAAACATCTGTGCCTCTAATGAGGTCATCATTGAGGGTGTCCGGAGAGCTGGGCCCTGAGAACCAGCCTCACCGCTGCCTGAACACAGAAGACAAGTGCTGGGGAAGCAGGACAAATTAAACGGGGGAGCTGGCGCTCGGCTGGAAGTTAAGCTCTTAAGAAACTTTTCGCTGTGATTAAAGAGAAAGAGAGAGAGAGAGAGAGAGAGAGAGAGAGAGAGAGAGAGAGAGAGAGAGAGAGAGGAGCCGGAGGTTCAGAAATGACAGTGTGACAAAGCAGGAGTGAGCCCACAGAGTCAGACCTGGCCCCCTGGTGAATATTATCACCGACACGGACAAGCCACACTTATCTGAGTCTGCCTCCTTGAAAGGCTGAGTGGAACCGAATTGCCAACTTTCGCGTTTACCTTGTTTTGGTGGAAATGGCTCAGACCATGATTTAGAAATAAGCTTTGGTAGATTTAACCGTGTGCGTGCGTGTCCGTCCGCCAAAAAAAAAAATCATATAAACAGCACATATGTGTTGTTTATAAGTAATTTGATTCTCTGGAGTCCTCCAGCTGAAAGCGACACTTAAATAAACACACGGACGCTCATTTAAGCCAGGGAGCCGCAGCCGTTTTTGTTCAGTCACCTAACGTCAGAACACTCCCCGGATGATGCTCCCTAAAGATGCCCATCCTACGGAATCAGAAACCCCAGCTCCAGGAGGAAGGGAAAATTTGAAGCTGAAAGGAAAATACATTGTCTCTGTGATTGAATTTATAAGCATTTGGCCATGAATTAACCAGGACTGTCTGGCCACATCTGTCCTGTCAGCCCAGTCAAGTTGGTGGCGATGTCTTAGATGTGTGTGGATAAAGTCCATGACGGTAGGTAAGATCCAATAAAGCCTCAAAACAGACCTAGAGACCTTAATCAGTACGAGTCAAGTGTCTGTTTCGGACATGATTCCAGAGGCGTGGAACCTGGAATGCCCAGCATTGTACTGCTGGGAGGAGCAGTTCGACTATAAAAAGCAGACGCCTGATGACAGGAGGAAATCTGTCAACTCTGACAATTCTGATATCATTGCTGTGATTTTAGAGAGACTTTAGGTGAGAGATGTGGAAGGCTGGAAGCAGAGAAACGTTCACTTTCTCAAGAGCACAGTCAATTAATAAAATTCTTAACCAAATCTACAGTATAGACATGCTGGGAACGAGAAGGGAAAGCAGACAGGATGAGTGGAGGACTCCCTGGCCTCTTCTGACGGACCTTGAACATCTCCAAACTCATCTCAGGAGTCCGCCTTAAGCTTAAATGCCAGGCATAGATGGGGTTGATTCTGGACATGTACTCAACACAGGCAATTCAAGAAACAGGCTCAACAGTGATGATAGGGAGAGGCACCAGAGTTACCTGTGAGGCCCTCGGTTAAAATATTTTTGTTTTAGAGAAGGTTGCAGTTTCAAGGTCTTGAGTGTGGTAGAGAAAGAGTCTTAGGAAAAAAAAATCGCTCTCTGCTTGCATGAGTTGGGGAGCAGAATGCTTGGGGAGCCAGGGTGATCTCATACACTTGTTCAGTATTCATTTGGGGAGGGTTTGCCTAATGCCCACTTCAAGGCTGGGCTTTAATTTTTAAATGCAAATGAAGGAAGTGTTGCGTTTAGCTTTGCCAACAGTTTGCGGCAATCTTGTTGGCCTACATTTAGCTGGGAAGCAGCATGGGCACCAAGCACAGGGGCTCAAACAATTGAGCAGTTGTTTGCCTGGCTCACATTCCTGAAGCTCTCTGGTTCCAGCTGAACTCCTTGGGAACAGTCTGGGCTGTGTACCCCTGGGGAATCGGCCCCAATTAGCACTGACCCTTGGGGGCCTCCTTGCTGGCCCTAGGTCATTCTAAGCTCTCAAGTCTGGGTAAACCAGATTGCTTCAGGTGCCTCTGGGCTTTCCCAAGCCCCAAGATGACATCGGGACTGTCAACAGAAATGCAGTCACACATAAAAGTCCAGCCCAACGTGGCTATTGCAGTTCTCTGCTCCCCAAGGGAGATGTGGTGGACCTGAGCCATAGCTAAGGAAGCATAGGCTCACCCTGCCTGAGCCCTGTAATGATGGAAGAATACAGGCTGTGTACTGATCCTCCCGGTGTTGCTTGTGGGTCTCCTAAAAGAGCTGGGTGACCCTCTACAGAGTCACTGAACCTTACCTTCTGCTTCCTCATGTGTCCTCTCTTGAGGACAAAGGAATCTGTCATGAGAAGTAAGTGTTCCTATATGTAACATTGCTGGCTTGCAGAAAAGCAGGGGTAAATGGGAGTTGATTACAGAGACCAATCTCCATCACCTTTGACCAGGGCAGTTCCGCTCGTAGAAATAGGGTGTTTGCTGTGGTCCATGATCAGGTTGTAACTACCCTCTTTTCTTAGAAAACAAACAAGCTACAGCTTTGCTTTTGTATTTCTCTCCAAGCAGCACTTCTAGGTACTGTGGGCTAATTTGACGGGGCCTGTAATTTGATCTGTAGGCTAAAGGACTTGAGGGGACTAGTGGAATAGGGACCACATTAAGGACAGTCTATTTGAGCTTAGATGCACTGAGTCATACAACTGGGGTTCAACAAAGGCAGGAACCAATGGCTGAGGTCAAAGAAAGTTCCTCAGCCCATCACAGTGTTGGGTTTGGCCAACACTGACCATGTCAATGTGATTTCTAGTACTGAGATGGAGACAAGTAAGTCACAGGCTATATGGAACTTAGAGGCTAATAGAAGAAAACACACTAACCTACAATTTCAAAATATGCAATGAGGGCTAAAAATGGGTTTGGATTGAAGATTTAGGATACTAGCGTGAAGGAAGAGAGAATCATATTGGATTTGAAAGACAAATGAAACCCTGATAAGTCCTAAGCATGTTCTTAACATAAACAGAGGTTTAAGCAGTGGAGAAACAAAGAGGAACATATGTATGGGGGGAGTAGAACTGAGAGCTGAGTCCAAGAATATATATATATTCATATGTATATATCATGGAGATAAAATTAGATCACGTTCCAAAGAGGAATTTATTGTAATCATCATCTCTACTTTTTCCCACCAAGGTAGCAGATGGTTGGTCCCCCTGGCTATGAGGATGGCATGGTTCATCAGAGGCAGCTGTGTGGTATGGGAGGCTCTGAAGGTCAAAAACTCTTGAGTGTGACTTTGAAGAGAAGCCTGCCAGGACAAGCGTCAGCTGTGAATTTATCCACATTTGAACCAACTCTTATTTCCTGTGGAAAACTTCACAGGCTAGTGGTACAGGCCAGAGTCCGACCTGGAGCCAGAGCAGGCTTTGTGAGTCAGTTTTCTGATTAAGGCTACCTCTTTGACCTTATGCAGGAAAAGAAAAACCTAGGCCCTGTGTCTCTCCCGCCCCCTCTCAGGAATACCAATGGCCTAGGCAATAGGTGGGGCAGGAGTGAAGAGACAGAGGAACATTTCTGGATTTGGATGAAAGATATTAGTACCAGACTGTTGGAAACTCTGAAACCTCCATAGCTTGGTCTAGCTCCAATCAGGTCTTCCCTACTTTATTGACTTGACTCACATGATGTCCTGGCCAATCCCTGTTGGAGCTTGGAAAGGGAAAGGGTTGATTCAATTTTTTGATTGAATCATTTGAAGCTATCTTGTCGACTAATGCATGTCCACGGATTGATGAACACCTTCGAGTTACAGTAGCCCAGGAGGAAACTACCGCTGTCACAAATGCTCTTTTAATGACCAAAAAGAAGTGGCAAGAAATGGGAGGGTTTGCTTGTCCCCATCCCAGGCACAGGACACACCCAAACAGATGCACTGCTGTGAGTGTCCATGGTTCATGGAGGAGACCAAGCTGTTGGCAGACAACCTTTTCACAGTTTGAGTAGTATTTGGGGATCTTCCTTCTTTACGTGTGTGTATTTGGGTTGGTCACACACATGTGTGCATGTGTGTGTGGAGGCTAGAGATCCACCTTATTTCTTTGAGACAGGGTCTCTCCCAGGGACGTGGGACTCACTGATTAGGCTAGGCTGGATGTCCAGCCAGCCCCAGAGCTTTTCTGTGTCCACTTCCTTAATGCTGAGATTGCACATGTGAGCTACCATGGATAGCTTCCAACACATGTGCCAGGGATTGAAGCCAGGCCCTCAGGAATGTACAGAAAGCCCTTTCCACTGAGCTATCTTGCTGGCCACCCCTTCTTTTAAGTGAGCATTATTAAGTACGTATTAGAAGTTAGACACTGAGAAGTAGGCTTCCTTTCTTAGAAGCTCACAGTTGATGAGAGAAGGCAATGAGAAGAGCCAAAAGAAATAACCCTGGGCCTCTGAGGACACTAAAAAGAAAGAGCTTTGGGGACAGATTCCTGCTGGAGTAGACTATATTAACATACAGACATGGCTACATGCAGGGACACGCGGGGACAGACGGCACAAGTATGACGGGCAGGCAGGTGTCTACCCAGAAAGGGCCTGGCACAGCAGACCAGTGACATAGTGACATGTCGCTGCATTGGCAGTGCTTTCCTTTAAAGACAGTTGTCGGCAGCTGAGAGCAGTTGGCAGGTGGGAAAGGAACAGGACGCTGCTACTTCAAGTTACTGGTAGTGAAATTGAAATCTAATTCGTCTACTTGGTCCGATTTTCAGTTCTACTGACTGGAGCTTCCCAAAGAGAATAATGTTTTTATTTATGTTTATTTTCCTTTGTTTGGGCCCTTTAAATTTTATCAACTCATTACCCCCTTTCATCTGCGAAAATTATGAAATTTTTTTTCTCAGGCACTTTCAAAAATTATGAGAATTTCTGTCCTAATCCTAAACCAAAATTCACTTTATGATATTTTTTGTTAAACACATCAGCAACTCAAACAATTTTAAAAATCAATCATCATAACACAATAAACTCCAAAGGCATGCTAACTTTTTATTTCCATCCTTAAATAGGGAAATATTTTGTTTTCAATAATTAAAACTTATGTTTCTGCATAAAACTTTGTATGTATGGTGAAATCACTGCATAATAATCTTAAATCTCAGCATGTGTAGGTTTTTAAGCAGCGTTCCTTGGGGTTCAAGGTATGATGTCATATATGATATAATGTCAAAACACACCTCTGTGTTTGGAATTCAGGTTGCAGTGAGGTTGCGTGATACAACACAGGTGAGAGCTTCCATAAACAGATCCACCATGCATTCAGTTTTGAATTAAGTTTTGTTTCCTGTACATCCAGAATCCCTTTACCAAATTCCTCATGATTCCCGTCCTCATTCAGTCACATGACCGCATATGGGGTGCCCCACAACAGTCGAAGATGCTGACATCCAGACAGTGCTGGTCTTTAGCAATCACTTGCGGATGGTCTGGCAAACCCTTAACAAATGACAAATCTAGAACAAGAAACCTAGTGCTCACGTCATCATCGAGTTCTTCTGCAGTTGCACGGTGGGGACAGCAGTTGTATATGGCAGACACCAGCACCATGAACACTAAGCTGAGCCACTAATGGGCGCAGAGGTGTCTCTGGGGAACTGGGAGAAGGAGCCAGCTCTCTGTTCTCCAGAGCTTGGTGGATGGGAGGCATTTTGCTGAGCGGGCACCCACGAGGCCCTGAGACAAAGAGGATGTTCTGATTTTGGCATGGAAGAGTGTACTTGGAGGTAGAGATGCTTCTAGGAGGTGGGTGGAGACTCCAGAAGATGATTGGAGGAGACGTTTTGTTGGTGACCTTCCCCTACCTCATCTCTACATCCCCAAAAGGAACCTTCAGCCTCTGGCTCTTGCTTTAGTTTACCATGAGCAACCTGTAAATCCTGCGTGTTCAGGGAGTAGAGTGTAGGTTTGAGATCTGTATTTTACACAGAATAATGGCTTACTGGGTTATGGAGGTCCGAACTTGGGGTCCTCTGGTGTTCAGTGTCCTTATGTGTGACGTGAGAAAAAATGATGTTGTCTTGAGGATGGACAGGGATTTGGAAAGTACAAATGTTGGCAGCTCTGAAGAAGGACGGTTCTCACACACCACTTTCAGAACAGGGAAGCAGGAGGGACATGGAGCCTGCTAGCCGATAAATCCATAGATGCCTCTGGCTCACTGCACAGTCAAAATGTCATAGTCAGCCACCAGTGGCTCTTGAGAAATCCTTGTAGGTCTGTGTCCATCTGCCGCTCATGAGCTCAAGAGATGCGGCTCTCCTGTGACTGGTCAGACCTCAGGGCAAGAAGGGCCTGAACTACTTAGGGGAAGCCTCAGCTGGCTGCCTGGGACAGCAAGTGTTTCAGTGTGCAAGAATGAACGCTTAGAAATGTGTCTGTATAATGACTTTTCAAATATACCAGCCTAGCTAGACTCGGGAAGAAAGAAAACGTGGTCGTATCCTCAGGTTCTGCCGGACCGGAGTGCCAGCCCCTGCCTGTGAAAACCAGAGCTGAAGGCTAGAGGGGCGGGGCTTCTTCCTGAGGCACTCTGCGTGGTCTCCTAAGTGTGAGTCCTCAGTGGAAAGCATCACAAAGAACAGGCAACAGTTTTGCTCCTTCACTTGAGACAAGGTCTCACGAAGCCCTGATGTCCTCTGGCTCCTGCCTCTGCCTCACAGTGTTGGGGTCACAGGCATAGGCCGCTATGCCCGGCTCAGGAACGTTCAAGCTGAAAAAAAAAATCTGCTATTAATGTTTTCAATCATACATTCTCCAAATTATTTTAAGAACCAGGGCATTTCTCAGTAAGCCATCAGGGAAACTGTGATGTGAATATGTGATAGAGCATGAAATGGGGCTCAATTAAAAATATCGAAAACTAGAGCTAAAATTCCATATGCTCTTTAGAAGACATTTTCAAAAGAATTTTACCTTTAGGAGTCCAGCTTGTCAAAACTAATAGATAGTAAACCAATTAATAGGCACAAAGATACTTACTACTGAGTTATTTTAATAGTTAATAATTGAAAATAAACTGTGTCCAGCAAATAGGAACTTGTTAAGTCTATGCAGTAAAATACTATACAGTCATTAAAAATGGTGAATGTTGGTAACTTTGAAGATATGAAAAATTGATCAAGACATAAAGTAAATAAAAAGGATTCAGGATTACAAATATTGGGTGAGAAAGAATAGCAATAAAGCTGGCAGGAGATTGCAGTAGTGAACAGCCATGCTCTTCTCTGGATGAGATATATAAATATCTACATTTACATAAATATATAAATATAAATGAGCTTTAGCTCATTTACTTGCCTAATGTGAGTAGTTTTCGTTTTTATGAACTGTAAGGTGCAGTACTTTTGAAAGTGCTTTAAAAGCCCACTGGAGTTACCCTACACCGCTACAGTTGGGACCTTTATAGAAGGAACTGATATTTTAACCTAAAGGCAAATTTTACTCAGGTTTGCTAAGGGAAGATTCAAAATGCGACCTTGAAAACACCTTTATTTACTTCTGTGTGCGTGCTCCGTGTGTGAGCAGTGCCTAGAGACAGGAGAAGACAGGACAACTGGAGCCACAGGCAGCTGTGAGTCAGTGTGAGTAGTGGGAACCCAGGTCCCTGAGCAGCAGTGCTCATAACCGTTGAGCCATCTCTCCAGCTCGCCGAGCGCTTCCCACCCTTGGGTTTCCTGGTCCCCTGGTGTGTTACTCACCCTCATTCCTCCTCCACTCCCTCCTATTTGCTGATGAATCTGGCTCCTATCCAACTCTCTCTCCTATGTTAAAGTGGAGTAAGGGGGCAAAGAAATGAACAGCCACACTGAGGGAAACAGATTCTGTGTGATTTCTTTCCAGTAAAAACAATACATGAAGCAAAGGACAAAACAGAATTACCTTCTGCATGGAAAATAAGTCACAAGGAGGAATTCGCCTGAAGTCCAGCTGAGCCTGGGGGCACGGGCCTGTAACCATAGCTCCTCAGGAGGTGGAGGCAAGGGGTTTGCAAGTTCAAGGTCTGCCTGGACAAGCTAGTGAAACACCGTCTCTAAGAGAAGAGGGCTAGGAAGTAGGAGCACTCGCTTAGACTGCCAAAAGCAGCCATCTTTAGAATCCAGTGTGAAGCCTCTGAAACCTTTGCCGTGGTGCCTGTTTCTTTTTAGAGTGATTCTCCAGGCCAAGATGAGAGGGTTTTGTCACTTGGTTTTTCTCCTTCCCCCCCCCCAAGGCTAGAACTCAGGGTTTTCCATCTGCTAAGCAAATGCTCTGCCTCTGGCGTATGTCCCCAGCCAAGAGCTTACCCTAGACCAGGACGGCGCTAGTCTTCCACCCAACATTTAAGGAGCTAATAGGAGTCAGGGAAGGGGAGTCAAGAAACTCATAATCAAGGTCAGTGCTACCTTATTGCAATAGTTTTAAATGTGAAGTTAATGCAAGTAAAATATAGGGCAGCCAAATATAAAATATTTGTATTTCTACCAGTGTAATAACTAAACCACAGTGGGACTTCATTCAAGAGAAAAGAAAGAAGCTTGCTTGTTTTAAGTGAATTTCGGTTCTAACCAAGCTTTTTTCCTGGTCTACTGGAATCTGCTCACTTCTCATCTATAACATTTTTTGGGTTACATTGCTCTTTACGGTCTGTACGCGTGTACTTCCAGCCATTATCTTCCACGCATGCCTTCTGTTTCCGGCTGCTTTCACGTTTCCTACTCTTGGCTTTCTTGAGCAAGGTGTTTAACTTAACATCATCAATATTTACCAAATATTTGAAAGTCACTCTCTTGGTAAAGAAAATGAATGAATGAATGAATCAACAAAGGAAAGAACAAATGAGTTCTGTACCTACTCTCTGGAGACTGCCATTGTGAGCCACCTTTGGTTTTGTAGGAGTATAAACATGGGTACAATGTGTGTGTGCTCCACAGCCAAGGTGCAGTTACAGATAGAGGGGACGTAGGTAAGCCCTTCGCAGTTGGGGTGTTTGCAGAAGGACACAGCTGGGGGCAACCTTGAGGGTGTGCTGTGGGTTTTCAGAGAAAGGATCTGGGGTTGAGGGCCAGGTTGTGAAGTCCCCAGGTACATGCTTCCCAATCCAGGGCTCTTGGTACCCGTGCACTCAGGTGTAACGATGAATATGAATCGGGGTGCGGGAAGCAGTTTAAAGAAGTGGATGAGTGACTTTAAGATGTCCCTGTGGTCTTTTGATAATAAACGTTAAGATCCCCTGAGCAACCATCTCAGCTTTCTTCTAGAAGCTGTTCCTACGCATTCCTTCCTTAGTGTCTATGCTCCAGAGACTGGAGACTGTGAGTGGGAAGGCTGTTCTGCTTTTATTTAACCCTTGAGGGGCTGTGCTTTTGCAGTAAACATGAAGATGTGAGCCCAGATCCTCAGAGCCCATGTAAAAAGCCCAGTGTGATAGTGTGTACCTATAATCCTAGGGCTGAGCAGAAGAACCTCTGGAGCAGGCCATCTAGCCTAATCTGTGAGCTCCAGGTTCAGTGAAAGACCCTGCCTCAAAACACAAGGTGGGGGTTGGGCGGTGGTGGCGCAGGCCTTTAATCCCAGCACTCTGGAGGAAGAAGCAGGTGGGATCTCTGTGAGTTTGAGGCCAGCCTGGTCTACAAAAGCTAATTCCAGGACAGGCTCCAAAGCTACAGAGAAACCCTGTCTCAAATATATATATATATATATATATATATATATATATGTATATATGTATATATTTGTTTAAAATATATACATATATATGTAGAACAAACAAACAAAAAACAAAAAAGGGATATGCAACACACACACACACTCACACACACATACTCACACACATACACACACACAAACTTGATCCTTGAGAGGATCACCAAATCTAGTGCCCTGCCCTTTACACTAGAACAGTAACCAACACTCACAGAATATTTACGGCTTAAGTGTATGTTTCCCACTTAAGCTCCCATTTAACTCTTATAGGGACTAGTGGGTCAGGAATTTCTTGTTATGATTCCCTTTTTATATATGAGTGAAGCGACCTGAACCCATGAAGCCTGGGTTAGGCCTGGATCACCAGCCTTCCCCAGAAGCAGCTAGAGTAGACCAAGCTGGTACCCTCCAAACCCAGGCCTCCAGGAAGTATCAGGAGTTTCAAGGGGTTTTGCTTTGTTTTGTATTTTAAATGGAGAGTTTCAAAACTTTTTTCTGCTAAAAGTAGCTCTTCTGGCAATTTTAATAAATATTTACTCAATGGCTACTATGTGTCTGCCTAGTACTCTGGAGGACAAGAGAGGTTGCTTATTTGCCTCCCCATGTTTAGTGCTGTGTGTGCTGGCTAGGGGGATTTGCAAATCTCACCAGTCTGGTGATCAGCGGTGTCCACCTGCTATGTCTTTCTTATTTCTTTAGCACACAGAAATCTCCCTCAGTCCTCTATCATGCACTGAACTTTGTCTAGCTTGTACACAAACTTGTTTCCTCAATGGCACTGAATTTTCCATCCCAGGTACGAACGAGGTTGTTTAATGAGGCTCTGAACTCCTAAATTCTATGGACTTAAAAGTGTTATAGATACAAGAATCAACAAGACATTCCTGGGGATGGCTTCTCAGGAGCTCAGAGGTGAGACTGGCTCGAGACCAGCCCCACTGTACACTGGTGGGCTGAGTGTGGCTCTACCCCTTTGCTGATGGGGAAGCATCTGCTCACTGAGCTGAACTCCCGTGTATCTGCCAGAACCCCCAGAGTAGAGCATCCTGACACAGGTGGAATTCAGCCTCTCAACGGGAACCCCAGAGGCTGCTGTAGTGGTAGCCCTCTCTAGAGCATCACATGTCAGCATCCTTATTTTGTTTAGCTGTGTGTCTGTTTCTCTTTCTGAGCAAACGAGTTCAGTCTTCTCCCTTTCTTCTTTCTGTTTTGTCCCTCCCTTCCACTTCCCTTTCTCTCCTCTCTTCTTTTTCCCTTCCCTTTCACCTAGCTGATTCTCTTCCTTTCATCTTTTCACCCCCTCTTCCCCTTTGTTCTTCCTTCCTTCTCAGAATTCTTACTCTTTCCCTTCCTTCTTACCTCCCTTCCTTTATTTTTCCTTTCTCATTTCCCCTCCTCCCCTCTCTCCTTCCCTCCCCTCTCTTTCTTTTGCCATTTTAATCCTTTTTTTTTTGCTTTCTTATTCCATTAGCAAAGCGAACACAGGCCCCCCTATGGGTTCTATCCATCACACTCATGGGAAGGAGTAAATCAGAACGAGGATCGTGTGCTGCGGAACGGGTAACAAGTGCTGACGGATGGCTATTATTGCAGTTGTTGTGATATTGTCAGGCTAGACTCACACAATATGTCCATTCAGAAAGCCAGCAATACACAAAACTATTCCCCCCTCCCCCTTTAAAGCTTTGTTTTAAAAAGACACCTTCCTGTCATTGGCACTTATAAGTGAATAAAGTGAAATTGATGCCTGGCGGGAGAAGGGAAAATACTTCTTTACTGTGTGTGGGGAGCGTGTGACATCTTTGCTGTCAGTGGCGGTGAAGTGAAACACATACC
Source organism: Ondatra zibethicus (assembly GCA_004026605.1). Classification (NCBI taxonomy): domain Eukaryota; kingdom Metazoa; phylum Chordata; class Mammalia; order Rodentia; family Cricetidae; genus Ondatra; species Ondatra zibethicus. The sequence continues at coordinate 50,708 of PVIU01002071.1, read as the reverse complement.
AAATATGTCTTGACATAACTTTGACAGAAATGTATGTCTTCTTTTCTCTCATTTATTTTTGTGATAAGAATATGTGATTTTGCTGCCAAGGAAGCTTGTAGAGAAATGGAAATGGAATTGTGTTGGATATGCCCAATTTCCCGACAGAAGCCGCTGGGCTGCAGCACGCAGGCAGGCAGCCTGGGCAACGCAACAACAAGGCCTCAGCCCGCGAGACCCAGACACTGACATTTGTCAAAACAACTTTCCACAGCACATCAAAATGCTCCTGGCTCTTTTGTGTTATTCAGATGCCTCGGGTGACTCTGGCTTAGAAAATGGTGACTGCCGGAAAATCACCGCCATCCACGTGGGGATGGTGCAGAGAGAGGAACGAGTCCTCTTTCCTGCCCAAGAAGAGGCCTGTTCTGTTTGATGGCTACCAGTCTTAAAGACAAATCTAAAATCTAACATTAACGAAAGTGTTTCTCTTTGGTTTTTTTGTGCTTTGTTTTGTTTTACGGTTTTCTACTCCGTCAGACAAAAGTAGATAGCATCTTTCAGTTCATTTCAAAGACATCTGTAAGATAGCTGTCGTATGCTGGTGTGTGTCACTGGAGTTTTGACTCTTGTTGTCCTCCTCATAGAACTCCGGTAGTGTTGGTAAGGCTGGTCCTTCAGTGATGACCTGTTTGTATTCTTACTCTGTGTGGAACGCCGGGGATCAGGTGGTGTGTGCATTCCACTCTGTCTTTCGGGGACTCTTTTAAGGATCTAGGCAATATTTCTAGAATCTCAGCAATAATTTCTACAGCACATGGCATATGAAGCATGAGCAAACCCCCTTAGCAGAGGGCACATCACTTAATGTCAGCCCCGAGGCCTCCAGAGCCCTCCATGCCTAACACCATTGGACAATAAAGGAAAAAGGCAATGGAGGCCAAAGCATTACATGTGTTCCTTTTGTCACTTAGGGGCCCATTCCCTGGTTTCTCCAGAGAAAGAAAACCTCATTTAATCTTTCAAACTAACAAATATCTTAAAGTACATTTATCCCTTTATCTCTGACATCACGAATACAGTGTGGCCTGTCCTCAAGTCCAGTCCCAATTGAAATAACTGCTGGCAGGACAGACAACAATGAACATTTGACAGGAACAGTGATGGACAGAGCACTTGGGACCTTGTGACTAGGATAATGCGCTTTAGGAACTTGCCCGCCCGGGCCCAAGCAGCGGTTACCTTTGCTCACGGTACAGGACTAAACCCAACATGTGGTTGAGAGCAAACTGGATGTGTTCGGTACTGAGAAGCTATGATTACAGACCACATTCACTGAGGAAACCATTCTCATTTAGTTGCAAGAAATGACAGAATTTATAAGAAATATTTCTAAAGACAAAATATCTTAAATTTGCGTAATTATACTACAATTAGTTGTTTAATACCTATACGAATAGAAATATCTGCCTACTCATACATGCACACACACGCACGCACACACACACACACACACACACACACACACACACACACTGTTCCAGAGGCAGAGATACTTCTTACAGGAAGGGGAGGCATTTTATCTCATGTCTTGTGAGAGCCATTTGCTATATTCCAACTTTTGTATTTTGTTTATTGTGCTTTATTTCGGAATAATTCCTTGCATAAGGGAAAAAGCACACTCGGCAGGGACTGCCTGATTCTGGTGGTCTCTGCCACAGACTCTGGACTCTTTTGGTTTGCTGGTTGTCCAGTCTCAATGTTTTTAAGGCTAGCTTTGTTTTTTGGTTTTGGTGATTGATAGTGAGGAGGCTGATGTAGGAGAGGTTGCCATTGGAGGGAGGATCTTCCTTGTTCAATGGCCACTTCAGTCCTGGGAACAGGCAGATCTTCCTATTGGGGCCCTTAGCAAGGAACTTAATTTCAATAACTATTTTTGTTTGTCGTACATTTCCAGAGAAGTTCTCTCAGCTCCTTGACAGGTGCTGCCTCCCATTCAAACACGATGAAGCCTTCCAGGCCACATGAGTAAACGGAGGTTTGTATCCTTGAGGAATAATCACCTAAGTTGGGATCGGTTGACCTCTGGTGTCTGCAAAACCGGAGGAGCAGAGTTCGTGTCCTCTATGGACAGCAATGGCAGACAGCAGTATCTGCAGAGGAAGTCCTGCTTGCTTCCTGGGCTCGTCTGCAACTCAACCCAGAGCTAAAGTGTTAGGGAGCCCTGCAAGGCTGGGGATGGATTTTACCAGCTCCTTTCACTCGTGCTATAAACCAATGTAATTTTAAAGAAAAACTTAATCCATATGTTTCTCATTAATATGTTCTAAACTCATCAAAATGGTGTTTTGTAAGAGTGATTTGGTGCCCAAGAAGTCTTTTGAGTCGTCTGTAGCAGGCCTTCCTAATGCCATTTCTCTTTGAAGCAGGAATTGTGTTTTGCCAACAGCAAAGAAATTCAAACCCCCAAAGGGTTTGGATCAGTTTGAAACTTCAGGCCAGAGGGCTCTGTGGGGTTCTACACTTGGCAAACCGGCACTGTCCCTTCTGACTTTGAAATACCTTAGTTCCCTCCCACAAGAAATGCTCTATTTGTTTGCCTAAATTGTGTGTTTAAAACCATCTTCAGAGTTTTTAGTATATGAAGCTTGTACATGACCTGAAAAGCAGGCTTTGGGGACAATTTCTTCTCAAGCAATGTCACTGGGTTGTCCCCGGAGATTTTTCTTTAATTAGCCTGTTTCCTGACTCTGCATTTTCTTATGGCTTGGACTTACTGAAAGATTTGCCTCAGAGGGTGACAAAGCTTCTACCACCCAGAGACCAATGCAGAGCAACCACAGGCTTCGTCCCAGGGTGGCCCAACAGAGGCATATTTCTTGATATCCCAAGTTAATTGTACTCTTAGACTGATGTTGACAACTAAAAATTCAATGCAGATTTCAAATAACTCAGTGGCCTCTGCCAGGAGCAGGGTAATTCATGGCTGTCTGTGTCTGCTAATTTTGCGGTGGTGTTAGTTTGTGCTCAGATGTTTCAAGGAGGCATGCGTAATCTCACTTGGGTTTTTTTTATTACAGTGTGTGAGAGAGAAGAGGAGAAAGAGTTGGAAATAAAAAAAAAAAAACAGACAGTGTGCGCCTCAAGTTAAACACAAGACGGCCATGGTTCTTTGTCCTTCCTGCCTCTGGGCTGTGAAGTGGGAGCGCCCCCTGGTGAAACTTTAGAATCACTGACAATTCGGGGTGCAAGATGGCCCCGATTTCTTCCTAAACTCTGAAATTTTTTGGAAAAATTAAAAATTTCAGTAACTTTAGAATGAAACTTAAAAAAAACTTGTAACATCATCAACTAAAAGAATTTCTTTAGGGAACAAATGAAAATGAATGTATTGCTGTCAATACCAAAAGGGTGTCTAGGATTTGGTTGCCATTTATCCATGTCATTCATCTATGACTGATACCTCTATTTCTATCGATGAGCTGGAAGGCTACAGTTACATAGATGAAAACCCATCTAATTACCCACCTCTCAGCAAATAAATCCCTTTGGAACGTGACAGGAAAGCAACAGCAACAGTATAAAAAGGAAGCAATGGCAGGACAGTCACCATGATACCCCTCAAATCTCTATAGAATGTTTATAGTATAAAAGCTTATGTATTTTGCAGGAATCACAGACTGAGGGCTCTAGAGTCCTTGGCTTGGTCCTTTCTCCCTAGCAGTGTGAGCCTCGGCAAGCCTCAACCTCTCTGAGACTTGGGGTTGTCACCAGAGTCACGGAGTAGAGGTGGACTCCAGAACACCTGTTCCCCTCAGAGTGCTGTAGAAGACCAGGGAAGGGTACCTCAGGATGGCCGGCTGCAGGTACAGAATGATGAAGGGGCTTTTCTGAGTTGCTGCTGGGGACGCTGGAAACAATTGCCAGGTCAGGGTGAAGAAGGAAGGAAGGGAACTGTTCTGCAGCTCTCTGGGGTGGGGTCCTTGACAAAGCAGCTTTCTTTCCTATTGCAAAGGGTCAGAGTGAAACAGGGGCTTCCTAGGAAGGCTGTAGGGTAGGGCTCTGCCCCGGAGGGGCAAGCTTTCTCTGCACAAAGCCCCACACTGCTCAGCACAGAAAGGACCCTCAGGCTGGCCCCCTTGCTAATTGTGGTGCGGCCAACCTTGTGTATAACCCGCTTTCCAATACCAGTTACACTAACTAGGTCCAAACCTCTGCTGTCTTTTTAAAGCTGAAGATACTATAAGTTGGCTTTCCAGCAATAATAAACTCTTCATTTGTACAAATGATCTCGTTTTGTCTTTTAGTAGCAGATAATGTCATTTTAGATGTGTGCTGTTTAAATTCTCCCACTTTGTATGAAAACCAGTTTTTGGTGGGACATAATTAACTATTAGTCATGTTCATTTTGAAGTGTACTTAATGTACTTTTTAAAAAAAGATCAGCCAGCTTGTACAGGTACTTTAAATCTAAATATTTCAAATCCAGAGGGTTTTTTTTTTTACGTTTTCTTAAAAGAAAAAAAAGAAAAATCAAAAACCAAAACAAAACACCACAGGTATCTCCTGCATACTTGGTGCCCGAGTTCCCCCATTTATCTTGTGGGTGTCCAACTTCTTTCTTTTGTCCAGAGTGAGAAACGGCCCCTCCTGTCCTCACTCTGAGGTAACTTCATATTGTCCGACATGCGTAATCAATCTTGTACTTAAACCTTTGTGAGGAAGCAGAGCAGATGGACAATGGGAACGAGCTTGCCATTTGGGCTCTGGTGGACTCATGAGCTGCCTCCACAGCCATGGCTCTGCTGACAAAAGTGGGGGGACATAAAGTTCAGTTCTAGGACTCTCCGGGTTCCCTGTCTGCTGTTTAAGCACCACCCACCCCTATTTGGGCCAAACAGTTTGGCATCGAGGTAGTGGTGGAAGGGGATTTACCTCTTCCTCAGAATAAAATTACACATGACTTCAACTTCCCAGGGAGTTACCCGAATTAAGGGACCAGTTCCAGTTGAGTGGCTAGAGCCTCCATGTCATGAAATTGCTCCTGTCTAAGCCTAGAGTTCACTTTGTCTAAACTGCACACCAGCGTATTAGTGGAACACCATGACTTTTCGGTGGAAACTTGGGTCCCTTCTGTACTAGAACCTTCCCTGACCTTTGTTGAACACCACAAAGAAACCAAATGCCAACCCCTGTTTGTCTCAAATTTTCCCCTATTAATGCTTGGTCCAAGTCTACATTTCCAGCCAGCCTTTCATTTAAAAACACAATCTCATTCAAAACCTGCCTGGTAACTTTATCACTGAGGTAACTGTTACCTATGATGCAGGCTGACCTGGGTCCTTGTAGCACTTGACATCATCTTTTGGACGGGTTACAGAGCCTTTTGAGGGAGTTGTTAGAAGCAGGCTCACCCTGCAATGCAGAACCGGTTGCAGAAGAAAATTAGTGCATTTATCTGTCAGCATTAGACTAGATTTTCAATGCAGTTCACTAGTCACAGGGTCTGGTTTTCTCTTCCTCTGGGAGATGAAACCGATACGCCGGTGGGTAGTAGAGGTGCCAGTTATAAATTGGACCGTCAGCCGTCGGAGCATGCACACATGAGAAATAGAAGAAAAGACTTTAAGGCCATAAATTTAGTTCAAGGCAAAGAATTTCCCTAAAAATAGTCTCGCTTGTTAAAACACTGTAGGAAAGATGTGTGTCAGGAAACCGCTGGCGATGTCAGAACCACTTCGCGTTTTCTTTCATGAGAACCGGTGTTTGCAGCCCTCTCTCCGATGCCATGCTCATTTTAACTGCCTCAGGGCCAAAAGAAAGGAGGATGCTAATTCTGATGGCAAAGAAAAAAAGTGTGTGCGTGTGTGTGTGGTGTGTGTGTGTGTGCGTGCTTTGGTTGGTTTCTTCTTCACTGTTTTCTAGTGTGACGGGGTTGTTGCAAGACTTAGCTTCAAGCAGTTGGGCCAGTTTGGTTCATTCCTGCTCTATGCTCTGCATGCAGCTGCAGCTCACCAAGAGTCCACGCAATGGGGCTCCAGACCAACTCACAGCTCTGCTCGTCTCATTAGCGAAGCTGTTCTAAACAGGTTGTTGCTTACCTCCTGTTCTGTGAAGAGATCCAAGCGGAAAGTCCAAATCCCCACCCAGTGGTACTGATCCAGTATATAGGTGGAAACAAGAATGATCCAAGTGCCTCCCACAATTTCTATGTAGACTCCACCCACATTTTCTACATAGACTCCACCCACAATTTCTACGTAGACTCCACCCACAATTTTTATGAGTAGACTCCACAGGCCTCTCACTACAATAAACCCTGAGTGTCTCCCGACCTCAGGAACTGTCCTGACCTGCACAGGCCTATGGATTCCATTCCTTGACCAGAGAACCAATAAGACCAGAGACAGTGTGCAATGGTCTGTCAAAGCATAATAGCCAGAGACCGAGAAAAATTCAGTGGGAATCCCAGCAGCACGTTCTTGGAAGTAGGAAGGAAGGTACCAAAGCTGTGTCATAAAGACAACGGCTCAACTCATTGTCAGTCAGGTCTTTCTGATACCTACTCTACGCCCACCCGTGCATTGGATATTATTTTATTTGGTTTGATTTACAGTCTTGGTGGGGTTTTGTGTGTGAGAAAAAGAGACAGAAAGGAGGGAGGGAGAGAGGGACTTATTTTAGTTACAATCCCAGATCCATCACTGCAGGAGAGAGGCATAGCAGGATATTGAAGCATCTAGTGGCCCCCATAGTCAAGAATGGAGGGAGAGAATCAATCCATGCATGCTTAACTTGAGCTCAGTTCCCTCTCCACATATAGACAATCCAGAACTAAACCCCCGGTGGTCCCTCCCACCCCCAATGTAATGGAGATCACCTCCCACAGACACGGCCAATGGCCCACCTGATCTAATCTCTCATTAAGATTGTCTTCACAGATTCCAGGTTGCTTCAAGTAACACTTAAAACCAACCTAACCATCCTTACCTTGGGGAAGGAGAGAGAGAGGAGGGGACTAAGCAGAGAGGCTGGGTACACCCCTGGAAGAGCATAGCAGTCTACTGCTTTTTTAACCTCCCGACTTCAGTGAGCGTAACCTGTGCACACATGGCTGTGCGAGAAGATTTGTGGGTTCTTGAGACAGGCTCTCCCTACATAGACCTTGCTCCCCTGGAAACTGCTGTGTAGAACAGATTGGTCTCAGACTTGAAACATTCTCCTGTCTCTGCCTCATGTGTGCTGGGATCGTAGTTGGATATGGGTTTAAGCCTTTCCTTCATGAAGACATCTCTCTAGGGTAGCTAGAGTTCTTCTTTACACCAACGTCTTCCCTCCTTCTTCTCTTTTTTTTTTCAAGACAGGATTTCTCTGTTTAACAGCCCCGATGCTTGTCCTGGAACTCACTCTGTAGGCCATGCTGGCCTCAGACTCACAGGGATCTGCCTGCCTCTGCCTTCCGAGTACTGGGATTAAAGGTGTGTGCCACCACCGCCCGGCTCCTTATGCTCTTATATCTTCTCACAGGATGGCCTTGTTCATCTTCCTGTAGCTGGAATGATACTTATAGGTGTATCATAGGGTAGATGTTCAATATATGTGTTTTAAAGGGAAGGATGAATGTTAAACTATGATTCTACGATAGTATTTACAAAAGCTTTTGTTTGTTTGTTTGTTTGTTTCCGTGGATGAGGGTAAAGAGTGTTGGAAAGGGAGATACAATGACTCAGAAGTGTTTAATGGGCCCGCGACAGGTAATGGAAAGGTTGTGAGCAGGGGCAGAGAACTCAGAATAGAAAGTCACGTCCACCTGATTAGTTGACAGTTGCATTAAGCCTCAGCTGAGGCATCGTCAGGCAGCCTAAGGAGTGGGCTGAGAGCACAGGGGAGAACTGAGAGCAAATACATGGGTACTAGGACCATGGAGACCATTAGTGATTGTCCTATCAGATGGCTGCTCTTCCCTTGGCCCCCCCCCCCAGAAGCCCTGTGTGGAAATCAGAAAGCGGCAGCTTTGGGAAGTGGAGTCTGGTGAGAGTGGCTAGTCATGGGCTAGAGTCTCAATGTGGACTTCGACCTAACTTCTGTAACTATAAGGAGGACATTGCTGTTTACGAGTGGCCTGTCTATGATATTCTGATCGCTGGAACACAGCAGAAGAAGGGTAAAATTCAATTTAATAAAAATATATTGAGCTCATGAGCCCTCCCTCTTAGCTGAGGCACTACGGACATTTGATGCTTCTGGGGAAAGGAGAGTCAGTTTTCTTTAGCATCCATACCTTCCACTCCTTCCTATCTTAATTTAGATTGTAGAACCTTCCTTGAAGTCACATAATAGTCAAGGTCCTTGGTTAAATACAGTTACCTCTGCCATGGAGTCATTCAGGATATTTTAGAAAATTTCCTGCCACCGCTATGGCCCCAGCTAATTGTGTACCTGTCATTCCATCTCACCTGATTCACCCAGACTCATTTACCTGATGTGTCCCAGGTGCTGGCTCTGTGACAAGTCTCTGACACCTGCTAGAGCAGCAGGACAAGAGTTCAGACAAGTCTTCAGACCAACCCAGCACTGCATGGAAGTCTTCAGACCAGCCCATCACTTCATGGAAGGTTTTTCCCCTAAGTCAGAGGTCACATGTGTTCAAACTTGGCAGCTGGAAAAACTCAAGGCCCCCACAGAATCACAGAGTTCACTTGATGTTATAGCATTTGGCTTCATGTTATTGTGTTTGTCTATGTATTCAAATTATGGAATAGCATTAAGTCCTTAACTTGCAGAGACAAAGCTGAGTTCTAGGAGGTCTGTGGTCTGTTTAGAAGTCTTTTGTTTTTTCAGTCTTCTCTTTCTTTTTCCTCCTCCTCCGTCTTCTTTTTGTCATATCCCTAAAAATTGATTTCTTAATAAATAAATAATTCAGGATGATGAGCAAACGTTTCTCAGGAAGACAATGGTAGGATTCTGGTGTGTCTATCTTCTTGGTAGACTTTGAGATGAACTTTCTCCAAGGAGAATAAAGCATTGGCGAGTGAGAACTGGGTTTGTCCAAATCACTTCTAATCTAACGTCTGCAAGTCCCAGGTCACTGGCTCGATGGAGCATCAGAGAGACACTGCTCAGCTTCTTCTGCCAATGAACTATACCGGACTTTCAAGATTATTATTTTTTCTATTTCTTTTTCTCATAAATTCTTTCATTTTTCTCTTCACACAAATTTCCCCCACAAGTATAAAAGATAACTATAATTGAGTAAAGAGCAATTAAAACATCAGTCTCAAGGCACACTAGCCGTGTGACATGGGAAGTCACTTACCATCCTGAGACTTAGTTTTGGAATACAGCATTAGGATACCGTGTGCTATTAGGGCAGTGTACCATTCATGCCTCTCTCACGGCTGCTAGAAGTCAGATCTAGAATGCTATGCACACATAATGGCTCATTACTGTCATTCATGGAGCTAAAATTAAAAATATAATTAATTTTTTAGTTAATATACAAACTCAATTTTAAAGAACACACACTATGAAGAATCAGACAACACACAGAATGAGACACACAAAACAGCACATTGAGAGTTCCTTCTACACAATTTTGGCTTCTGTATACAAATCTGTGTCCTTTGGGAGATGCAGAAGTAATAACAGTTTTGAGCCTATATTGAAAGGGAAACATGGAAGCATTTTCTTTCCTTTTTTTGCATGTATTCTCTCACTTGAGTTTTACCCTAGTGCCTGCCGCATGGTGCTATAATTGTCTACAGAGGTAGAAAACAAAGACCTAGGATTCAAAGGGGTTGACTAATCTGCTTGGGGACTCATGGTGGCTACTGGCCCTGTCAATCTGGCCCGAAAGCACACACTCTTCAGCACAGTTTTATGAGGAGGCTGGAAAGCAGATTCTAACCTGAATCCAAAATCAGCTTTCCAAGCTCTCCCTTAAGCAGACAGCATGAGGGAGCTAAGGGAAGAGTTGGGGTTCCCGTCTTTGGTCTCATTTATTGATCAACACGCAGAAGCACGTGAAAGGACAGAAAGCCAAGCGGCACTTGATGAGCGCGAACAGCACCCTGGATATGCGGTGGTGGCCAGTGGCAGAAGGAACTTCTCAGCTGAGTCCTGGCGTCACCGCTGCCGAGCACATTCCAGTATCACGAAGAGAGAGCTCCAGGAATGAAGATGGCATGATGCAGACTGGCAAGGCAGATCAGGCCAATGTGAGGGGACATTAGAGTCTAGAGAAAAGCCTACGCAGGCCCTTTAGGGGCCATCTCTGCCCTCCAGACAGCGTATGCCATGCAAACAGCAGCTAGCCTCTCAACGCCTATGCGTGAAGGAGAGAGACCCTGCTCCCTCCTTGGGGCCCTCCCCATGTGACTTGACTGGGACTGGCCTCCTCTGTGTCCTAAGGTCCAGGTGTTGGCCCAGAGCCTCCCCATTTAGACGAGATATTACTTTTTTCACACTCTGAAGGGAATATGGGAAAAAATAAACCCTGAGCATATCAGCATTTCTGCCCAAAGAGCCACATCCAGGAGATGATTGGCTTTCTGGGAACCAGGATAGCTTCCAACATAACCCTACAGCCCCTGGGCGGGACCTCCCAGTCCCTGAGCCCTTGGCTCCACTGTGGCTCCTCACTTCTACATGGGGTTAAGACTCAGCCCTGAGCTCAAGTTGCCACTAAGGAGGCAGCAAAGATCCCCAGCGCCACTGAATGGAGGAAGACACAGGTGAAACAAATCAAACAGAACAATCAGGGGTGAATTTTCAGCGTAGCCCAGCATGGAGATTTCCTGGCAGGATTTCCATTAACTCGAATGGGAGGTGTGTGGCTAAATCCCTACACACTGTGCTGAAAATGTGTCTCTAAGTGCCAGGCTGCATTATGCCGGGGACAAAAACACAAACTACCTCAACCAGGACAGGCGCGCACGGCTAAGGTTCCACGACTCCCTGCAGAAGGTGTCTCAAGACATGACCGTCCTGGGTGAGACACAATGGACCCCCACACAGCCTGGCAGAGCTTGCCGGGTATAGGAGGGCCTCTGTGCAGCTGCTTGCAGGCCTCTCCTTCCCTCGACAGAGACTTTGATTGTGGGTCGATCTGGAGTCCCACACAAATGGCTTGTGTTTGCTAAAATGGTTTTGCCCCTGCACCGACGCCCTGAAATTTCAGTAAATTTCAGTAAAAAAATTTCATCGCATCAGGACCACCCGAGCCAGAGACTCGGGAGGGTGGCAGTGCATGATTCATCTTGATGGTGTTTTATGGCCTCTCCAAAGTAAATGCTTCGAAGGACTCTTACTCCAGGATCAAAGCAAATAGCCACGAAATCACTTTACCTTACCTGCTTCCACGGCAGTATTTGCTTTCCAGGCCATCCACATAGTGATTCTGAAACACGCCTGATCTCCTGGCTCAAAACCCTTCACCGGCTTGCCCCTTCTTTACGGAAGCTTAAGCATCCTCATAAATTACTTTATCTTATTTTCCACTGTATCTGCACATGGGTTTGTTTTGTTTAATATACATACATATATGTATAATTTTTTTTTGAGGCAGGATCTTATGTAGCTCAGACTGGTCTCAAGCTCCATATTAAAGCTGAGGCTGGCCTTAAACTCCTGGTTTTCCTGTCTCCAGTGCTGAGACTATAGGGGTCAAACCAGGGTTCTCTGCATGCCAGGCAAGTGCTCCCCCTGTTGAGCTGTACCCCAGTCTCTCAAGCTGTGGTTGACCTTAGTCGGACTGTTCCTTCTTGCCAAACTGTTCCCTCCAGTGGCCTTCTGCCCACTCACCCTCCAAAGCCAAGGCCATGTGTAGCTTCTTCCTCGTCATTTCTTAGACTGACTTTCGTCATCCCACTATACCATCTGAACTCATTTCTTTGCTCAGGTGCCTTGATTTCGATCACGATTTGTTCCCTATCTTTGTATCTCAACTTCATTGTCAGCTCCATGAGAACTTCCAATCTTCATGTTCCCACAAGGGCCTGACCATCATAGGCCCTTGATGAGGACCTTTCAACTGCATCAGTTAGGTACAAAGATCAGGCCTCATTACGCCTTTTCCCCCAACACCAATTTTCCCATCTCCTTCAGATCACAGCGGGGAGTACACTGGCGGGAAATGTCACCATCACCAGCAACCCTTCAATCGCCCTCGCGCACAGTAAACAAACATTGAGTGACCATTGCCCGGGTGGCATGGGCATGACCAGTCTGCACTCCTGGCCCTGGAGCAGGACAGAGTCTCCATGGCAATGGAATGACGAGGTGGCCTGGAGGAGCACCACACCTACGGACGTGTGTACACAGGCTGTAGTCGGGGAATGAACAGGCTGGTTACTGGAAAGCTGAATTCTGTCCCAGGTGATGACAGCCACACTTGGAAATACCTGGTAAAATTGTAAATGAGGGAAAGGGGGTGCCCTTCTCCTTCTCTCCCCCAGAGTTTTAAAACACAGCCTAACACCTTCCTGGTCTTATCTCTCCTCTCAGAATTTGCAAGACACTTTGTATTTCTGCTAGTCTTTGATAAACTTACTGGGTCAGGATGGGATGATTTAAGTTCTCCCTGGGAAAAGGCTAAAGGAAGAAGCATGGCTTAAAGTGAGTCCAACTCTGGGGACCTGGCAGGGCTCAGTCATGGGCTCCAGTACACATGATTTGAATGAACTCCATTTTCCTCGAATCTGTAGCCCTTAGCTTCTTCTACAACATTAAGCTGTTAACTCTTGCCAGGAAGGGCAAGGCAAGCATCCTAAGTACCATGCTTAGAGCACACATAGCAGATTCAAGTCTTTAGAAGAGATGTTTGTGAGATACAGTGACTTCTTGCAACACTCCGGGTGTGGCAGCAAGTGGGCCATAGAAAAGTCTGAGAGCTGAGTTCCCAGTGTCAGCAGAGAGTCTGCGAAGTGACTGAGTGCCTGACGATGCAACCTCAGGTCAGGAGACAGGTGAGGTCCTGGGAGTTCCCGGGCCCCACCAGCAGCATTAGCATGGGAATCCAGGCAAGCTGTTGCCTCCATTTCCTCCTGTTTAATTATGTATCTAGAGATTGCCTCTCCCGGTAGAGATTTTAGTTACTACACGGTCCAGTTTCTAGGTCCCTGGCTGGAGTGGGCTCTAAAAGTCCTAAGACTGGAACCTCCTTCGCTTTCATAATTCCTGAATCTATTTGAAAGCACAGAACAGCAGGGCCCTTCCCCCACCCTCTTGGTACTATTTAGCTTCTAAGTTGCTTCAACAGAAGAAAAATACAGAGTTCTCCCTCGGCTTGCTTTCCCACTGAGGAGAGCGGCTGCTAACATCTCCTGAATTGTGACTAGATCAACCTTATAACAGCCGTGAGAGCAAACTTTCTTTCCCGGGAAAGACTGGTTAACCTCCTCTTGTCCCCCGACTCGTACCCCCCTTCTCTCCTCCCACCACCAGCTCAACCCAGATCACTTTAGAGTCCCAGAGCACAGGGCACAGTTCTCATCTGTCTGTCGCCAAGGAGGCAGACGGGATGGAGGAACAACAAGCCGCTTGTACCTGAAGAGGAGGACACTCCTGGGAAACAAACAGATGAGCCACCCCACGAATCCGAGCCATGCTGGAGGCAAACAGAACTGCATGAGAAAGCAGAGGCTATCTCGGCATCATCCTTCCCTCTCTCACTGCCCTGCTGGCTGCCGGGCCGGCCCGAGAGGGACCTGAAACTGTAACTGGTAGCCTGGACCAATATCTGATTCTGAGAAAGTTAACCCTCGCAAAGGTGGCTTGCTTTCCCTGGGTCTCCTGGAGTCGGGTAACCAACCATTTCTACTGCCTTTCTGTAGCTTATATTCTGCTGGGGGAGTAGATTGGTACGGTGACGCGGCAGAAGCCCCTGAGAGATTGACTTGGTGTTTGGGTAGGGAGCACCAACCTTTAATCAAATGAAAACTCAGTGCAGAAGAAGAACTGTGAAACATGGTTAGGGTACTTTTCTTAAAGTGCATGCACCACAAAATGACACTCAGGAACACCTGTGACACAGGGCAGGTGTCCTGTGACTGGATTCTCGGCCACCCAGTGGGGAGTCAGAGCACATTCCACAGGTGCTGGTTCAGTGTCCTCTGTTGTGAATGCTTTGATTATCCCCTGTTTCTAAGGGACTAAGATGTGCCTATTAATCCTGATGGCAGCCGGGGAACTGGGCTTGGGTAGGATGGTCAGGCAGATCACACATGTGGGCAATATCACTTCACAGAACATGACACCTGCAACCAGAAGAAGTACAGAGGCCTGCCTGGCAGCCACCTAGGTGGGGTAGAGAGGCCAGTTCCCACAGTTGTAAAATAGATATTAAAATTATAAAATTCATGTCTCAATTATTTCCACCTCTAAGTCTACTGCTTATTAAAAATGCATCATTGCAAGGCTATTGAATGTGCAGCCCAACTGCGAACCTAATGGATTGAAACTACGGAGCCCAAACACCAGGTCAAACTTTCAGGGCTTTCTGCTTCTTCACCATGTCAATCTACTCCCCCGAAATGAATATAACCTACAGAAAGGCAGTAGAAACGGATGGTTATTCGGCTCCAGGAGACCCAGTGAAAGCATGATAGGAGCTAATGCATTGGCATGTCGCTTCCAAAGCCCAGCAGAGGGCTGTTCCGGGGAAGGCCAATCCTCTGCTCTTCTCATGGCAGGAGAAAGCAGTGGAGGAAGGAAGCCCCAGACTGGTGAGCACGAGCCGGCACAGAGCCTTGGGTCAGACACAGGGATAGTTACAGAAGGTGGCAGCTGATCGCTTACAGAATGCTGCTCCTAAGTTCGAGCTTGGATGTCATCAGTAATCACACAGTACCTCACATCACCTCATCAGACACTAAGGCCAACAAGACCAGGTAAGAGGGCAAGAATGAGCCATCAGTCACAACACGCCATCCACATCATGGGGCACCAAGGGTTGCATACATCCGTTTTTTTAAATTACCTGACATTTCCTTAAGGGATGTCTTTTTTTTTTTTTTCAGACAAGGAGACCAAGGCATAGAGAATTAAGTAACTTGTCTCTTGGTGTTTATGTATGCTTGAAAATTTGGGGAAACTCAGAAACCTAGAAACCTAGCAGGTATCATCCAGCATTTCCCCCTCCTCTGAGCGCCTTGTAGTTAGTGATGTCAGCTTGTCCTAGAGTTTTCTATAGTCACTCAGATAACCAGGTGTGAATGGTTCCCATAGTCACTGGGTTAGAGCACTTTCAAGTTGAAGCAAGAGTCTGTGTCAGTATGACAACCTCCTCACCCCTTGCCCTCACTCCCATTCCCTCACCCCACCCCCACTCCCTGGCCCCACTCCCACTCCTGGGCCCGGGCCCCACCCATACTCCCTCACCCCCATTCTCATTCCCTGGCTCCCACCTCTATCCCCAAAGTAGAATGTGCTCACTGCTTTCCTTAGGTAGGTCCAATATAGGTCAAGGTGCCAAACACAGCAGTGCCATTGAGGCTTCTGCCCATGGAGATGGCACAGAAGAGAGCGAGAGAAAAGCTACCACTGCAGACACCACCCCTTTTGGGAAAACCAACTCAGAAAACTTGGATTCAAGGTCATTTACCCTGTTAGTTGTGTGGACTGCCTCAAACCTCAGCTTCCACAGAGTGTAGTTTCCTATAATGGCCATCTCTTGGCTCACTTGTTCTCCTGAAGTCCATTCCCTCTCTGTTTGGTGACAGTAACTTGATATCCTTTCTGAGAACCCTCCTTCACTTGGCCCAAATTGTGCAGTTTTTCCCAAGACTCCAGGGTGATGACAGACTTGTCTAGCAGGTCGCAGCACCAGGATCGGAGCATGAGACATTGGCAGGCACCAGATATCTATTTTTATTTTTATTTTTTATATATTTATTTTTTATTTATTGGCTTTTCAAGACAGAATTTCTCTGTGTAACAGGCCCTGGCTATCCTGGAACTACCTCTTGTAGACCAGGCTGGCCTCGAACTCACAGAGATCTGTCTGCCTCTGTCTCCCTAGTGCTGAGATTAAAGGCATGCGCCACCACCTCCCGGTCTCTAGTTTTATTTTTTATAGGCTCTCCTACTTTTCAGGTTGGCCTTGGGATGACCTTGACTTGCAGGAGCGGAGCAACACCTGGGAGATCACTGCCACCGGCTCCCCCCAGTTCCTCCCCTCTGTGACTGCTCAGGGAGTATTGGTGACATCCTGCTTCTGTTCTTCAAGGGGCTTCCCAGCACTTGAGGATCTTAGTACATGCCGGAGTCACCTACATCTGCCCTAGGCTTCAGCTTGCTGGGCCTCAGCCCAGAGTTTCCAGGTAAACTCTTGCAGGGACATAGATACAGCTGGTGTGAATGTTGTACTCTGAGAAGCAGAGTTAGGGCTCAAACCCTCAGTGGGTGGATGGAAGATAAATACAGATACTTTAACAGGTCCCTCTCTGCACTTTTTAAATTAACCTGAAATTCCCGAGGTTGTATCCCAGGCTATACGGCAGCTGTTTGGGAAAGTCCTCGATTTCTCCATACTACAGAAAGAAAGCTCGCTTCTCCTTGCATATATTTTCCTGGATTTTTTTTCTACCAGATGCTTGGTAATAACTGAAAATAGACACATTTGTTATATAAATAAAGGGAAACAACCTAAGTGTCCACCAGCTGATGAGCACACAAGCCATGTGGTACGTGTGCAGAGTGAAATGGTATTCTGCCATAGAGTGGGCTCTGGTCACATGTGACAACATGGAGACCTGCAGATTATGGTGTTAAGCGAGACAAGCCTGGCAAAGGAAGCCTGCCCAACCTCAGGCACGGCTTCGACAGAGGGCGATCATATGAAAGCTGGGGCCCCCTGCTTTCAACTTCTACTGCTTCCAGAGGTGGCAGGACGGAGAGGACATGGAGAAAGAGTCAGTGGGTGCTGGGCTGAAAGGAATGGTGGGTTGGAGAGTGTCACTGAACAGTAGGGTGCCATTGATGGCAATATTGTCCTTCCTCTGTAGTAGTTTCTCACTACATAATAGCTGCAAATTTTCCGGTGTAAACCACTTTAGGCTATTGCCTTTTTGAAACTATTTTTGTTGAGAATTTCACACATGCATATAATCATTCTGATGAAATCTATCCCCCATTCCCTCTCCTCTAATCCCTCTCCTATCCTCTCTATTGCTCCTCGCCACAACATTTGTGTGCCAAATAGATAGATGATAGATAGATAGATAGATAGATAGATATAGATAGATAGATAGATAGATGATAGATAGATAGATAAAAGCAAGTACTCAGTGGCACTCATATGTGATGGGCCATCTGATGAACCTGAGGAAATGTAAGCCTTCCTAATCTAGGACTGGCCCTAACCAGGGGCACACCGAGGTCATTCCCAAAATCACCTCAACACATCAAAACTAGGCAGTGCAGACTTTAATTCTTTGGCATCCATAACTATCTGACCTTCGGTTCCTTTTTCTTCCTCACCTGTCTCATCTTCAGATATGAGGACAACGGTATCACGTGGTTTCCTTGGAGAATACATTGGCTAATGGTACACAGCAAGTGTTTTGAATGCCTGTATACACTAGGTACTCAATAAAGATGAGTCTTTATGTTGCTCCTTGCCAAAGAATATAACCTTAAAAAAATCTCTGCTCTGTACATCTTAATGGATATACAAGTAAAAAATACCCAAGGGGGAAAGCATCTGAGATGGGAGCAGCTGCCCCCTCATTTGGGTATGTCTGTCTGATTCATGCCATGCTCAGACTACACATTTTTGGGAGGACACGGGGGTTCTTTGTATGATGGCTTTGATTAAATTCAATTCCAGACGTTGCCACACTCTTGGAGTGTCAATGGGAAGGAGTTAAGTGGAGCTCCAACGCAAGACAAGCTGTGCCTTCTCCATGGCACCCTGTCCTTCTAAGGAGCCACGGGGAGGCCTGCTGGGTGCTTGGTTGTTGCTCCCTGGGACTCTGGTATGTTTTGCGCTGGAGGAGGAGGTCACAGTAGGTTCAGGATACATCTGTGCCTACTACTCCTACCTTACTACTCCAGGACATTAGACAAATGTCTGCTTCTCCAAGTTTTTTTTTCCTCCTTCTCTTTCTTCTGTATTTGTCCAGGTCTTTATTTTTTTTCCCCCATGGAACTGTGTGTATTTTTAAGCCTCTTCAAATATATTCTGGATAAAGTAAAAACCAAAAAAATAAATGGGTAAGCCAAGAGATTGAACGACTTGAAGCACGTGAAGCTGTGGAGAATTCGCCTCTTGTAATCATTTAGTTCGTGGGGTGAGAGCACCTACTCATCTGATTTCTTGTTTAACCTCAGGATAGAGTTTAATTCAGAAAGGGTTTCAGCAATTGTTTCCTGTTTCTCCATAAGAAAAAACTTTGGGAGGACGATAGCTCCAGGCCCTTGGAATGCCCTGCAGAAGATGACCTCATAGACAGGGTTCCTGTGCTCGGCTCACCTCCGAAGGTAGGTGTATGGTGGTGATAAGCAGCCCAGGGTCCCCCAAACAGGGAAGGAGTTGGACAGCCCAGATCTTTCTGCAAGGAATGGTTTAAAGATATCTGTAGTGGGACACTTGTGGAGTGGAGAGAAGCATGCTCTGATGATGTCATTCATCCCATCCACCGTGAGAAGTCAGGCTCTAGGGTTCTGGACTTTGCATTCCTGCCTGACTTCCTGTGGAGACAGCACCAGTATAGAGAAGTCAGGTCATTAGTTACAGCTCTGAGTAGCTTTTTTTTTTTTTTTTTTTTTTTGCTCCATGGAATACTGACCTTGGTGTCAGCAACACAGTGGTCCCTCTGGCGATCATGAGAACAAAACCTTGCAGTGAGTTTTCTGTCTTCCTATGATGGGGTTGGTGGGGTGCTGACCTCATGGAGCTGAATGCTGACAAGTGCCTAGAAATTTCTCTGTTCCCGCTGCCTCAGTTTCCCTCTCAGGTGTCAGGTCGTCCTGAGGACAAGACTAAAGAAAGACCTGTGCTGCAGAGATTGCAACCAAGCCTTAGAAGGGGCCAAGCAAAATTTTGTGTTCCCCAAATTAAAATTTTCAGAAAGTGTCCAAAGAAACACAATATTAGGAATGTCAGTTCACTACCCTTTTCTCTTATCAGATGTCACTTGCCCAGGATAAAGGCCAAAGCAGTTCAGTGAATTCTGAAGAGTCTGTGTACGAACGTTGTGACAACTCCTGAGTGAATACATAGCCCTTCCCATGTCCACAAAGTTCCGTCTGGATCTTCTGCAGCCAGCGCCCGATGCTGCGTGTTCTAACATCAAAACATCCTAACACTGTAAGTTACGTAAGACCTCTAACATCGTAAGTTAGCGATGCTGCGTGTTCTAACATCAAAACATCGTAACATTGTAAGTTACGTAAGACCTCTAACATCGTAAGTTAGCTTGACAGACTTGAAAAATGGAAATCATTTGTATTTTATAATATTCACATTCTGGAGAACAGTTTTCTTTCAGTACGATATTTTTAAGATTTTCTATTTATTGCTCGTTAGTTCCTTTCTAAGTGTGGAGCAGTATTTTACTGTACATTTGTTTCTCCGTCCCCCTGTTGACAGGTGTTTGGGTTGTGTCCTGTTTGGAGCGACTGTAAACCTGGAATGAGGATAAATGAATCCCACTGGAGATTCTGATCACAGGACTTTATGTCTAAATGTTGGGAGTTTTTTTCCTTGAGAACATACCATAATTGGGATTTTTAAGTCTTCTTTGAATTTGACTCATCTAATCTTCACATCCAACTTTCAATTCCAGGAAATAGAGGGAAAGAAAAAAAGTTAAATCACCCCCAGAAAAGAATCAGACACAGATATAGGAGAAGAAGCCACTGTCCCCAATTCTGTGGAAAGGTGTGGGAGAGGGGAAGGTGGGATTGGTCTGTCCTTTGAGAATCTAACAGTCAATGGCAGCCAAGGGTTATTTGTGGCTTCAATTGGATCTTGTCTTAAACAAACCCAGTTATCAAATATATATTGGGAAAGTTGTTTAAGACTTGGGATTTAGGGGCTATTAGAAAAATATATCTTTCATCCAAGTACTAACCAGTGTACAAAAAAAAGAAAGAAAAGAAAATATATCTTAATTATATTGTGACCCTGGAATTGTTACATTAAAATATTCTCAGTAAATACTTCTGTTAGGAACGTTTAAAGGTGAAATCCCCTGATGGGTAGAGCTTACTTTTAAAATCTTCACTAAACCTAGAAGTCTGTGAAACAAATGGAGGCGGTGTTAACGTTCCCACACCTGCGTGGTGAGCGCAGCTGCTCTGAAATAGCCAGTCGCTTCACCGCGGGTTTGACAGTCTGCACAATAAAAGTGAAAAAATTACTTTGATGAGCTAAAATAATTTGATTTTTTTATTTGTATCCTGTCTCACTCCATAGAAAATGGCTCTTTTATTTATTCGCCTCGTTTCTCAGCACTTTTCCTCGGTAATGGCAAAACCCAGAGCCGGCAGTGACACCCTAAAACAAGCTTGCATTTAATGAAGGCCCAATTTACAATACTATCAACATAACTGACAGCTCCTGAGAGGAGACCATTATCCAGCGAGTCTCTGTGTGTGTCGAGGCAGGAACGGGATCATAGATTGAGATTTCAATTTACAAAGCTCCCTGCAAACGCTGATGGTGTTTAGACCATTGAGAATTCTCAAGCCGTCTCCCTCTCTCTCTAACATGCTGCAACACTGCAGAAAGTTTATTTTACACAGGTAATCTCTAACACAATTTTCTAATTATGAGTCTGAAACGGAGTTTCACCTTCCACCACCCCAGTGATTCATAGCCTCTGTCTGCTCCGTCAAAGGACCCAGGGTTGCTTACAGGTGGAGAAGACATCTTTCTGTTCCTTCCAAGAAGTCCGACTTTTTGCTCTAGAGAGAAGTAAAGGCTCCGGGCCTCCAAAGGCTGACTGGCCCACACTTCTCACCCTTTCCCACCACACGAAGAGTCTGCTGTCAAAGCCACCATTATCCATCTGGAGTCTCCCACAGTTAGTGGGTGTGGGGCCTTTACTGAAGACCACAGGCTATGGAGAGAGAGTGAATTCCCATCAGCCTTTGCTCGAGGATGCTGGCTGCTTAGGTTGTATATGGAGGTCTCCTCCGTGGGTGAGGAGAAACTCTGATGAGGATTCCTAGGATACGGATTGTGTGACCTCAAATGAGCCACTTAACATTTCTGAGCCTCCTTTTCCCCAAGTGCACAATGAGGGCGTCAGAGCAAATGATCTCTAGATTCTAATAAATTCTAATGTTGAACAACTCAAAGATTAAGCTATATAACACCCGAATTAAACACTTACAATCCTGTTTTTACTAACTGTAGGAGTACTGTAGTTATATAAAAACTTTGAATAAATAAATGAAATACTCTAACCGTTCCTTTATGGGCATATTTGACTTGAAACTATTAAAATCTTCCATAAAACCTTTGGAGAAAAATTAATAAAAAGTCCATAAAGTGGGCCAGCAATGTAAGCGGGCGATAGAATGCTCGCCTAGCATGCCCATGACCTGGGCTCAATCCCCAGCATCTCCAAAAAGGGAAAGAAAATTCTGCAAAATATTTCTGGATCTTGCCTTTTGTTTCCCTATCAAGGAAATGGAAGGGTCTTGGTGGATTATGGTGAGCATGTCAGATTTCTCTCAGAAGCAAAAGGCCTCTTACCCATCTGGTGGAGAGGAATCAACAGGCCAAACCATGTTAAGTCCAGTGCATTGGGCTGAAGTCGCTGGCAAAGAGATGAACCTGTGCCTCTTCAGAGATGACCTTGCCATTGCCTGACCTCCTCGAGGCTGCTGTCCTCTCTCACCTGCTTGTTTTCATAAATTCCCTTTCACTGTCCCTAAACTTCCACCCATTTTATTGTATTATTACTGAGAGCAGACGCAGTAGACTGAGGATGTGAGGCTGAATAGCCCAGCACACAGTCAAAACAGAAGATCGAGACAGCAACAATGGCTCCCTGAGGTGGTTTGTTTGAACTGCCATTCAGATCTGGCTTTTCCCTCACCCCACCTTTCCTGTCTTAGTCAGCCAGCTCCTCTAACCTGGCCCAGGGAAGGTCAATTGGAGGTTAGGGGTAGAAACCTGCCAGACTATGGGAAAGAGCCCAGTGCAGGCCAGGCTCCTGCAGCATCATTCAGAGGTCATGGTTTTCACCCCAGCTGATTTTCATAGATTTCTGCATTAAAATTAAGATTCTACTACATTTAAAACAGATTGGCAGGCTGCTTAAAATTCCTATAAATAATTTATCAGCCCATCCATTCTGATTTCCTCCAAATACTATCTTGGTTATTTTTAGTGCAAAATAAATCATATCTAACTACTGAGCTCAGCGAAGATGGAAGAAAAACGCCACCACCATGCCTCTAACCAAATTAAGGGAGACTGTGTTAATTATCTCCGTATTTTAATGTGTCAAAGAGAAAGGGCCAACGTGTGGTCAAATTTAGTGGTAAGGAACTTGTACATGATTGAAATAGTATCCGGGCATCAGGAAAGACTGCTGAAGTTGAGGCTATGTAGGTAGCTAAATCCAATGCTCTCCACTTGCATTTCTTAATCCAACCAGTGCTTACTGGGCTCCCTGTCCGGAGTATGTAAAGGGAGTCAAGCTGGCCTCTACGTGTGCCTCTCTGGACGCCTCACTGAAAGCATCAGAAGCTGTGAAGTGTGAAAGTCTGATCCCAGCGAAGCCCCCGGCTAGCCGGAGACTCATGCTGGAGTCTTGGAGGCACCAGAGTTTCCATGCTAGAGTGACTGTGTCACCATGGGAAAGGGGATGCTTGTTCCACCTCATGGCACAGAGCACGCTGTCTGGGTTCCTTCCACCTTCAAGGGCTGGCCCGAAAGCATGTACCTTCGGCCACCCTAGTAGCACAGCTGGTGACTCTGGGCTAGCCTGTACCTGCGGCCACCCTTGTAGCACAGCGGGGAGGTTGGATCCTGAGGAGGTGTGGGTTGATGGTCTTAAGGTCATGTTGTGTACTGAGCTGTGGTCTTGGAGAACAGTTGCGGAGGGTCACAGTAACGAAAGCACATAGCTTTTGTCTGGCTAGATTCTCCCATCAGAGCAGTGGCAACTCCAGTCTCTCAAGTTTGGGAAGCAAACTGTATTGCTGTTTTTGTTTTGTTTTGTTTTTTAAACTGAACTTTTTATTTTGGAATAATTACAGTTTGGAGGAAGTTACAGAAATGGTAAGGGAAATTTTAATCTAAATGGGAAAATACTGGTTCTCTCTAGATGTCTGCAATGCCACACGGAAGGCGATCTTGTGCTGTGTGACCGAGGGCTCTGAGGAATGGGATAGGAGTGCCTGCATCTGGGTCACTGGGCTAGACTTCCTGCAAGAAGAGTGATTTGGATTGACCTGGAAAATATGTGCAGGACGTGTTTGTGCACACAGGGTGCAGAGAACATTTGCGGGAGACACTGACTTGAGAAAAACAGCGGTGGTGAGAAGCGTAGCCAGGCTTGGGGAAACAGCGAGTGCCCAGAGGAAGGGAAGGGGGAATGTTTTCAATCAGCTTGGTCTCTCAGCTCCTCTCGCTGGTGTGCTCTGTGCAAAGGTCAGCATGAATGGATGGAGATGGACTTGGCCCCTTGTCATGAGCATCTCACACAAGAAGGAGTCAGACCCCCTGGAGCTGGAGAGGCAAGTAGTTGTGGTCTTTCCGACAGGAGTGCTGGGGACTGCACTCTGGTCCTCGGGAAGAACAGCAAGTACTCTTAATCACTGAGCATCTCTCCAGCCCCAAGTTAGGTGAAATTTAAAACAAAAGTTGAAGCAAAGGCATTTACCAAAAGGGTGCAATGCAGATCTTGTTAGGCCTGCTACCGGCCATGCTTTCAGAACAGTGGTGGCGGATGCAGGCTCCTGGGCTTAGGCACCATGGTTCTTTGATTTCGCTTTCATGTATGTACTGTATCTCTCAAGCCAACATTCCCCTCTTTGCGTTCATTTCAAGAACTGGCATGTAGTAATCTGTGCCTTTCTTCTTGGAAACACCGAGATTACATTGCCATGTTTCCTGCATTAGCCTCACTCACTTCTGGCTTAGCAGCCACAAGGCAATTCATCTTCAGAACAGGCTAAATCTGAAAAGTGTAGAAACTGTTCTAATTTACTTGTAAGACATTTTTTAAAGATAATTTGCAAAGGACAGTATAATTTCATTAGGCAAATGAAATTTATATACCACTGCTAGTAAAAAAAAACAAACAAACCTGTAGGTGAATCAGAAAATGACAAATTCGTTGTTTTAATGTTTATTTTTAAGGGGTCAGTCCTTAGAACAGTTTAGTACTCATGGCTCCATCCCATCGCCGGGTGTCTTGAAAAAAGCGTTTTGGAAACATGCTGACATACTTCCTCTGTATTCGCTTTTACACACACAGCACCACTCTCAGGTTGTGGCTCTCTACTATAATACATTGAACCTATACATTGTATACAGTCTATACGTTGCTCAGCATCAGCCAAACCACAGCACCTTGCTTAGAGTAACTTCTCAACAAACATTTGTTATTGTGTGTCCATTTACATCAAAGACAGGATCTTTGCTTTGCTTTCTTTCTTTTTTCTTTTTTGTTCTCTCTCTCTCTCTCTCTCTCTCTCTCTCTCTCTCTCTCTCTCTCTCTCTCTCTCCAGGTTTTCATGTAGTTCAGGCTGGCTTGGAATTCACCATACAAACAAGGCTGACTTCATTGAACGCCTGACCCTCCCGCCTACCCTTCCCCAGTGCAGGGACCATGAGTGTACTTGAGTATTGGAGACGAAACCAAGGGCTTCCTATTGCACTACTAGCTGAGTTAAATTCCTAGCCCCAGGGAGAATTACTTTTATTGAAAAAATACAAATATTACTTATTCGTAATCACTCAAGGCTACCTTCGCCTCAAATGTGAGCCCCCGTTTCACAGACAGCACAAGTTTTATTCTAATGTGATAAGCATTACAGTTCTGTTGTGTAAGTTCAACCTTCTCATGCCTTTGTTTTGTTATAAGCACTGGCCCTGTCTATGGACTCTTGATAACAAAATATTTATGAGTTTTCCATCAAGCAAAAAACACAGGTATAGCTTTCCTAGTTACCACACCCTACCTGATCCAGGGTGTTCAAGGGAAGGAACTAGAACCACAAAAGGACGCAGCCCAGGCAGCCTCCTTCACCTGCTCAGCAGGTGGCCCAGGTGAGGCCATGCTCCGGGGGCCAGGACTCACTATATCTCTTTGTTTGATCACCAGTTGTTTTCTCTGCCTGTTTGTTTTGCTGGTTTGGTTCCTGTCCTGTGCATTAGTCATTTAGATTTTCCTTGTTTGTTCTCCTGTGAGTTTCTGCTAGCTGCTTTCTGTCTCAGCGCTGGAAGGCCATGTCCTTTGTACCTCCTAATCTGCTTCATGGTAGTGTCTGGATGTTGTTAGACACATGTGTATGGGTTGGGGTACACAACACAATGTTACAGAGTTCCCATGAGAGAAAGATGGGTTTGCAGGAACAATGGCCAAGTCCCTGGGAAAGAAGCCACTCTCATACCCATCCTGGACCCCTGAGTACCAAAGGACTTTTTAAAGGAATCTGGATCACGAGCGTGGACACTCTCCAGTAACCACGCAGCTGTGTTATGTGCTGTTTACTAACTAGTCAAGGAATGCTCTTTTCACTAGGAGTGCGTGTGTGTGTGCGTGCGTGTGTGTGTGTTTGTGTGCGCGCACGCACAGTTGGGATTTTTTTAAGCCCTGATGAAGAAGTGCAAGTAACCATGCTGAGACAAGCAAGAGAAGCATCGTGATCAGTAAGACCCAACAGGTCCAAGCAACAGACCACAGGCCTGCTGAACAGACATCTGTTCAGTCTAGATAAGACTCAACAGCAGACCAAAGAAACAACTGTGCCCAAACATAACTTGGAGAACAAATTGATTTATCAGGATTCCTTCCAAGAGTGTGGGTGACTCAGAGGCACCCGCGTCACCAGAAAGCCTGCTCTTGCAAGGGAGACAACTCACAAAAAGAAAGCCTGCACTTCTGGAGTTCCCAGCACTTGAAGGCAGCCCCATGGGGGTCTCCTCTCTCCAGCGTTTGTTACTATTTGTGTAACAATGGGGAGGAGCCTTGGGAGCCTTATAACCCTCAGGAGCTTCCTGAATCTTACCTGCCTTCCTCCTGAAGGAGGGGGTTTCGGTATAGAGGAAACAGGTGCACAGCATTTGAGCTGGGGACAGTACCAACTGCCTAGTTTGAGACCAGAGCCCCAGTACTCCTTCTGTGCAGGATTCTAGTATTTAGCTACTGTCCTCCTGGGGAAGAGACCAAATCACGCCTGATTTTCATCCATTCAAAGAAACGGTCTGCATGCCATGTGCTCATCTGCCCTGTTCTAATTCTGTGCTGCAGTTGTTTCCTCCGCCCTGATTTCTCTCTGCTCCCATGTTGGAGTTCTATTGTAGAAATATTGTTTTGAAGAATACATAATATAATTAGGTGAATTTGGGTGTGGGAGGGGAGGAGAGAGCGTGAGTCACACACTTCCACATTACTGTGACTTGATTCATTTATTCCTATACTGATATGAATGTGTGAGTAAAGTTAATTTTCTTCATAATTTTCAATATTAGAAAGTTGCAATTCTGATCTACCTATTAATGTAACTAAACTAAATTTTCTCTTTTATATCTTATATTTCCTATGTTAACCTATTTTATTAGTAAAATCAATATTTACTTTTATCTGAATCCACCTCTTCTTTATTTTTCCCCTTTAAATTTTTCGCAGCATTAGTTAGCACAGAAGCAAATGAGCCAGGCCCGCTGTCGCTGGCCCTGTTAGCCAATCATGGAGAAGCAGAGCCTGGAAAATGACAGCTCAAGCTCTGCCTGAGCTACAGAGTAAGTTCAAGATCAGCCTGAGAAACTCAGTGAGATTTTTGTTTCAGAATAAAAAAGTGAATGGGGATGGGAGGCAGCCTCGAATTCAATCCCTAGTCAGAAACAAAGGCAGTAATAGAGGAAAAAAGAGAAAGGAAGGAAGTAAGGAAAGATGGAGTGAAGGGAAGGAGAGAGGGATGAATGGAGGGAGAAAGCAAAGAAGGAAGCAAGGAAAAGAAAAGTTAAAAAGAGAAAGAAAATTTGACAAAGGGACAGGACCCACCTATCCCCATTATGCCTAGTGAAGCTAGGTGGCTATCCACTGATAGTTGGCACTATTGTCACCACAAGGAGGAAATTTAGAAGACACATGAAATCTAAAATAGTTATATTTTATGTGTGTGCAGATGACCTGGCTGAGACAATCAAGGGAACTTGTGGAAAACTAGAGAGGAGAAAGCAGAGCCCGTGCGCTGAAGTCCGCTGCTGCCATTGAGCATAGGTGCCTAAGTCACTGGGCTCCTGTGGAGGAAGCTGAGGGATTTCATGACTTTCATTAATTCCCTCCCCTTCTCACTCAGTGGGAAGCTAGACTGTGTCTTAAGGCACTGTCTCAGCCTTGCTATTAGTGGATCTTGCCAATGGACTGTGATGGGCAGGATCCCACTCCCAGCTTTCAATTGCAGGTTTAAAAGACCTGCCTATTTCACATGCTGACACCAAAGGTTCATGGGATTGAATTCTAAATTAAATAGGCCCAAGATGATGTATACCGTAGGTTCATAAACTCCATTTGACCAAAAAAGACTGCAGTTAGCAACAGTAGCTTAAACCAAGAATCCTATGCCTTCAGATGGTTAATAAAAATGTAAAGCGGGTGTCTGGCTTCTAATTCCCAGGCCATGGCAGGCATCACACATAGACCACAGAGTTCTTTCATGCTGTGGTCTCATCCTTCATAGCCCTTGTGGGAGGGAGCTGCTTGTTGGTTCCCAGATGCCCAGCTAGATTAGACCTGAAATAATCACACAGAAACTGTATTAATTAAATCACTGCTTGGTCCATTAGCTCTAGCTTCTTATTTGCTAACTCTTACATATTAATTTAACCCATTTCTATTAATCTGTGTATGGCCACATGACTGTGGCTTACCCGCTAAAGTTTCCAGCATCTGTCTCTAGCAGCTCCATGGTGTCTCCATGACTCTGCCCTTCTTTCTCCCAGCATTTAGTTTAGGTTTCCCCGCCTACCTCTATTCTACCCTATTAGGCCAAGCCAGTTTTCTTTATTCATTAATGGTACTCACAACATACAGAGGGGAATCCCATATCACCTCCCCTTTTCTGTTTAAATAAAAAAAAAGGTTTCAACTTTAACATAGTAAAATTACATAAGACAGTTATCAAGCAAGAATTACGGTTTTATCTATTTTACCTTTTATCACAACTAAGGAAAACTATATTATTACTATCTATTCTTCAATTACATCAAAGACTCCAGAAGGATATATTACTTAAGTAAATAGGAAGTGCATTGTAAGCAACTTCCAAAATTCTAGAATTGGCAAGAGACATCTCGCTACCTGGACAGTCACCCAAAGTTCTTATGTATCATTGGGGCATCCATCTTCGGCCTACAGGCCCATAGTACCCAGCAGACTTTTCCATGAAGCAGGAAATTTCAAAGACAGTTCTGAATATATTGGCAGTTTGTCAGTCACTTTTTCCTGTGTCCTGCAGAATATCTGGCAGACTCTTTCATGAAGCAGGAACCCCAAAGGATCGTCTCACCTTTAGGCAAGTTTAGCAGTCATTTCTCTGTTGGTCCTGCATGTCCAGTTCACACAGCATACTATCAAGCAGTCCAGGCAAGAGCAGTTTCTTGTCCAAATGGCTAACCAACTCCACAAGAAGCCTCTTCAATGCCCATCTTCCTCTTGAAGTAATTTGGTGCTTCCAGGAGCACATGTGTCTCAATGTCATGAAAAGTCCTAAATTCTCAAAACACTTTAAATGCCATACTCTGTAGTCTTTGAAAAGTTTGAAGAATCCCTATCCATCTGAAATACATCTCTGTACATCCAGAAAATCTAACTAACATGACTATAAGCTCGACTATGAAAGATGACTCTATTTACCTGTATTTCTTAATTATATGTTGTATTTTTAAATGAGCTGCACAATCACAGTACCTTAATCAAGAGCAGAAATATGTATATATACAGTATAACAAAATTGACCTTAAATTTCTATCAATAAACCAAGATCCATACCAAATCAAATCTCTATAGCATATCCCCTTTTAAATGTAAAGAAACATTTATAAACAATACTTGGGAATATGGATGTAGTTTCTCCAAATTTCTTCTTGCTGTTTATTGGGTGAAGCAACTTTTTGAGGGTGTTCATAGTGACCTTTCAGGGGGTTGTGGTCTATCAAACCATATTAGCCTGGAATGAATCCACAGGTTCTCGTCCTCTGTGGAAACAAAAGAAGAAGCTCTTTTCCAAAGCAACATATCCTTAGTTCCATATTTTGAAATCAAGATATCTTTAAAGCATATATGTTGGTTTAGCTTAGCAATCCCCAGAATCAATTGTCTCTCTGCAGTCAAAAAATTCAAAGAAAACACAATAATAAATCCAGACTCTCTGTGTACATTCCATCTTTACGTGGCTTATTTTAGTTTTTCTACAAGTTTAATATTTATTTTAGTATCTTTATTCCTTTAATCTATTACTGTCTGTACTCGTTTATATTACATTTATTGTCTCTCTACTCTTTTTCTTCTCTCTCCCAAGCCTATGTACATTTATCCAACACTGTGGCCCATTTAGAGGTCTTTTATGTCTGAATCTGTCCTATTGTGAATCTGTAATTCTTTACTGTCCAGGAACACTTCTTAATTCAAAAACAACACAATAATATACAGTATCCAGATACTCTGTATTTTTTCCATCTTTATGTGGCTTTATTTTAAATTCTATTTCTTTTATTTTTATTTTTAATTTTTGATTTTTTTGAGACTATGTTTCTCTTTCTTGAGACTGTATATCTTTGGCTGTCCTAGAATTCACTCTATAGACCAAGCTGTCCTTGAGCCCATAGAGATCTGCCTCTGCCTCCCAAGTGTTGGGATTAAAGGTGTGTGTCACCACACCCAACTATTCTCTTTTTTCTTTTAAGGACATTATGCCTTTTTTTTTTCTCCCAAGCCTACATATATTTTTAAACACACACTAAACCATTTAGAGGTTTTCTTCATCTTTTAATCTATCTTTATTGTATATCTCTCTCTTTTTCTGACCACATGAGTTCTTTAATTTGGTAAGTGAAATGGCTAGGATTAAAGCCGTGGCTTTGACGGCTAGATCCAGCCCATTCTTTAGCTTTCTGAGATTCCAGCCTCATGGCAGAGGTACCGGTTTGGAGCCATGTTTATTGCCACAACTCTATGGCGTTTCAAGGTCCCTGCCACCACCAAAAGGTATGCAGTTAGCTTTTAATCAACACCATTTAATTGTTTCGTGGCAGGACCTCTTCAAAGAGCTGCAGGGTTTTGCAGCTAAAGCTAAGTCAGGAATCCTCTCTTAAATGAGAGCACTTGCCTCTAGCAAGCAGAGTCCACCCGAGAAAGTACTGCTATCAATAAGCCATGCTTAACTCTATTATTTTATTATGTCTAGAATTACTTCCCAAGCTCTATCAAGCTTTATGTGGATGCAGTTGTCCATGTGGGCACCATTTGTTGACAGTTTCTGTCCCGCCCAGTTCCCACAGTCATTAAGTCCCAAAGAAACACACAGAGGTCTACATTAATTATAAACTGATTGGCCTAGTGGCTCAGACTTCTTATTAACTCTCATAACTTATATTATCTCATTATTCTTGTTTATGTAGCCATGTGGTTCAGTACCTTTATTCAGCAAGGCAGTCACATCTTGCTTCCTCTGCGTCTGGATCTTGGTATCCTTCAAATAGCTCCCAGAAATCACCACAACTTCTTTTCTTTCCAAATATCCTTCCACTTAGTGGGAGTGGGGAGGATGTCCAACCTTTTGACAATGTCGATGCTCACGAATTACACCAAGTTACAAAAATCCTCATGTTTGAAGAAAGTTTGCAATTGTATGTTGGCCTGCATTTCAAGCTATTCTAGTTTCATGAAAGCACTTCTGTGTAGCAGTTGTGATCCACACGTAGCCATTAAACATCAGACATGTGACTGCTTGCTAAAAGTATCCCAGTACCACCACAGGTAGTCCTTGCTTTAGCACCGTGGTGTTGCCATTCTATCCCTACTTCACAATTAGAAGCCAGACGTTCAGAGCAATTAAATAATCTGGTTCTTTTATACAGTGATTAAATGCATAGATATTATTTGAATGTAGACTGTTTTGCTTTATTTCAGTCCAGGGTCTCTTACACACTAAGCCAGCCACACACCGGCATGTCCAATTATTCCATCACTATTGTGCATAGAGTCTTCCATGGTGATGAAACTTCATGCATCTGTGTTGTCCAGTAGATACGGTGCTCACATGTGGCTGGTAAACATCTGGTGTCCCTGAGAACTACATGAGACTTGAGGATGAATGGATGATTAGATGCTACTGCTGGCAGTGGCTCTCCACACAGACCCATGCCTCGGGGCCAGATGTGTTTTGTTAACTCTGTCTTGTTGTCTAGCTGGGGTCTGGTAATAATAGTTACGCAACAATGCTTTTGAATGCATCTGTGCACATAATTATATAGGAATACTGTCTCTAAGGTATTGCCTTTTGGACAACTCACCAAGTTCCTCATGTTTTGCAGCCCACTCTCAGCAGTAGAATGACATAGGACAGTAATAAAGATAGTGTGAGTTACCAACCCTTTCATATAAAAAAAAATCAAGACAAATTTTTGGGAAAATTTTACCTATGAATCACTGGTTGTCTAAAGGACAAAAATTTTAACTTTTCATCTTTCTCCCCTGAAGAAATTAATTTTTACTTGATTATAAATGAGCTAAGTGAATTAATTATATGTTATTTGCCCCTCCCAACACATTCCTAAATGTGGTGATGAACTATTTCTTATGCTAAATGCTTGCAATGTGACATAACCAACCACCATGACCAGAGGGAAATTAAGATATGTTTTATGTGGATTGTTTCAAAAAACATCCTTGGAAAGAGAGAAGTGTGGGGTTGGGGTGATGGCTCAGTCAGTAAAATCCCTTGCAAGCCTGAGGCCCTTACTTTGGTCCCTGGAATGCATGTAAAGCAGTTGGGAAAATAAAATAGCATTTATGCATTTATGATCACAGCCCTTGGGAGATGGACAGAGAGATGTCCTTGGGGGCCCTTGGCTAGCCATGTTAGCTTACTTGGTGAGTTCCAGGGCAATGAAGGCTCCTGTCTTAAAGGGGTTAGGGACTAGAGCCTGAAGAATGACACCTAAGCTTGTCCTCTGGCTCTCTCATCCATGTGTGCACATGTGCAGGCCATCCAGACACATATGCACCCGCACACATAAAACTTGTACATACACCAAGAGAACCACAATGAATTATTCCTTGACCTATAGTAGGACAAAGAGATAGATTCCCTCATGGATCATGCAAATGGGGGCTGCAAGTCACATGCTAAACAGTTTCAGCAAGAGATAGCTTTATTTTGTCACTATAAAGTCAAATCCACATTAATTTGAAATATTTCTCAGGAAGGACCATGATGGCTACTGTGTTCAAGACAGTTTGCAAAGGAACTGTAAAATTCATTCAAATCTTCCTACAGCAAGCACACAGGCTTCTGAAATTTTAACCTTAGTGCATTGAATTTCTCCAGAATAAGTGATCTCTAAATTTTGATGGACATGAGAGCCACCCAGGAATTTGTTAAAAATGCAACCTACGGTCACTCAAATAAATTCTGAAGGATCTCCGGATCTTTATTTAAACCTCCTCTCTGCAATTTGGGTTCATGAACTGCCTTTGATAACTAGCAATAAGTGTTCCCAAGGTAACTGACAGGGAAGGTTTGCTGGATGCCACCCATGAAGCTGTGTGTGGGTCAGCACTCACTGTGGACAGTCCAGCTGCTTTGGCTCTATCGTTCCCTTCTGCATTGGCTCATTTTATTTTGATTCCAGGAGTAAGCCTTGAGTCACTGACTTAAGCCTACGCTTACTGCCAAGGTAACTACATTTCAGAATGAAACCCAGGACTTCATTTGGGAGAAAACATCCATCTCTTTCACCACCCTACCCTTTTGGCCTGAACGTAAGAAAGCACACTGTTCGGATACTGTGGTTGGCTACCTTGCAGCCGTGCGGTGGGGCAGCTGGGGATGAAATTCATACCATGAGCAGCAGGCAGAGCAGGGAGGCTGCTGGGATCATAGGGACACCGTTAAGCCTGATCAGTTCCACCAAGAAGCCTGCTCTAGACTCCAGACATTTCAGCAATTCTCCCCTTCTTTTGAACAGCTTCTATTATTTGAAAGAAAAAAGAGGACTTCACTGATATAGGATGCTGTTTTAGATTTTTATGCACCTTTCTTTTCTTAGCACCGACTTCTGTGTCTTCAAGAACTTTTTTCCTTCTTTTCTGGCAAGCCTTTAAGCATTCTGGAAGAGTGTCAAGGTCTGCATCCTCCCCACCCATCACTTCTCCTCTAACAGCTGCTTGCACATCTGCCTCCTTTCTTTCTCATTAGAACTAAATGAAACCATCAGATTCCCAAATCCGTCTCCTCCTGGCAAAAGAGCTCTACTAAAGACCTTCAAATGTATTAAATAAAACTCATATCTTTAGAGGAAATGGTCCCTCCATAGGTTGACAAATAAGGACTCTTCTTTTTAAGATATCGCACTCAGGTTTCTTCTTGGTGCCCTGCTATTTTAGGTATATTATTCCAAAAGCAGTTCGGTAGTTTCCACTCTTTGGCTCCTCCAGGCAATGCGGCATCTCATCACAGTAGGAAGATGCAGACCTGGTAAGAGCAAGCCCCAGTTGAAGCCCAGGAGAAGCTACAGTCTAGGGCTTCAGCAACAACTAAATAGAGGAACCCACCAAGCAATTCCTGAGCTGCCAGCCAATCCCTCTGCGAAGCAACAGTTGTTGGATTTCTCCAGTGTACACACAGGACACAGAAAAGTTCACCCTGTATTTTTCTGCTTCACTTAAGATGAGAGCAAATAAAATGAAAAAAATATCAGTCATAGAAACTCAATTCATGAGTGTTCCCCCACCCCCACCCCAAAAATTCCAGAATATGGCAAAAGGACTTCTAAAGAACCTCCTTCTAATTCCTGCATGGCCACTGTGGGTTTGAAATAATTTAAGGACATGAAATATTTTCACTGATCTCTCTTATTTCCAAGGAAGGACTGAAGAAAACTTTGTTCATCTAGAGAAATGCTATTACCAAACTATTTGTTTGTGTATTTATTTAACTGTTGCTGTCTGCTTTATCGCTTATATAATGTTGACATTCTTTGAAAATGGGCAGATGGACCTTATTCAAGTTCTGACAGTAACTCTTTGTTATTGTACAAACGGCTTCAGAGGTATTTCATTACCATTCGTAATCACCCGTTTGCTTCTAGCTGGTGACATTTGGAATAGTAAGCAGGGGACATTCTTTGTGTCCAGTGAGTTCATAGAAAGTTAAACTTACTTTCGACAACAGACTCAAGCTTAGCTAGCATTAACCCCTCTTCAGTTACTGTGTGATGTGTTTGAACAGTATGAATGATTAATGAAGGCTAAATAGTCCAGTTTCTATCTTAAACCCTTTTTGTTAACTGCCAGAGGGCTGAGTGACTGCGAGGTGATTTCTGCTCAAATGAGTATTTATGCAATCTGATGCTTGTTCTCTGACAAAAAAATTAATGTATCAGCTGCTCATTTTCAAAAGATGTAAAAAGTCAGAAACTCTCCTGGATGCCTTTTTCCCATCCACAGACCCACACCGAGCTCCGTGGTTCTTGCCAGTTTGGCATCAGAAAGCGAACTTGGCTTGC
The DNA here is from genome assembly GCA_004026605.1 of Ondatra zibethicus. NCBI lineage: Eukaryota > Metazoa > Chordata > Mammalia > Rodentia > Cricetidae > Ondatra > Ondatra zibethicus. The sequence continues at coordinate 15,808 of PVIU01002071.1, read as the reverse complement.
CCGTCTGAGAGAAGTGCATGGTTGCTTTCTCCCAAGGAAACCAAGATAAAATGTGGCAACTGGTAGCATCCATTACAAAGGTCCTGAAAGTCCCTTCGCACTTTTCCTGGACTAGATTCTGGGATTGTTCCCAGAGGAAGGCCACCACCGTCCATGAGCTGAGAAAATAATCATGTCTGGCAACTTGCTGGAGGGAGGGAGGCATGTAAGATGCTCTGGGTGTGTATTAACCGATCTGGAAGAGACATCTTCGCAGATAATTCCTCTGGAAACATCTTCTCTAAAGAGCTTAAGGGCTTTGAGGAAACAGATGTTAAAAACCCATGCAGAGAGCGGGAAGGAGAAGGCTGACTGGGAGAAAGAGCCCACATGAGCAGGGGAGGAGGCTTTGCAAGACACAGCTCAGTCTAGGAACACATATAACATGAACATCCTTTGGCATATTGTGTGGTGCTGTGGATCAAACTCAGCCCCTTATATAGTCAAGGCAATTGAGCAATCACCGAGCCCCACCCCAACACCTCTAACTACAAACAATTCTTTCTTGGGCTATGAATATGCCCTCTTCTTCATTTTTATAATTTGGTGGCATCTGGGGCATTGCTAATGGCATGCTTGTCAGCCCAAATCCTCCAGAATTAAGATGCATAGCAAGGGAGGTAGATATGTTTGTCCACCTGACAGTCTCCCTATCAAAAGGAATGGAACCTTTTCTCATTTGGTGGTCTGTTGGCCAGGAACCATTTAAAAGCTTCCAAATAAAGTGCTTTAGCACATCTGCCATTAATAAGCCTGATGCTAATTTTGTGTCATTCTTTGTCATCACTTTTACCAGTTGTGCGTTGCTATGGTCAACCATCTCCTTTCAAAAAGAAGGAAGGGAGATGAAATTAAGCTAGCATTTTCTGAAAAGAATTCATTGGTCTACTTCATTAATTTGGCAACTCAACAAACATGTTGCCATTTACTTATTACATGCCCAGAAGTGTCCTGGGCACTGGGGACACAGGGATGATCATATCCAATTCTTTACACAGGATCTCCCTCTTAGAGAAAGGCAAGTAAGGACAGCAACAACTGATCATGAACATTAACCCGGGGATGTCCAGGAATAACACTCTATAAATATTTGTTTGGTGAGGAAGAACATTTTCAGGGTCATATAAATTTTCTGAAGGTGTGATTAGCCTTCCATGTGAAAAAAAATCTCCCTGCTGCCACTTTATAATGGTCAGGGTCAACCCGCAAGGTAAGAGATAGGGCCGGAGTTTCCTGGATCAATTTTCTTCCATCTGGCCCTACAAGCAACTGACATGGATGTCTAAATACTGCCCAGACCTTACCTTTGTCTCCATAGGTCACAGCCCAGGATGCTGTGGAAGGAAGAACCGTGTTCCTGTTAGCAGAAAGTGCTCTCCATTCTCACACAGCATTATGTGCTGAACTGTGTGGGGCAGGGTACCTCATTTCTACTTCTAGGAACATCACATACAGATGACTGGCCTCATGGGCTGCTGGCTGGAGTCTGCATTTTGGAATAGAACACATGTGTAACATTTGGTTTCAGGTCACCTTTAGCCCCATGGCAAGGCAAGCAGGCAGACCAGCCAAGGAAAACGGCACCTCGTCCTAGCACATGGAAGAACTGTAATTGGACAATGTCTTTAGGTTCTGCGACTCCATCTGCTAGGGGCCTCAGCATGAAATATTTGCTTTGTTTCTTTTGCTGTGGGATGAAGTCCCTACTAGCTTTCTCAGGTTGGGTTTGGATTCTAGATCTCTGGAACAGCAGGTAGACTCCATTGCACCTGCAAAGTGAGTTCTGGACGTAATCGATGGACCTCACTAACAGAAGAAGTCCCTTTGCATTTAGTTGTCTTGTCCTTGTGACAAAGCACCTGGCAAGAACCACCTGTGGAAGGAAGGAGTTCTTTGGTCACAGTTTGAGGGTACAACCATCATGGTGGAAAATCACAGTCTGAGAGGTGATGGTCCACATTGCACCCACAGTTAAAAAGCAGAGAGAAATGAAGGCTTATGCCCCATTTGCTTTCTCCTCTTTGCTCAGTCCAGGACCCTATCCCATGGGGTGGTGACACCCACATTCAGGGCTGATTTTCCCCACTTTGGTAAATTTTAAGGTATGCTTCCATAATGATTCAAAATCCAGCCACGTTAACAATGAAGATCGACTATTACATACTTTAAAAGAGGCTTGAGTTTGTATATAAGCCTTTACCCAATACCTTGGACTTGAATTTAGTGCCTGGTACTCTGTATTCCAAACTGTCTTGGAACTTGCAGTGGTCTTCCTGCATCAGCATCCAGACTGTTGATATTATAGGCACGACTCACCATGGTTGGTTCTATCAGCTTCAGTTTAGGGTCTGATTGTGAAAAACAAAACAAAACAACAAAATCCCAAATGAGTGGGGTACAACTGATTGTCTCAGTGCTCAGAATCACCCTGCTGAGGTAGGGGGGTGGGTCCTAGGGAAGAGGCTCTGTAGGAAGTTGCTCGGAGAGCCCATGGACTGGAAAAGAAGCCTATTAGGAAAGAGCAATGGCTAAGCAGTGCTTAGAATAAATGAAGTCAGCAAGCCTTGTTCAGGACCTGTTTCCCTCTGTTACAAGCTGTGTGGCTTTCAGAATGCTATTTCTCTTCTTCCTAGCCACAGTTTACACACCTACAACATGGGAAAAGGAAAGACAGCATCTGCCACCTAGAGTTATGAGACTTGACTTATATGATCCCTGTCCAGTGTCAAGACAGTACTTGTCAGGACTTCGGTATTATGAGGGGTTCAGGACACAAGGCATGATATCACTAAGCCTCAGAACACTGCTGAGATATGCCCTGAGCATTAACCAGATGGGGACACAGAAACTGGTGAAGGTCTGCAGTCCAGTGGGGCAGGGTGCAAATCTACTACATGAATAAATGTCCACACAGTCTTCATTCTTACCCATTAATTTCAGCCTACACTTATGGAGGTTTTTAGTGGGCTCCCTTGTTATTGTATGCAAATGTGTCTGCATTTGTATGAAGTCTGATTTCTCACAATCTTGGGTTGTTCTACAGCTCCAGTGCTTTACAATGCTGGTCAGCTCTAAGCCCCAGTACTTTCTCCATACACCCTGGCTTCTCTGTACCTGTGCCAAAGAGTACTCACTTTAAGCTAAAGGTGTTGCAAGACTATGACCATCAACCCACAAGACTGGTTTTCCAAGAACCACTCTAAATAATGGTTATTTTATTTACTCTGCAGTTTGGGCAATACACATAGACCTAGGAGTTGGACAGGAAGAAAGAAATGACAAGATGTGTTTCCTGCTTGGCCAATTCTTACTGTTTTTGTCAGGGTCAGACTCCAAAAGGCCTCCCATCTTCTATGAGAAGAATAAAATAGCCAAAGAGAATCTATTCATCAAGGACTTCCTCACACAAAGGGTTCCCTTACCTTTGAGCCCATGTTAAGGTTGTTGGAGAAGAGGTGTCACAATAGGTGAGATATAGTCTCTGGGTTAAGGCTTTGGCCTTGGTGTCAGAATCATGATAGCTATGCCATTGTCCTATCCCATTGATCCTTGACTTCTTCCTTTGAGATGGTCGTTCTGACACAAGCCTTGGACACCTGGTTTGCCTATGTGTTCTCGTGGGCAGTGATGTTCTGCTTAAAACCCATGGGGTTGGTATTTGGGGAGATGTTTAGGGCTACAGAACAAAAAGTGGTCTCTCCAAAAAGAAAGCGTTTTATTCCACATGACCTGAAGGTTGTAGCCAAGGAGGTCGTAGGTCTGTGAGTCTAGTAATTCAATAGCCTCACGGAAAATCTAGGTCAGTTGTACTTCTCTTACAGGTGGTAACAGTATCTAGATGTCAAAGAGGGCCACTCTTCTCTGGACCTACCTTTAAGAGCTAGAGATATTCTTCCAGTAGTATCTAGAGCAGCTGGCCCTTGAGCTTCTGTGGCTGGATTTTTATCTTTGTCAGCTGTTGATCCAATCAGTGGCCAAGAGATCAACTCCTCAGTAGTGATCTTGTGCTGGGACAAAGGGTCAGCTCCACCAAAACACACAGCTCCCAGTAACTTTGCAAAGATGAGCTGCTGTGGAAGCGGAAGCCACCCATGCATAACCACTCCCATCATGCCATGTGCGGGCTCACAAACCTGGCTTTGAGTCTTCAGGTCCAACGTTTGCAAAAGTAGACAACTTCACTTCTGCAGATTGTAGTGTCCTTACTTGTAAAATCAGGTTAAAAAAAATGAAGCAAAATGATGTAGCAAAGGGCACCCTATGGAGCTTGGTACACATTGGTGGCTGGCTCCCCACTGGCTAGCTCATGCCTCCTCCTCTTTGGAAAGATCCCAGAGAACAAGTATCCATGGGAACTGGGGATTTCTCAGCCTTCCATGTCTCTTTGGCTGATCTTATCCTCCTGTCTTTTCTTGTGATTTCTTGTTTCCCAGTGCTGTGCGGCTCTTCAGAATGTGATTATCAGTGGTTATTAATCCAACTATCACAATAACCGATTAATGTGTAGCCTAAAACAATATCTGCCCCCAAGTTTCTATCTTCTCGTCTTCCTTGACCCTGTAATGTGGCCAGTTGGAGATGCTCCAATTAAAGGTAATGAACCAATTTATTCCCTTGCAATTTGCTATGTTTAATAAGTAAGAGCCTCTCTTGCCCTTTGTCCAGTGAGCATACCCACACATTAATCTTGATCAATTGCCAGCAAACATCTAATGAGTGCCTTTGTTGGTGAAGTTCAGGATGATCCTTTGCTCTATTTACCATTGGTGGAAAAATGTAAGAAAGGAAAATTCATGTATGTTGTCACTCGGTGAGATTCTGGCTGCCCTGAGAATGAGGCAAGTGTTCTGTTTGCATAGCAGAACACAAGGAGGGCTAATGAGGATGCGCTAGTTTAGGTTACTATTAAAAGATACATATACTTTCAAAAATTGAAGATTAGCTCTACATGTATGAGCTGTAATGACTCCTAGGTGAAGGCTAGAAAAAAATATTCTGTATCACAGCAGAGTTGACAGTCTCTCTTTAATGTTATGATTTCTAAACAGTATTGATTTCCAAAGAGAAATGCGCTCGTTGTAGCCAATCATTTATTGTACTTTGGACAAGCCTGTGCTGGGTGAAACAGAAAGGGTAAACCTCAAGGGAGGCCTCTGGAAACTCTTGAGAGTGGCCATTCTGCCAGCAAGATGTCACTAAGAGTCTGTGCAATGCAGGTCACAGGGTGTAGGCGGGGAGCTGAGATGACACCTGGCATCATCATATCTAACTAGTGTCCTTGGCTGTACACAACCATCTTCTCGAGCTGTCCTTATAAACAGTTATTAGATATAGAGAAGGTCAGATTCTAAACTCCCATGCTTCTCCAAGTGAGCTGAGAGTTGTGAAAAGTGGGCGTAGTCAGAACATTGTTGGCAAGAGCAGAGAGATGGGGTGGCCTTGAAGGATGAAGACAGTGGGGATGTGTGGAGAGGAGGAGGGAGACTCCAGGGCAGCAGGAACTGGGAACAACAGAGGCTGCCTCTTGCTCTCAGTGCTGCCCTGACCACACCGAGAGGCTCCTCTGGTTAATCACCCCAAGAAGGGCAGCTGATGGCAGCACAGAGCAAAGCCCATGAACCCCAGCCCGGGCTAGCTCCGACGTGTTAGCACGTGGATCTCTTCTGTCTTCTCCCCTGTTTTACTGTGGCTCACTGCTTGCTCTCTGTCTTCTATCTCTTCCCCCTCTCCTTGTTTCTCCTGCCTTCCTGGTGCTTCTGTCGTCTCCCGACTAGTCTGGAAGTGCTTGCACCTTACAAAGCACGGTTACCTACGGGGTTCTCCACTTGACTCATGCCATGGCCTTCCACCCAGGCTTCTCAGAATTAAGACTCTACAGTTAGAAAATACAAGTTTGAGTCCCAGTCCCAGGGTTGACTATTGTTTGACCTTAGACAAGTTAAACCCTGTGCACTTCCGTGTTTCATGTGTCAATAGTAGTCACCTCCTAGAGTCATCTCAAGAATTACATGGATGTTTACCCAGGAAGGGTATGGACATGTGTAGGTCCTGTGTGTGTTGGCATTGAAGTCACATTGGGTCATTTTCTCTCCTGCTCTTGGGGATTACAACAAATATCTTTTTTCTTGTTTCTTTGGACCCAAAGTTCACATCATGACTTATTAACATTTTTTATTTTCTTTACTTGTATCTCTCACGTTCTCTCTTAAATGTAGTAGGCAAAATTTTGAGAGCATTTAAAAACCCGAGTGAGGCCCTGTCCTGAGATTGGAGCTATTTCAATTAGTTATAGCTCTCTGCCTTGTGATCCAACAATCCCTGACTGCGCCATGGCCTCCTGATCCCTGGCACTATCTGACTTTACCTGCTACTATTTAAATTTTATGAATCACGCTCCAGCTATGTGAACTCCTGAAGCCTCGGGGACTGTATAAATAATTACCAAGATGCAATTGTCACAGTTTATAAAAGATGTAAAAAGTTCTTTCCCATTTTTTGCCTTTTTCTTTCTATGAACCTTGTGTGTGTGTGTGTGTGTGTGTGTGTGTATGTGTGTGTGTGTGTCTCAAATTGCAGGATGAAGAAACTGTCAGCTATTCTCCAATGAAGAGAGAAGGGGATTCTTAGAATCAAAAAGCCTGACATCCGGTAAGCAAACACTCCTTTCTTCAAAAGGCAGTGGGAGTGTGCCATGGCAACCTCTTCTTGGTGGGAACTCTCAGCCTGGGCCCCATGCACTACACTCCCCCATACATCGACTTCTGCGGAGTGCCTGGCAGAATGTCAATGAGGAAACAGCCAAGTGCAGGAAGCCCTGGAACACAGCCCCGCTGTTCCAATGGAAGAGCAGGGTCTTCGGATGAGATCCCCTGACTGTTGTGTTTGTTCTTACAGGCTGTGCATTTGAATTCCTGTCTGTCTCAGAGTACCTTCAATAGTGGCGTCAAGATGGAGAGACTGCCTGCATTTTCTTTGCCTCCCGAGAAATTGAGCAGACTCAGCAATTTCCCCAGCAGTCTTGATCTGTCCGTGTTTCCTGGTTAGCGTTCACACAAGACATGTTCCTGGAAACTTCTGAAATCACCCCGTTTTACCATCCGCTCTCAAACTTGGCAGTTAAAATCTCGACTTCAAATGCATTTTTCTCAACCCAGTTCTCCCATGTGAAATGCCTGGTAGCCTTTCCATTTTTCTATTTTTGGCAGAACAGAGCAAAGTTCATTTGCCAAGACTATTTTTTTTTTTTTTTAGGCCCAAGTGCTTGCCATTCTGAAGCAAGAGGTTTCTGGATCGAAACGGAACCAAAAGGTGCATTTGGCAGCGTGCAATCAACCTTATCAGCTGCACCCAGGAAGGTTTTCCTCTGGAACCGTGGGTCTCGTCAGAACCCAGAGCACATGCGAATCCTGCAGTTTGCACTCACAAAGCCTGTGATCCAGAAACCGGCTCCAAACAGGCAGGAACAGCCAACCTGGCCCCTCTTTTCTTTCTCCAGAGCCTCTTGGTTTATTCTTCCTAAGCCTCCAAGATACTTTTTGAGAATGTGTTACATTTTCTTTTCTGGAAATAGTTATGTATAAATTGTGTCTCCTAAATCAACACTCCAGTTAGGACAGGGTGGGAGCCAGGAGGGCACTTCTGCACTCCGCATAGCCTTAAGAACAGATGGATTCCTAACAGGTGCTTGTTGAATGAACTTGGATCTTCTCACGTCCACTCAACAGCCCACAGAGGCAGGTTAAGGCAGGAACCATGGAGGAACTTAACTCTTGGTTTTATTTATTCTAGAACATATATTTACTTATGTACTTATTTATTTTGAGACAGTCCCCCTGTTGCACAGTTTGACCTTGAACTCTCCAGGTAGTCAAGGATGATCTTGAACTTCTGATTGTCCTCTTTCCACCTTCTGAGTGACAGACATACATCACCACACTTGTTTTTATGCAGAGCTGGGGATTGAACCCAGGACCTTAGGCATGTTAGGCAAGTCAACTATACCAACTGAGCTACAGCCCCGGTCTTGTTCTAGAACTCCGGAATATAGTTGACATGGTTCTGAATTAATAGGTGCACTGGACAGTTCCGTGCAGCCTTCACATTATTGGTGTGTTTTCACTTTGAGTTATTGACTGTCTGTTAATGAAGCTTAGGTGGTGATGTGGAGTTACAGAAGAAAGCCCTACCTTGGAAAGGATGAGGGAAGCACAGCCAACCATCCTTGAAATGACTCGGGATAAGTCTTTCTTCCCATCTGGTTATCCTTGTGAAAGGTGGGCTATCTTTTGCACATTCTGAATGGAGACTTGAGGCATCTTGAGCAGTTAGCCACTGGCTAGCCAACTGAGCATCTGATACAGCCTCTGTAACTCTGTCCCCTCAAGGTTGTAAGTGACACTGCTGAGTTCTCTAACTTTTTATCCTATTGGTCCCTTTCCCAAGAAGACATTAATCTGACTTCACAGTTTAGACATGCTATTTTTGGTCCATATTACATCAAATTGAACATTTTAACATATAGGCTTTTGAAAACACAATTCATGTGTGGGACTTCTTATAATTATAATCTTTTAGAATTATTGTATATAATTATCACGTAGCACAAGAAACTGCCGTGTGGGTAACCTTCGTGCATGGAGTGTTTTTGCTATCAACAAGTCTATCCTTTAATGGACTATTCGTCAGTGCTTGTGTTCAGGGAAGTACTCCAAAGGCATGCACTCAGAAGTTAGGAAATAATTATATTTCCAAACATAATCTTTTCTAATCATTCCATTTTGTTTTATTTAAAAATAACCTCTTGGTCTCTAAGACAGTACAATTATCTTTGATCTCAGCTCTGAGGTGTCACCCTTCCAGAAAATTATTCAGGGGGAAGCTGAATTAAGGGGGGATGAATAAACTCAAATTAAGTTTTTATTTTTGTTCAGAAAACCTTCGTTCTAACTATAAATAATTATAGTAGCAAGGCACTGCCTAAATTCACCCTCTGAGAAGGGAGGGTGCAGCGCACTGTGCTGATAGTTCAGATATAACAGTCCACCCACGTGACTTAGTGCACAGCAGTGCCCAGTGGTGTCCACTCACGTGACTTGGTGCACAGCAGTGCTCGGTGGTGTCCACCCACATGACTTAGTGCACAGCAGTGTTCAGTGGTGTCTGTGATGGAGTTGATTGCACAAACCTCTGTTGAGGAGCAGCAGCTTGCACAGGTGTTGGTGTATTTTAGGGCACCAGTGAGAAGCAGATCAAGTCCTTGGTTTACAGAGATAGATCAGTGGTGGGTAGACAATAAATGAAAGCTATACCCACACTGACAAGAACAGGAAAGGAGGAGAGGTGAGGAGACAGATCCCAGGGTTCTGGCCTGGGCCCTGGGGGAGGAAAAGTGTGGAAATGGCTCCCATGGCTCTGGACTCAGCTCTGGAGGAGTCAGCATCTCCTAGATCAGAAAGGAGACAGAAGCAAAGAGAGCAAAGATAAGCAATCAGGTGGTTTGGGAAAACCCACATCTTTCTGAAATAAAATCATTTCAACTAGGGCAGTGCAGGGAATACACCAGTGTCCCTCAGGCCCTTGGTGTCTGTGAGCCAATGACACTGTAGGAATTTTGCTTTCCCTAAACAAAAATAAGTTTCTGACTAGCTTTAGTTTTCCAGAAAGGTACAGCTAAGGGACCACTCATGATGAACCCTTTGTGCTGCCCCTCTCCTTCCTCGCCCCTTGGAATCCTGTTCCATCCCCTATAGAAAATGCTCAGACAGTGCCAGACACTCCGGGCCTTTCTTTTCGCTGCGCTATTAGGAAAGCTCGGCGGACACCTGCCACATCCCAGACCCCAAGGGGCACTGCCCGAAGGGCAGACACAGGCCTCCAGGAACCCACAGCCACGCATTCATTCTCCGTCCCATCTCCTCCGGGCTCAGAGGATGCTTCAAGGTGGCAAGGAGCCAGACGGCAAACAAAGCCACTCTGTGTGGAGGGAGCAGGCTCTCTCCTCGGTCCCCTTTCCTGCCCCAGGAATGTGTAAACAGCGGGTCAGTGACTTTCCCAGAGACATCGCTGGTCTGCAGTCAAATCCAAAGACATCGAATTTTCAAAGAATTTAGAAATTGTTTCTTCATTAGCTTCATTGCTGAGGAGTTGTACTGTGTTTCAACACTTTTTTGAGTATCCATACTGGGTCATGCCATACTAGGGTGTGATCAAGATGTGATGGGTAGCTTCTGGCAGGAGGAAGACGAAGGCTGCTTCTATCAGCTGGAAGGGAAGGATGGCTTCAGCATGAGGGAATAGGGTATGGCCCACTAAACAAATGTGTGTCTAAGAGCAGGGTACTAGGGATATATGGGTCCTGCCCTCCCATGTGGAGAGAGGTAAACCCGAGAAATGGAGACAGATGCCAAGACTCTGAAGCCGGAGTTGTGAGAGGAGGCACAGATGTCCAGAGGGTCTTGAATATAGAGAAGTGGCAATGGCTGACATGGGGGGATTATAGAATGTATGTCACCCATGGAATGACTCCCCCAATAGGATATCTAGACTTTCATGAATAACAGCCAACCAAGTGTTAGCCTTGGGGGTGGGGCTGCTAGCTATATAGCAAGAGCTCTCCCCATAGCTGGGGCTACTGGGGAAGCAGCTCTTACCTTGAACTGTCAGGGAAGAACCTCTTAAGGGGAGACTGATGCTGGAGAGCCATTGCTGGGGTTGTCTGTCAAAGCTCCTACCATTCAACTTGGAATCGGCAGATTCACATTAGCTAAAACAAGGGAACCATAACTAGAAAAGGCGCTGTTAATCCCTTTGCATAGGGAGATTTAAATGTGCTTTCCTGGCTGAGATATAGTGTCACGTTTGTGTGTGATGTCATATTGGTGCTGTTCCCAGGGGAACTGGCCCAAAAGCACAACGTACCTGGTGCTGGAGACTAAAGTCACACTCACCGGCTGGCTTGTGACCTCAGGTGTGGGACAGTTGTAACACACAAGCCCAGTTTCCTTTATTCTCTGGCATTTTCTTTCATCCATGTCTGCTGCCTCCACATAGGCCTCTACTGGGTAGGTTGGCTTCTATTGACTCAGATTTACCTATGTTGGGGGTTGTGCTCAGCAGAGAAAAATGCCTGAGACCCAAGTCTGTAGTCATAAACACTTCCTTAAAATGTGAGAATCTCTCAATCTGCTTTCTCTGGTTCTATGATCATGGCACAGAGCGATGTGGTAAAATTTAGAGAGGTTATTAGGACATGGCGGAAGAGAAACCAGTTTCCTGAGATCAATGATTAAGGAGAAAATGTCTATTCTAGGATCAAACCTTAAGTATTAAAACTGCATATGCTCCCTGGGAGCCAGACATAGATACTTTCATATGGGAGAGCTGGTCTTCTGTGGTGGAAAACATTGGAATTTAGAGTCGATTTGAACTTGACCTTGCTAAGCAGCAAGGGCTTCAAAGGGCCGTAAACTCCTCTGCTCTTCTGCTTCCTCGTCTATAAATGGATGGGATAATCCTCACCTTTCAGACCTGGAGAGCTTGGGGACACTGCACACAAAGAATCTGGTACATCACAAGCATGGGGTACATTGCAGCTATTTTATTTGCCAAGGAGACCGAGATATCTAGGAGAAACCAGAGTGACGTTATTTACCTATTTTACAAATACTGGCCAGAAGGGTTTTCAAAGTAAACTTGACTTGAGGGCACATGGCTACATTTATAACATTGTTACAATTGCACGAGCTCACTCAAGTGAGCTAATCAGACGGTAAATAAGCCTTCTTCACCACCATACGGGTTAGTATGACCTTCTCCCTGTTATGGAGTCAGATGCTTGGAGTTACCCAATCAAATAAAAATAAGGAATATTCTGAAACTCACTGTGCCATGCCAGAACTTCCTGTGTGGAGGAAGCCGCTCAAAGACAAGGCAGACACAGTGCAGACTGTTAGGGAGACAGGGGAATAAAGGGCTTGCTTTGTTTCTCTGAGCCATGGCAGCAGGTGAATAATGGCTGAATTTTCTTAGGGGTAAGAACCGGTCCGCCTCAGACCATTCCTCTGTATTTTCCTTGGATCCAGGCTGCGTCTATTACAACTCAGTAAAACACCAGGATACGACTCAGTCTGCAACAACACTTGTGGGAAGGGTGATTCTCAAAGACAATTAGGAAATTGTCTGTGAGCGTCTAAAACCACTTGGGGAAGTTTACCGAGTCTGAGAAAAAACATTGAGTATCTCTTTGTGACAAGTGGCATAAAGCTATGAAGACTTTGTACAGAAGGAACTCCTTCTGGTGTCTTCTGTTTCATTCTTATGTGTAGGGCCCAGCACAGGTTCAATGAAGAGGATTCAAGAGGGGGTTCAGGGTGAGCGTGTGGCACTAGCATTCAACAGTGAGTGTCCCGACAGAGGCACAGCTCAGCAATACAGCGCTGGCCTAGCATGCTCGTGCCTGGCTTTCATCACCAGCACCTAACATGCACAGAAAGAGATGGCACCCACACTTGCCAAGTGACCTCAGAGCTACTTCAAGCTTCTAGGACCTCCCTCCAAACTCCGAGGATTCAGCTCACTGCCTTGTACTGGATAACTAGTGATAAGGTTCATTATCATTTATCCTGACTCTAAACTACACACAGTTTGATGTAAACAATCGATGCTAAGGATTTCTGGATAAGATAGACTAGGTGCCGCCTCTGCAAACCAGAGGAGTCAGGAAAAAAAAATAGACTCTTCCAAGAATGTAAATAGTTATGAGCTTAGAAATTCTCAGTGGTAGTGAGAGAATAATTAAAGAGTATGGGGAGACAGACAGACAATGTGCCAAAGTAAGCCTAACCAAACAGCAATAGCTGTGTGGCCCCCATGGGCAGGGTGATGATGCAGAGGCCTTATCCAGAAGTTAAGCTAGACAGCCCTGGTGAGGAAAGATGGCGAGCCTCAGGACAAGCCCAAAGCCTCACAAGCCTGTCATAAATTCTTCTAGGGGGTGAGGCAGCTGTGGAAAGGGATCCCACACTGTCATTCTTTGTGAATCAGAGGGTAGTGTCTGTGCACAATTCTCCTCCTCCTCCTCCCCCTCTTCCTCCTCCTCCCCCCTCTTCCTCCTCCTCCTCCCCCTCCTCCTCCTCCTTTTTCATCTTTTTTGGTTTTATGAGACAGAATTTCTCAGGGTAGCCTTGGATATCCTGGAGCTCACTTTGCAGACCAGGCTGGCTTCAAACTCACAGGCATCTGCCTACCTCTGCCTCCTGAATGCGGGGATTATAGGCGAGCACCACCACGACCGGGTGCTGGGAGCAATACTTAAAGGAAACCTACTGTTTATAGTTGAGCCACCCTGGAGACCTGAGGACCAGGATCAACCAACAGACAGGAAGCCTCTATTGCTGCTCCAGTTGCAGACATGAGATGGCCGAGGGGGGCACCTGTGGGAAGCAGGAAAGCCGGATGCTGACAAGTCAAAGAGCACAGGTAGATAGCAACAGGGCAGGCTCAGAATTGAAAGGGGTGGTGGTGGTGGCAGTGGCAGCAGTGATGGTAGCCTAGGGTCAGTGACAAGGCACAGATTTCAACCTCTGAGGTTAACTCTGTACTTCACGGCCCTGCGCCTGAGGTCAGCGGTGAACAAACCTCTAGCGTGATCTTTCTGTCACTCCCTGTTGTAGAGCACAGAACTGTAAGTTGCATGCCTGCAGAATACTTACGGGATGTTGAGGGTATAAAGAAGGGTCCTTACACAGATGCCAGTGCCATGCTTGCGTCTCATACCTGCCTCACACGTGGGGGCTAGGGAATCGGGAAGGCGAGAGAACTGCCCAGCCCATAGGCTGCCAAGCTAAGTGTGGCCAACGGAATACCCTGCTGTGCAAGAAGAGAAGTTACTAAAGAGAACCCAGCTCTGGTGGCAGGTCAGACACGTGACCAGTGTAAGCGTAACACTATACAAACCTAAAGTCCTGAAGACCAGCTCCAGTCTCCCCTTCCTTATGCAATGATTGCCTGACTCCAATCTCAAAGACCTAGCAAGAGAGGCTGTTCTAACTTCACCTCATTCCTCCTCTTTCCCTCCCTCCTCTTTTTTTCCTTCCTCCTCCTTCCTTCCCTTTCTCCCCCTCCCTCCTTCTTCCTCTCTCCCTCCCTTCTCCATCCCCTTTCTTTCTTCATTCTTTTCTGTTGCCTAAGTTCGGCTAGAACTTAGTAAATGGAGTTCACAGAGAGCCACAGACGATTCCATTGATTGGCTATAGAGTACACGTGCCTCTCAATGTGTTAGCCACCTTCCCTATAACAGACTACGTGGTAGCCCACAAAGTCTTAACAAATGCAAAAGAGTTGAAACAATTTCTTGTGTTCATCAGACGACAGGGGAATTTGCATTAAGAAAACTACACAATTACTTGAAAAGTCTGGAATAACCTATTCTCAATAGCTTCAAAAATCCCATTGATAAATGGGGTTACACCAAATTAAAAGATTCTGCAGCACAAAAGAAGTACTAGTTGGGACGAAGAGTCCACTGCCTATGGGCAGATCTTGCCAGCTATACATCAAGGGAGAGTTTTCAATCTAGAATATGGTTTTCAGAGTCAAAAAATTAAGCCTTTAACTCCAAAATAAAACATCCAATCAATTTTTTAACAAATCAGTTAAAGAGTTCTTGAAGGAAAAACACGATGGCCAATATTATATACTGTTAAAGGGTTTCAGAGTACCCAGCCCATCAGGGAAATGCAAAGTAAACTATTAGGTTCCCACCTTGCTCTAGTCAGAATGGCTGTCATCAAGAAAACAAAGGACAATGGCAAGAGATGCTGAGAAAGAGGAAATGCTCTTTGCTGTGGGCGGGAATGAAAGCTGGCCGTGCATTCCAGGAAGTCAGTATGGAAGTGTAGTAGCAAAGTGGAAACAGAACTACCCTACTGCCACTGTGTCTCCTGAGAGCATCGTGTCCTACTACAGATACTTGCACACCCATTGTTAATTCACAACAGC
Source organism: Ondatra zibethicus (assembly GCA_004026605.1). Lineage (NCBI taxonomy): Eukaryota > Metazoa > Chordata > Mammalia > Rodentia > Cricetidae > Ondatra > Ondatra zibethicus. The sequence goes on along the minus strand of PVIU01002071.1, from coordinate 772 downwards.
AAGGAAATGGACCCAGTGCCAATGTCCACCGGCAGATGAATGAAGACTATGCAGGACATGTATGCAGTGGAATTTATTCAGCTGTTAAAAACACGAAATTGTGATATTTTCAGAGAAATGGATGGAACTAGAAATTATTATTTAGAAACTGCTATGTTAAGCTAAGCAAGTCAGATTTATAAAGACAAATGCAACAGGTTTCTTCATATGCTGAACCTAGATTCAAATTTGTGTAGGTGTCTGATGAAACCAGCAGGTGATAATGAAAGAGAAGAGAGAGATCTCAGCAGATAGGGAAAGGAGCATACGGACATGGAATACATGAGCAAAGTGTTCCTCTGGAAGTTGCTTTTGTTCGGGGCACTTTTTCACAGCAACAGAAGTGAAGCCTGAACACCTTGCAAGGAAAAGCTTCAGTATGAGGACAGATCTGATCCCCCAGGCTTGTTGGCAAACTAATCTACACACCCAGCGAGTCCCAAGCCAATGAGAAATCTCATCTCAAAAAAAAAATAAGGTGGATGAAAAAAATTAAACAAACAAATAAATAATTTAAAAAGCTAGAAGTGGTGGCATGCCTTTAATCCCAGGCAGAGGCAACTGGATCTCTGAGTTCAAGGCTAGCCTGGTCTACAGAGAGAGTTCCAGGATAGTCAGGGTTATACAGAGAAACACTGTTTCCGAAAACCAAATAAATAAATAAATAACAAGATAGATGGTACTTGATAATTTTGCCTCTGCCTACACACACACACACACACACACACACACA